>VZTD01000891.1:610401-706358 GCA_013397725.1 Rhagologus leucostigma | reverse complement strand
CAGGGTTCCGCTGACCGGGCGTGTGAGGCAGTGCGGGGTCTGTCCGCAGGTGCCCCGCCGCCGCCCGGTCCGTCGCCGGCCTCCCGCGGAGGTCCATGAGTCGCGGGCGGGCAGCCCCGGCAGCGCCCCGCGCCCGCTCCCCCGGCTCCGGCAGCGGCCCGTGGCGGCGGTGAGATGGGGGGCAGCCTGGGCTGCCACCGCTCCATCCCCCGCGACCCGGCCGACCTGTGCCACAGCCGCAAGTTCAGCGCGGCGTGCAACTTCAGCAACATCCTCGTCAACCAGGAGAGGCTCAACATCAACACGGCCACGGAGGAGGAGCTGATGACACTGCCCGGGGTCACCCGGGTGGTGGCCCAGAACATCGTGGAGTACCGCGAGTACATCGGCGGCTTCAAGAAAGTGGAGGACCTGGCGCTGGTGAGCGGCGTGGGGGCGGCCAAGCTGGAGCAGGTGAAGTTCGAGATCTGCGTGAGCAGCAAGGGCAGCTCGGCGCAGCACTCGCCCAGCTCCCTGCGCAAGGACCTGGCCTCTGAGCACCACCTGTCCGCCACCAAGATCAACATCAATACTGCCACCCCGGCACAGCTCATGAGCATCCGTGGCATCACTGAGAAGATTGCCAACAGCATCGTCGACTACCGTAAAGAGCACGGGCCCTTCAAAAGTATCGAGGACCTGGTGAGGATGGACTGTATCAATTCCTCCTTTCTGGACAGAATCAGGCACCAGATTTTTGCAGAGCGCTCCAGGCCCCCTTCAACAAACACTAATGGTGGCCTCAACTTCATGGCCAAGCCTCATCCCAGCCCCACCTCTCTAAGCCTCCAGAGCGAGGACTTGGACTTTCCTCCCGGGGGTCCAACCCAGATCATATCCACTCGCCCCTCTGTGGAGATGTTTGGGGGGGTGAGAGATGGCAGACCCGTCTTAAGGGTGGCTACGTGGAACCTGCAGAGCTGCTCCACTGAGAAGGCCAACAACCCAGGCGTGCGGGAGGTCGTGTGCATGACGCTGCTGGAGAACAGGTAAGAGGCAGCACCTGACCTGCAGGCCCAGCTCCAATGCAGGATTGTAGGCTCAAGCCGTTGAGGCTTGGGCACTGTAGAGTCTTCTTGTGATCCTAGTGGGACTTACTCCTTCACAGGATTACTAAATGCTTCCCACTTCTTGCATGAAACCCTGTTTTGAGTCATAACACTGGGACTGTAGTGACTGTCCCTCGATAAAGCTGCTATAACCCTCGATAGGCAGTGCAGCTCCTGAGGAGCTGTGTGTGTACACACATCTGTGCAGGGAAGGCTGGGCTGTTACAGTCGGTCACCTTAGGCCTGTTAGTGGTTGGTCAAGGATTGTTTCTCCATTAAGAGCCTTTTGAACAAGTCATGGAGAGCTGCCTTTCCTGCCAGAAGTTGGGGGCAGTAGCAGGGGAAGGGCTGTGTAACAGGCATGGAATGCCACAGCTCGTCCCGCAAGGGTGACACAGCTTGTTAATGAGTGGTCATGGGGCATCTGCTGAGCTGGAGGGACTGCTCGTCCTTGGGGGTGCGAGACATGGAGCACCTGCCTGGGGAGGCTGTGCTGTCCTTGTGCCAGGCCTTGTGCCCTGACTGCACTGAGCTTGTGGGCACAGAGCATGGTCACTTGGTGGCGTGGCCAACGGGATGGTACTTCAGGTATTAATGAAAAGCTGAGAGTTTGGGTTTTGTTTTTTGTCTGTAATTGGGCAAGAGTGCTGGGGATGTCTGTCTTACTAAACTTTCTGCTTGACACAGGAATGTAAAAATGCAATAAGCATCTTGAAATAACTCTTTTCATGTGTCAAATCTGTCCCAGCTGATCTGGCATTTAGTTTACAAGAGTGGTAAAGTAAGTTTTCTCTCTGGCTGCCATTCAGACTTTCAGCAGGAAATGAATAGGGGCAGGTGACTTTTGGGCTTCTGCAAAAGAGATGTTGTGGGGAGCGGAAGTGCTGATGAACTGTTATCTCTGTCCTTTTCCAATAATATGCTGAATAACAGCTCTTGTCAGTGTGGTTGCGGAGGTCAGCCGTGTGAGCAGGATGGTGACAGTGATACGAAATCCTGTGCTGCAGTACAGTATTTGTGGCCAGGGATGCTGTGCACTGCTTGGGAGCCTGATGCTCCTACATAGGAAACATCTGTCATCTCACAGCCACTACTGTTTGATGCCCAAAATGAAGACGACAGACCAGCAGGGTTATTGAGATGTTATGCTCATGGCTTCAGCCTAACATCTGCCAGTATTCTGCTTCACTAATTCAGGTATCCTGTGCTTCCCCTTTTGTCTCCACTCTCTTGTTTTTTTTTTTTTTGTAAGCTGCTGGTTGGCTGGAGTGGAGCTGCTGGGGAAAGAAACTCAGAAGATTACTAGTCTCAGAATTATACTAATAATCCAGTTTTGGAAGAAAAGTAACTTTGGTGCTTTATTTTTATTTATATTTTTAATATACATATATAAGGGATTTTTAAGGACCTCATCCAGTAGAGTGTTAACTGTCTGTCACTTCTGCGTCTTCAGCATTTTGGGGGAAAAAGCTCCAAACAAGACAGCCCACCTATTACAAAAGCTAGGCAGAGATAGTGGCTTATAAAATAAAGCTGCTTTAGCCCAAGCTGGCCACTGTGCATGCAGTGTGGCCCGAGCAGTTTGTTTTATTTTTGCCCTTAGAGTGCATGGTGCTTAGTTTCTGTCCAGCTTAGCCAGCAAGCACTCAGTTGTGCTGGGTGCTGTCAAAGGTCTCCTGGATACCTTGAAGTTTCAAAGGAGCCTGACAGAAGTACTTGTTTTTGTTCTGTTTTATTGCACATATCTGTGTCATCAATCACACAGGGAGAGTACAGTGCAATTGTTTTCTGTGCTTGATCCAATTTGTGATAATGTGAGAAGCTGGAAAGAAATGAGAGCAATGTGCATCCACAGACGAGCCTGCAAAACTTTCCTGGGAAAATAAACGTGGGAACAGAAAAAAGCAACACTATGCAGGAAAAAAATATACGTTGGGAAAAGCCGTACTCAGCAACTCAGGGAGGAATTTCCTCTTGCTTGTGCGAGCATTGCTGGGGTCAGAGGAGCTTTGCAGCTGTAAAACAGCCTCAGCTGAGGCCAGAAGCTGCCTTCATTCTGCTTGTGAGCTCCCTCCCAGCTATAGCAGTCGTGTACCCTGGGAACAGATAAAATGCCTTGCAAACTAAACTTTGCCCAGGTAAATCAACTTCAGTAGACAGTCAGCTGGAGAAGTTCACCTCTTGCTTCTCCAAGCAAGAATATACCGCTGCACAGAGCTCACCAGCACTTCAGCCTCATGAAATCCACGGGATGTGTTTTCAAGGTGCTCTGTGGGTGTCTCACATGTGTTGCTCAAGTCTCCAGCTATGACCCAAGCTGGAGGTGGATCTGAAGGCTGTTTGGCCTGACAGTAGGTGCTCTCACGAGCTGTGCTAATGGGCACCTGCACAGCTGCCCTTACGTACGCGAGTAAGTGTGCTCCTTCATGCTGGTCCCTTATAGTCAGCGGTGGTCTCAGGTAGTCCAGGAGGCTCTCAGGAGCTGGACTACTGTCTTGTTGCAGTACTTAGAGTTGGAGGCGCTGCCTCACCTAGCTTTTTTGAGTCCAGAAATAAAGCACAGCAAGTCAAGAAGACTAGTAAAACTGTGTAAAGAGCAGCAAAGAATCTTAATTTGATGTATTGAGGACTTTTATACCAGTTAAAAGCCTTGATTTGGGTCTTGCTTTGGGGTTTGCTTTTTTTTTTTTTTATGAACCGTTCACATCAAGGAACTTTAAAACCCCTTGGGCTTGTTCTTTCAGGTGTTAACAACAGGGAAAAGTACTGCTCATTTCCAAGTGAGGTTGGAAGACTAAGCTCCTCCTGTCTTCCAGCCCTCTGCATTGAGGGAACGGTTGTGCAGGAAGGAAAGAGGGCCAGACCTTCATTCAAGCCAAACAAAAAGCAAGAAAATGTTATATTGTAACCTGCTGAAGGGAGGAGAAAAAAAAAAACTGATTCAAAGTCTTCACGCTTGTTCCCAGAAGTGCTAAATTTCTGAAGAGCAGTGAAGGGAATGTACACTAAATCAGTAAGCGTGACTACTACTGCTAAGCTATTTTGAAATTCATTGCTGTAGTGCAAAAATAATGAAATACAGCAAGGTCCTCACCCTCTTTTCTCATATTACAAGGATCTATGTTTATCACAGTGTTTGAAGTGAAGGAGCGAGGTGTTTTCATTCAGAAGACTAGAGGGTAATTTTAGAAGAGCTTAACATGATGAATGAGGAAGCCAGCATGACACATAATTGGATTGAAGTATCAAGTCTGGGGTGAATTTGCCCAAACTTGCGGTGTTTCATGCAGGTGTTGTTCAGAAAATCTGGGATTTATTGAGAGAGAATCAGAGTTGGCCTGTCTCTGGGGATGTGTGTCATCCCCTCCATCTGATCTCCATGTCCTCCCCCTTCTCAGAGGGGATAAAGGAACCAACTGCTTCTTCTCACCAAAAAAAAAAGAAAAATAGAGGGTAAGAGCAGTGTGATCAAAAGGGCAAGTTCAGGTCAAAGGCAACAAGTGTTTTTGTGAAGAATAAGTAGCCCCACGTTTCCAGCCCCAGGGGATTGTTTCCTCTGGCCAAGGTTGGTGGAAGTACTCCAGAACTGTCCCATATGTCTCCATCCCAGGTCCGTAGAGGGCTACTTTTGCCACTCCTCATCCATACCTGCCTCAGGCCTGTCCCTCCTTGCTGTAAACTGAGCTTGTGGCTCCCATGACACCTTGTGACCGTTTTCTCTGGCTATCAGATGTTGGGGTGCCAGCTGGGTGACCCCGTGAAGAAGTGTGAGGCAGGCATGTGCACCACCTACCGACACACAGAGGCATCGTAAAGGTGCAAACTCCAGTTTGACTGTGTGCTTAGAAGTCTGTGAGTAGCCAAGGGCAGCAATCAGTTGTGCACCTTCCCCAGCATGGTTTTCAGTGGAGGTTTTCCAGCTGGTTTTCACAATGCTTTATAATACTGAGCAGCAACTTTGTGAAGACCTCTTAACTATTTTTTTTCTTGTAAGCACACTTTGCAGTTGACTGAATGAAAATTGATAGAGGGTTTGAAGGCCTGAACTTACACTCTGTCTAAAGGAGTGGGACTGTGAATCAGGACGATGGTGGGTCCAAAGATCCACAGAGCCCAGCTCTGTTTCCTTTCAGATGTGAAGCAATTCAAGCTGGTGTTTCCTTCTGCTGCTTTCTTTGGTCAGCTTCTTGGTGCGGTTACATCTTCTAGGTGCAAAAGGTATACGTAATAAAGCCTTAACACTCGTTGCAAAAACTGCAGAACCACAGAAGAGCCCAGGTTCAAAGTGACCTCAGAATATCATCTGATCCAGCCTTTCCTGAGAAGAGGAGCCTGGCTGAAATTATCGCTGTGTCCAGTCACACTTCGCAAACTTCCAGTAGTGTGGCTTGTCTGCATCCCTGGGAGGTTGTTCCAGTGATTGACTCTTTTCACTACAAAAAAAGTTATTACTTGCATGCTTGTAGAGTAACAAATACAAATACCAATATAAGGTTTATATTTAGCACTGGTGTGGGTTTTTTTCTTGGCATGGATACAGTAAGCCTTAGGAACATGTCAGTCCTTCTTTCTTCTCAGCATTTGTAACTGGTTAGCTGTTTTCAGTTTGGTTAGACAGAAGCGTAGAGGTCTCTTAATCTCAAAATTAAGAAAATTAATCTCAATTTCTGTGTCTGAGACCTAAATCAGTATTCTAGCTGGGGGAACAGTAGGTAAACCTCAGCCCAAAATTGTATCCTGGGAGGCAGTGGGTGGACAGACAAGCCCTGGGTAGCCCTTGCTGTGCCACCATACTTGAAATTTCCTCTTCTTAGCCTTACCTTCCCCAGGTCACCTTAAGCACATCCTCTCGTCACCTAATAAAAAGAGAAGCTTCTGAGCCACCCTCTGAAACAGCCTCTTCCTATTAAGACATGAGGAAATCTGTTTCAGGTCCCTGTGCTGGGTGCTGAAGGCAAGAGAATTACTTTCCCATTGCTCCCCTACGCTAAATAACAGGGTGGGGCTTTTACTTTCCACTCCAGTAACTTAGTCTGGGCTGAGAGGTGGGGTTTTGCAAGGGGCAGTTCTTTGCTACTGGGGCTTGTTACTTCGCTTGGGAAGGGTTATGGTGTGGTACCTTGCCTCCAGGCTTGTAGCTGTGTTTCCTGTCAAGATGATCGAAAAAGATTGCACCCCCATGGAACAGACATCGTAGTAATTTATCATGGTAGTAGTGATGGTTGTACTTGCATGCTTCAGAGGCTCATCACCAGCTCGTATTTGTTGTTTCCACGCTGTGGCTGGAGCTCTCAGTGGTTGGGCAAAGCCCTGAGGTGCATCTGTTTTATATCTCTTTCTTTGTAAAGCTACTTGGTTTTCCCTCCATTGGCTTAGGCTGGAGCCTTGCCAAGAATAATTCCCCTGCAAGAAAAGATCAGGAAAGAGGGCCTGGCTCGGGTAACCTGACCATGCTAGTAAGTCTTAGACAGCAAAAGAACAAATACACCCTCTTCTCCTTATGTAATAGAGAGGAAATCCTGCCTCCTGCAACTTCAGAGAAAACTTGAGAAAAAAGGAATTGTTAGATGATATCACCTATGTTCACTTCACAAAGGGATTTTAATGAGCAGTAGAAAAAATAATGCATGTAAAGCCACCAGTAATTTGCACTTTCTGATACCTCAGAGGACAAAACAAAGGGGTGCTGGAAGAGCTGTTGTTTTGGGGGTTGGTTTTTTTGTTGGTTATTTTGGCCTCCACCTGCATGAGACCAACAATATTTCACTTACTGGAGGCTAGTGGGAGCCTTGAGGTGCCTTCTGCATACCATCTGGCACGGGAAAGCAGCAGGTCAGACCCTGAGTTATGTAGTTTTCCAGTGAATTGAAACTCGACTGATTTACTCCTGTTCAGGATTTGGCCCATTCCTTTGTCTGTGTAAAATCACGTGAAGGCTGCCAAGCTTTATGCTAAAGAGCACTGCCGTCTCCCTGGGGGTTAGGGCTCCTCTGAGGTACTGCTCCCGTCTTGGATAGGGGTTCCAGCCCCTTTCAGGATTGCTGCTGGGGGAACAGGTGATGTCAGTTTCAAAGTAATAAAATAATATATTAATTAAATTCCATTCCCAAACTTCTGCTTCGTATGGATGCAGTACTGAGCCCCTCTACAAGGGCATCACCTGCTCCTCCTGCAGGAGGTGGATTGCTTGTTCAAGATGCTTTGCAACTCCTGGGTCCTTGCAAGAGAGATCAAAAGCAGCGGGTGGACTTGCAGCAAGACCATGCAGGGTGTATGCCATCCCTGTGTCCAGACACTTGGAGAAGGCATCTGGAGCCACGTGCTCTGCAGGAGATCTCAGAGGTGAATGCACTGAGCTGTTTGATCCTGCTTGGTCTCTGTTGCCACAGCCCCCACAGCTTTCCTTCCTCAGACATGACACAGGAATGTAGGACAGACCCTTGAAATAACCCCTGAGTAGTCTTTCCAGGGATTTTCTGTTTTAATGGAGATCTGGGCATTGTTTTAACTTCACTCAACTGCAATTTCAGCATATTTCCTGAGCATTCAAGAGCTCTATCTAACCAGTCATTTTTATATGCTTTGAAGTTGAGAATGTGGCTGGAAAAATAGTATAGTTAAAGGCTCATTTATCCATATAAAATAAACATTATTTTTCTCCTTTTTAAAATTGTAACCATGCCCTGCCACTGTTACTTGTGCCAAAAAGCTTGACTAAAATGAAAGAGATTAGTGGGGAAAGAGTTGGTTCGTATATTATTTTTTTTCTGCCAACATGTCTAATTGATACATCTGGCAGCACTTATTGGCCACATAGTTTCAATCCGTGCCTTCCTGACTATTCTGCACGTGTATTTTGTGTCACGGGATTTATGTTGGAGATTGCAGGTATTTTGGTAAACCAGACCTGCCAGCTTATTCCTGCAGATCCTACAAGGTTTACTTTATTCCATGTGGCAAAGATTAAATGGGTTGGCTGATTTATGGTAATAAATTGGTGAATTATTAAGTGTGCTGTTTTCTGAATCACAAGCAGAGGCCACAGGACTTTAACCTCATCCTCCTTAACTTTTCAGAAAGCTTGTGCCACATGACTGTAGGAGACAGACTAGGTACCTACACATAGGGTTTCGTCCTCTAAACAGAAATATTTAATGCTTTGTGGTTTTTCTGCGGTTTGGGAACTTGCAGTACAGATGGAAGGGTGGTTTTCTAGCTTTGTTTTTGAAAAGAGCAGTAGGACCATTCCCATTTCTTAACTGGGAAAGGAGAACTAAAGGACTAAGTTCCTGACAAGGGGCAAGCAGAAACTTGGTCAGTCGCTGTTAACTAGAGGAAAACACTGTCTCTGCAACCAAGTGCTGGTCTAACTCACGTGAACATGGGTCTCCAGCAGTGTTAAACAGGGACATTTAAGATACAATCAGGTTTTTTTCAAATTTAGCTGCATCCTTCTTGATGGAGTTGAGCTTCAGTGTGTTTCCTACAGCTTCACTGTTAGGAGGACCCTGCTTCTTTTGTCTCTAATTAGTGTTTCTCTGGGAGTCTTGCCCAAATCATGATTTCAAGATTTGGCTGGATGAGCAGAGAAGAGGTGATAGGTCACGGATTACAGTGTGCATGTAACTTATTTTTAAGCCACATTGTTCCTCATTGTGATGCAAGTGTAAGCTGACAGATGGAAGCACAGTGTCCTTACTGAAATAATTACAATATGCTGCAGTAATTTCTCAACACTATTATATGGTGTGGTGATGGAGACAAGAACTGTGGCACATTAATAATAACAGTGCTTAAAAATAGGAACTCAGTAGCTTCTTCACTTCCAGATTTTTTCGTTATTGTTTTACAGAAGTACTGTGCTTTGTTTGAGTAATAGCTGGCGATCCCCAGTGATTTATCAGAGAATAAAAGTGCATGATGGCTTTGTGGAGGGGAGGGTGAGACCTACCAGAGACCTCCTTTCTCATGTTGATCCTTTCCCTCATCTCAGGCCTGGGTGTCCACAATGGATTCCGAAATGCCTTGTAAAGTGCCAAGACCAGGATGGGCATCATATCAGTGGTAGATAAATACGAAGGGAGCAGTTCTCACCATAGGCTTATGGATACAGATAAAGAGGAGGAACTGGAAAAATATGTCGCTGTGGTAAAAAAGGATATTTTCTGTCAGTAAACTGTTCCATCTCACCCCTGGCATATACAGCATATCCATGTCCTGATGAGACCATGTGGCATTTTCAAATGGCATGACTGTTTTAAACTGCTCGGTCACTGTTGGGGAGGCTCAGTGCCGTTGACCTTCTTTCCATCCCTGCTGCTGGGGTTTGTGCAGGAAGGAACCCGGCGTCAGCGCCAAGCTGTTATTTTCAGTGCCTGTGGTAAAATTATTAGAGGCCAGTGAGTAAGAGAAGTAAGTCTACCCTTATTGTGCCCCATGTGCGTGCATGTTCCAGAGGTTCAACTGTGTATAAAAATATAATTTAAAAAACAATTAATTCCTATGGAAAAATACATTTGGGATTTTATTGTCATGTGTGCTAAGGATGGCTGAGAACACTGTGGTTACTGGATGCACTGTGAGTGCAGTGGAATCAATGCAGCCTGCTTGTGCAGAATGGGTTGGAATCCCTCTGACTGAGGCTGTCTGGAAGGGAGCCTCATGGCTATGCAGGCTGTCTGTCTGTTCTGTCCCTGTGTCTGTCATGGAGTTGGGGGGAGAGCACAGTAATGCCCTTCTGCTCTTTGTGGTGAACATCCCATTGGGCAAGGCTACACCTGGGAGCAGTTCTCACCATAGGCTTATGGATACAGATAAAGAGGAAGAACTGGAAAGTTTCCTTCTGCGTGGCTATTTTTTTCCCTGTTTTTATAGGTGTTTCAGGTAACGTGCTCGAGCTCCTATGCAAATTTAGCTACAACAGCTGTCCAAGCCATTCACAGCTGAACGGGTTTTTAATGGGTTACTGAACAGCTAATTGATCGACTCTGCTTTGGCTGCGGGAGGCGGTGGCAGCCTCCCTGCCCTAAATCCCTTGTGCTTGCTGCACGCCAGTCCCTCAGAACCGCCGTTCCCTCTGCTTCACAAGGCGCGGACGATAAAGAGGCTGTTGCTTTTGCCTTCAGATTTATCCTTCGACTCCTTGATATTTATAGCTCTCTTGTTCCCCTCTGCTTCCGTGTCGCTCTGTCGGTCACAGCCCTGCGGGTGCGGAGGCGCAGGCGCTCGGCTGTCGAGGGCTCGCTGCAGGCTCGCTTGAGGTAATTGCCGGTCAGTGCCCACCCTCTCTTGCTCAGGCTTGGCTGGAGTAAAGGTTAGCCACCTTTCTGCCAAACTGGAAGCAGTGTGCTGTTGGATACACACTGGATGTTAACTTAGAAACCTTATATTTGGTTTCTTTATTTATTCTATTTAAACAAATAAGACCAAGTGTGGTTCCGTCTCAATGCCGCTGAATTGCAGGGTGTTGTGTTAAAAGCAGGTCTTAATTTGGTGTTGAAAAATGAACTGTCAGGCAAGTTTTTCTTTCACACATGCAAGGCAAGTTCTACGGGTTTGCTGTCAAACCTACTACCTGTAGAATGTAAAATCACTACCTTACTCCTCTTTTTTTCTCCTTCTAAGCAGGCAGAAATATGGAATAGTGTGAACCCCTGTCAGGGAGGATAGTCTTAGCTGGGAACAATCCATATGACTTGTGCTAAAACAGTCTGCTTTTCTAATAGGGCAGGAAATTTCCAGTGGTAATCCTATCTTAAGCTAATACAGGCAGATGTTGCTCTTCCACTGGAGGCAACGATGGGGTCCTTTTCCATAGGGATCGCCTTAGGGAAATCTTTGAGTTCTTCCGTTCTTGTGATGTGTGGGGCTGACGGTGGTGAGGCACGTACTGGCACCACAATACATAGGAGAGGAAGTACACTGTGTCTGCAAGAGATTCTGTCCCCGTACACAAAACACCAGAGCTGCCACTGAATTAAGAGCTAAAATAAATGTTATTGTCAAGAAAATCCTGCAGTGGTACCTGACTACCCTTTGCAACCTTTATTCTGACCAGCCCAAGTTTTCCTATGATTCTGGCAGCAATGACAGTGCAATTTTTGGCTATCTGTCTGTCTGTATCTTCCTGCTAGTCCTTTGTACAGCTCTTTCCCTTATCTCTAGCTGTGTTTACAGTCCTCTTTCATAATCAATGGACACTACCAGCACTGCCCACTGCCCTCTGTGCTGGCCACTCTCCCGAAAACACAGCATTGAACAATGAACAGCACATGGCCTGGGTGAGGGCAAAGGGGTTGGTACTGCTGGCAGATAGCACAGAGGTACTTCCAACACATCCCAAAGGGATCTCTTGGTGAAGATTACCCATTGGTTACCAAAAAACCCCCACAATGTCTTGTTTTAATTGCTTCTGAGATCTCTAGTGCCAAACAGCGCTTCACAAAAGGAGGCCATGGCTTAAAGGACGAGATGAAGTTTCAGTAACAGCTCATGGATATAGGTATAGATAGATATTTGAACAATGTTGACTCTGGGCTGTTGTCAGGAAAAGTTTTGAAAACATTGCTGCTGGATGGAAGCTGTGCAAAAGCCACCTCCAAGAATGTGGTGGCTCCCATTTCTGTTTTAAACTCAGAGCACTTGGACTTGGCTGTGTTTTGAATTGCTTCTCTAAACATTTTTTCCTTTTTTTTTGTGCGTGTGTGTGTGAGCAGCAGATTTTTTGAGGAGCCGTATGCAAGGATGATGGTGACCTATATTGCCCAGCTGAGCACTGAAATTTGACAAAAAGAAGCTGAAAGTAAGAAACTGGGCAGATATCTGTATATTGGTTGTCCATAGGTTGAAAGGAAATTGCGTCATAAACTTACTTCTGTCTTTGACCGTATCTTTGAAGCTTGCTCTTGCAACCTGAACATGACCCCCCTTTCCGTCCTCTTTCCACCTGTACTGAATCTAAAGCCTTTTCACTGGTTTCACTTGGCTTTTTGTCTTGCCGTACCTTGAGCACTTCCAGTTATCTCAAGTGCTTGTTAATCAAGTCTTTGCTTTCACACCATGAGGGTTGAATGATATCATCTCTCACCTACAAGGCTGAAGACTTCAGTTTCCTTGGATCATCTGTGATACTTCCCCCAAATCATTCTAATGCCATCTTCTTGCTCCAAGATGTGCTGCAGCATTTGTTTCTCTGCTGAGGCCTCTTGCCAGGCAGTTTGAAAATCAGTACCTTTTAAGATATATCAAGTTTCAGGCAAAAGCTTCCTGAAAACTGCAGCCTCGCCTTTTATGTCAGGGAGTGTTAGGAATTCTTGCAATTAGAGGAGGCTCTTGTACCATTGCTTTAAAGGAAAAAAGTATTTGTTTTCTATTTCTGTTCCTCAGAGGTCCTAAAACCTCTGCAGAAAAATAACATGTTAACTTCCTGGTGTGTTGGACGTGGAATTATTTTTAACTTCCCAGAGCAGTTGTTTTAAAGGAGTTTGTGTCTACCTTAGGCACTTGGCAGCGTGAGTGCTCAGTATGTTCCTCCTATCCGATTATGCTGTGCGGGTGCATGCTGCACTGAGAGTTTACGGTTCCTCTTCCATATGCATCTTATCTTCCTGAAGATAGTGTCTGGAGATGTCAGCTCTGTGAGAAGAGACTGATGAATTTATATCAGAAGAATCTTTTTGTCTAGCAGCTCTTCAGCACAGCACGCTGTTAAGAATATCTCTTAAAAATAGTCCTGGAGGAATATCAGCTTTGTCACGGTGGTGTCGTTTGTCATCAGTTTCAACTTGATTTGGCTAATCCCTGGTATTAGTAGGAGAAAGCCTGAGTTGCCCACGCAAGGTTCCCTGTGCCCCAGTTTTTAGAGTGCTTAGTGGGATGTTTTGGAGGATTGTTTTGGAGTCCACAGCCAGACCAGCAGGAAGGGTGTGTACTCTCTTAACTCGTACCTAAATGTATTTTTCACTAGGAATGTAACTATGATGGTCTAAAAACTTCAGTTCTTCTGGAGATGAGATTTCCTTGTGTATTTACCTGCTGCAGGCCAATTTCATGTTATCGAGGAGGGAGAGTCACACAGCAGCATGAATCCACCATCCACAAAAAGCACAGAGATTGTTGCTTCCATTTTTATTATTCCCTGTGCTTGGCTCAAGTTTCACCTCCCAGGTCTACTCCTCAAAACTGGGATGCCCTTGGAAACGCTGTCAGATCTAGAAGTTTTTTCCCATTGAATTGGTGGTTAAATTTTGGACAGTTTGATTATCCCTTGTTTTCATCCTCCTGAATCCTTCACCCAGTCAAACACTTCTGCGTGTTTCCCTGTCACCCTATTTTTACGTCCTGTTTTCCATACTGGCATTTTGCCTTATGGGTGCAATGAATGGCAAGATATATTTTAGTACCGTGTTATTGTCCATAGGTATTAACTTACTGGTTTGATTGTTTTTATAGCACAACTTTAGGAGGCAGTCGTGCTAACAAAGTCTGTGTGAGGCACACCTCTTCGAATAATCTGGAATACTTTCCATGGAGCAATGATTACTTCATCCTCAGAATAATCAAGAAACAGGAGTGGGATCAGCATTGTACAAGGTTTATAATTTCTCCTCCATGGACTTTGTAGAACTGCAGGTTCTAAATACCATTGAAAAGAATCACTGGTGCCCTCTTTATGTTGCTTTATGTCCACTATTGAATCCGACAAAATTGTCTCCAGGGCTCAGCATTCAGTGTTCTCGCTCCTGCTCCCTGGGCGTGTCTGCATTGCCTGCTTCACCGTTTCTCCACTGGTTTTGGGGTGTTACCACCTGTTCAAGCTTGGGAAGATCAGTGGCAAACTGGAGGCATGCGTGACATCGCAGTGGCTGGCCAGGGCATCAGGGAGAACCTATGGGGAACATCTTCATGTGCACCCACATAATCCTTTTTCATGCCCTGCATGTAGTTTGTTAAGAGCTTGTTTGCCTTGGAGCTTGTTACAAAACATGCAAATCATATCAAAAGCTGCAGGAGACATAATTTTGCACCACTATGTGCATCCCATCAAGCATGATCTCCTGTCATCCCTTTCCAAGATACATTTACACTTCAGCTCCAATATTTGGAGAGCTCTGAGTCTGGACAAACAGACTTTCTCATTCCCACAGAAGTCTGGTGTTTCTAAGACTGGTTTGTGCTGAAGCCCCTGATCTAAATAAGGTTAAGGATCTGGGCTACAGAATTAGCACCCAATGCCAAGAAAGGAAAAGCCAAGCTTGAGGCACCATTCCCTGCTTGGCTAGGGCTGGTCTGCATGTGGGGCTCTGTAGTCCTCTTGCATCCTTGTGCTGTAAAGACCATTCTTATGTCCAGACGTCTCCGAGCCTGGCACGCAGGGGTCCTCTGTGACAGGGAAGCTTTCAAAACTCCTTCCTGCATGTCATTGTGCAGCTAGAAGCTGGGATTGCTTCCAGCTTACTGAAGACACTCCGACATTGTTCCCTCCTAATCCCCTCCTTCTCACAGAGTATGGTTTTTCGGAAGGCTAGCATGTTCCCTTGTTGGCTTTCCATGCGGGAACACAAGCGGCAGTTCATGGGAATAACGTAACCCTGAATTAGCGATGAGCCAAGGCGGAGGGCGGCTGCATGGTGTGATGGTGGGACGAGCCTTTGGCTCTGTGGTGTGTTAGTGAGGATGCCTGGCTAGGCAGGCTGGCTTGTGGCCGTGCTCCATTTATCTGCTTGCTGGCCTGCCAACAAGGAACACAAATGTTTAGCACTGGTGGGGCTGGGTTTCAGCAGGAAGAAACGCTGCCCCCCATCCCCCTTTTTGCCGTCGCTCAGAGGATGATTCGCAACTGGTTTGCTGTTTCTTTTTGTGTGCTGGTAGCCTGGGGAACTAAAAGCAGGTTAATGGGACAGGGAGGAGGGTGATTTCTACTGAACTGGCTTATTTTCTTCCCAAACCCAGATACAAATAGAGAAAGAGAACAAGGTAATGAATTACTAGATATATTCAGATGTCTGTACAAGGACATCTTTCGGTGCGGGGATTTGACCTTGGAGGTTTGGATTTTATTATTTATAAAATGGTGGCCTTGAGGTCAACCCACCTGATACATGAAGGTGCTGCTACAGAAGACTTTGCACAGCTTTCAAGGCATTCACAGGCCCAAGGAGACAGAATAAGTAAAGGATGTAAAGGAAATTCATTCCAACTAAGTTACATCACCTTTTCCTGCCTTCCAACAGGTCAGGAGCTCAGGTGAAGTTAGAACTTCTTCTGGTACATCTGGCTGTGCTGCCATTCGCTCTGCTGTTGCCTCTGATGTTATTAGCTGTGTGTATTTGGAGTGCTAAAAGAGATATTTGAGGAGAGGGAAGCTGGGATTGAATGAAAGCTGTGGTCTGTGGCACACAGAGGTGTGCTAGAGGAGCTTGTACACAGAGTTTGATAGTTTGGGGTTTTTTCAGGGTTTCCCCTAATGATGAGAACCTGGAAACATCTCTAACCATGAGCACCAGCTGGCATGACTGGCATCCCTAAATCAATGGTGTATAGATGTTGGAGCCGCCTTTGCAGTGTTAGGCTCTAGTTTTCAAGTTTTTCCTCTTCTGAACATTCAAAAATGGTGAAGATAGTTTCTAAAAATAATAGCAGGATTAACTTAGAGCTACATTTAGAAATTTTGCAGATCTGTTGTGATCTGTAATCTCATACTTTTTGCTTTCATCCCTTAGAGCCATGTCCTGTAGAAGAGGCTGTGTTCCTGGGAGATAGGACAGCTAAAGTGGGAAGTGGGTAGAATGCTCCACAGCCAGATCTCACAATGATATGCATGATCTTAGATTGGATATTAGGAAAAATTTCTTTGCTGAAAGGGTTGCCAAGTATTGGAATAGGCTGCCAAGGGGGGTTGAGTTGCCAGCCTTGGAGGTATTTAAAAGATGTGCAGATGTGGTGCTTACGGACACGGTTTAGTGGTGGACTTGTTGGTGTCAGGTTAATGGTTGGAGGTGGTGATCTTAGAGGTCTTTTCCAACCCAAATGTTTCTATGATTCTATGGCTTGCCACTGTGAGCCTTGGGTCACGTCCTGGTATGACATAAAGGGCATAGGCTTTATGAGACACGTTGCTGCACCTCCTCCAGCTAACCCGCATCCCTTTCAGCTCTCACATCCTGTAGACACGATGGGTATTTCCCTTCTTGAAAGAGGGCTTTAAAGCATTACTGTGTTTTGGGATGGGGGTAGGGGAGAGAGGAAATCAAAAGCCCAGCATGCTGACTTACGAAATCAGATGGTTTGCCTCGTGAGAGATTTCTTCAGTGCAGAGCTGGTGGTGAGGTGGTTTGTGGCAATGTTGACTAATTCATGTTTTCCTCCCAGAGACGGGGGGCAGATTGATCAAAGTGTTGGTTCCGCCTCATGGTGTAACCAAACTTACTTTGCACGCTGTCTTTGTATCCATGCATGCACAAGTTGCCCCTGCTTGCTCATCAGAACAGGTTGTCTCTCTGGTTCTGGCTCTTTTGCTGTATGTCAGGGCAGGGAGCATTTGTTTGGGCGCTCTATAACTGTGCAGAAACTCCACTGTCGTTACTGTGTATGCACAGGGGTAATGGCTTCTTACAAGGCTGGAAAAAAGATGAGTTGGTTTTGACTTTCATAAAGTAGCAACTGGTATCCAGGAACCTGGATTTCCTTGCATAGGCAGATGTTACGCCATTGGCTGCTTGCTGCCTGTGCGTGCCCACTCCTCATCTGTGGTCAGCAACCTTCAGCTGGTGGGAGGTTTTGTAGTGATCCGGGCTCTGGGAAGAGCACCCTGTCATCCAGCCCTTTTAATGAAGGGAGAAGCATCACTGCTGAAGATCTGTTCCAGTGGTAGCTCAGCCTCTTTTTTTGCCCGTGCTGACTACTAAAATGTGTCCTTTTTTCGCCTGACTATTTGTGCTTTTCTCTGAAGAGGAGAATGGCAATTCAAAATTCCCCTTTCTGCTCCCTTCTTCTACCCTGCTTTTCTGTGAAAGCTGTCCTTAGCATTTTTCTCTGTGCTTATGTCGTGTTACGTATGTTGTCATCTCCTCCCGACGTTCTCCTAAAAGAGGAAGGCACGACTGCAGCCTCTGTAGCCTTTCTTCCCCAAGGGTACCGCTTCTTTCCTCACCCACCTGTGTCACTCTGTGGTCATTTGTACATCTGGCACTGTCCAAGTGGGACCACCCAATCTTGCCATCATTGCCTTGCTGAGCATCTTGTGGACTCAGTAAGAGGTTGGCTATGACCTAGGGTGTCACCCAGAGACCCATCCTCCCTCTTTGCTCCATTAGGACTCACTTTTTCTTTCCTCATGCTCCTCTCCCCAAGGATGGTGCTGCTTCACAGTGACCTTACTGAGATGCCAAAATTGCCATCTTGCACTCAGCTTTTTTATTCAGTGAAATGACTGAATGCTGCCGTACCTGCTTTCTTTTCATCATCTATGACATGGCCAGTCTTTTCCTGAATATTGGGGTTTCAGGCATAGGGAGAGCAGTTGTGATTTTCCTTACTGGCTTATTTGCTTAGTATTTTATTGCTTAAGCTAGTGAAGCTGGTGAGCATCTAAGGGATCACAGGCAGTTCAGCTGTAGATTAGGATTCAGGAAGCCCCAGGTGCCTGATTGGCATCGTGCATGAGAGGAGCCAGCTTGATGGGGGGACTGCGCCTTCCAAGATGCTGTTCCATGGACTCACCTTCATCAGGAGAACATGTGGAGGCTTTCCTTGTCACTGGGTATTCTGGCCACCTGGACTGCAAACCAAAATCAGTCCCACTGAAGTGATTAATGTGTCTGGAAGCTTCATACCCTTAACGTGTGCTGCACATCTGCAAAAAACTGGAATGCTTAGCCAAGGTGAATGGAAAGGGGAATTGGTAAATGGCTTCTGCCTCAAAACCCCTTCTCCTTTCTGAGCCTTTAGTCATGGAGCAATAAACAGGATGAGGAATGAAATCACCTTTTTGATGCTGCGCAGGTATGCTAGAGTTATGCCCTATTAAAAGTTCAGTAAACGCTATTAACCTTTCTTACACTGCCAGGACTTGCATAACATCAGGAACTTCTTTCCCTTACGGTAGTACAGAGGCTGTGTGGTGTGTGTGCTAGTTTTCTCTTTTCTCTGTAAAGCAAAAAAGACATGTTGTTTTTGCTTAACCAAGGAAGATAAGAGAACTTCCTCTTATTCAGTCCTGTGGCAACGCAATCCCAACCATATACTATCCGATTGAATTTAAGCGTGTGGAGACATCTGCCTTTGGCTATTTTTATTTTTATTAGTGAGAGAGTGAGAGTCAGTGTTTCCCCTCTTTCAATATGAATCCTAGTAACCCCTAAGATGTCTGGCTGGATCCCTGCCTGTGCAGGGTTACTTCAGTTCAGGGAATGCACACTGCTGCAGCTCGTGGCAGGCTGCATCCACTCACAGGCAAAGCGCCTTAAATCTTTGCCCTACACACGCTGTGTAGCACAAATAAGAAGATGCTGAGAATCATGTGTTTAACAAAATCTCCTTTCCATGGCTCTTTGAAGAGCTTTAAAAAGATTTATTATTTTTTTTTAATCCCCAACAAGCTCACAGTCTTTTAAAATTAGAAGGATTCGGGATTTTGCTTTTAAGTTTACCTGTACTCTCTCTAAAGAAAAACCTTTGGTGACAGAGCTGACACAGCAGAATCGTGTTTATTGTCCACTATTATGCATCTAGTAAAGCAGATATGACAAGTCCTCCTTTCTTTAGAGCTTAAATCTTTCTTTTTTTTCTTACTGGATACTAGCAGGCTAGTTAAATAGAATTCCTCCCTAGATGCAGTCCTCTGCAATTTATGTAATAGTCATTTCTACAACTTTCTGTAGTAACTGGTTATATACCTGCACACTGGCTGTGCACTGCAGCAGTTGTGACAGTTTGCAGGCATCAGTGTTTATTGAGAGCTTTAAAATAAAATTAATGAGCCTTTCTATCCTCCCAGCCTTTGTGATTTCTTAGGTGCTCTGCTTTTGGTTTGAATTTTTGCTTATTTTGGCTTATTTTTTAAATAGCATATGGCCGTTTAAGATTAAGCTGCAGCTGTTCAGTGTTTGGGGATTTATTTGATGCCCTTTGAGAAAGAGACAGCCTAGGACTTCTGTTGCCTAACAGGGCCCTGCTGAGAAGAAGACTCTGACACTTCCTGTTGCTGTCCTGTGATTCTAAACTACCACTTGTCGTCCTCCAGGTTTTTCCTCTGCCTCCACCTCCATAATTAATCCTCCACAAATCAGTGNGGGGGGCTGCTACAAAAATCAGAGGAATGATGCAAATAGCGAAGAGTAGATGCTGAAGTAATGAATAATGCATTAGTGCTGTCCTTAAGTTGGAAGTAGGAGCCCTGTACACTATATAATTATCACTAATATAAGTGTATGCTTTCCTGCACTGTAAAATATCTACATGAGGAACTAAAAAGTGAGGTGGTCTAAGTGGAGTAGGCTATGGCTGGGAACTGTAGCCACTCTGGGTCTGTCCCATCTCCATCTCTGACACGATGCTGGATGAGTGCTGTCACTTCTCTGTGGCTTCAGGCACATTCTGATTGCTGAAGAAGCAGCACGTGTTCCTGAGATCTCCTCCTAGCTGCTTGTTACTCTTTCTCAGCACCCGGAGCTGATCCAGGTTAATCTGGGAGCTTCTTGTCTGCCAAGTAAATTGGCTTCACTTAAACATCTGCTGAGTACAGCTCGCTGAGCAGGAGTGGTGACTGCTCAGACCACGTTGTCTGCAGTTGCAAGAGACAGCCAGACTATGCCCTGGCTATTTGGGGCATCACCACTTGCTGCCTCTGTAAAGCATGTGGAAGTCCACAAGGAATGGTGTATGAAGACATTAGCTTTAAGTTACACGGGCAGGAGAGCTGCTGTGTGGTGGGATCATGGCATGAGGAGAGGTTCCCTGAGTGGTCACCTCTGGCGTTTGGTCAGTCCTGCTGCCCATTCAGGGAGACAGAGCCCTGCCATACGGCCACCCCAGGAAGGTGGATGTGGCCAGTGTGGTCATGGTGCTGGCGCTGGGAGCAGGGTGCCTGGGCAGTGCTGCTGTGTTTCAGCATGGTGCTGCTCTGCCTGGCCTTTTCAGCTGTGCCACACTATTCCTTATCAAATCCGAGCACTTGGAGACTGACACTAATGCTCATAATGCTCATTTGTTTGCCTTTTTTTTTTTTAATACTCTGACAAATGCAGTGGTTCTGTTTGCCATAAAGTCATGACTCATGCCCTTGAAATTGCAGGAATTGCTCTAGGAATGACATGAGGTCCTGGCTTCGTTGCTGTTCTGCCCGTTCACCTGGAGTTTCAGGAGGCTCCACTTTGATGGCATTCTTCTTGAGCTTCCACAGCACAGGGCTTTTCCTTAGGACCGAGGAGAAACTGTGAGCTGTCATGCTCCTGTGCACAGTCCTCAGGTGCAGGGAAGCATTTACTAGGCAGGCTGCTGTACACAGTGCTTCTGCAGACACTGACCAAAAGATCTGCTTTTGTAACAGTGCCAGTTATTGCAGGCGATACGAGCTTCTGTGTGTGTACCCATGCAACACTCTTGGTTTCAAACTTGCTATTCCACATGTAAGTCTTCCACAATTTAAAACTCTCAGTGATAACTTCCGTGACAGAAACTTAAGATTTTTCCTCTTCTGTAGGAGAAAAAGATCACTTTAATGAGGCTTCTTAATTGATGAAGTTTGTCCTGATCTCAAAGTCATAAGATACTAGAACAAAGAGGCTGCTGTGATAAGTGAATGTAGAATAACTCAACTGTGCTATTTTCTAAGCACATTACAGAACAAGGGGAAAAACCTTCTGCTTTGCTTTCTTCAAGGAAACTTTTAACATGGCACATTAATAAACCCATGCCAGATAATTACACACAGTTTAGGACCTAGGCAGAAGCTCAAATAAAGGATTAGTTGCCCTCCACCTACCTCATTCCTGAGGTGTGACTGATTTGACTGTGGTCTCGTCGTTGATGAGACATCCCTTTTGTGTACCTTTTGGTCAAATATTTCACAACAGCGTGTCATCTGCTGTGGAGGGCAGCTTCAATCTTGACAGCAGGCTGCAGCTCAGAAAGCCTGGGAACCACCAGATGAGATGCTTATATGGACAGTGGTGGTGTCCTGTTACGTGAGATGAGAGCAGCAGCGAAAGCGGAGAAAGCCTTCTTTACTGTGTGTCTCACTCCATCCTCTAAAGAATCTGGCATGAGCTGCTGTTGGGGTGGGGGAAAGAAAACATTACATGACCCCTGTATCTAGTCAGATAAGCCTCTTCCTTTGTCAGCAAAGACTGTTGTGGCAGTAAATATTTGCCACACAGGATAATTATCCTTTATGATGAATAATAAGTTATTATGCTCTATAACGGTGTGTAATTTGAGGGAGTGGCCACTGTGGTAGATGGTAGCCCTTGAATCCAGAAGATCCTGAAGAAACTCAGCTGTGTCCACAAAGCCCTGTGACGCTCAAATGAAAGCCCATAGCGCAGCACTGCAGGTAAAATAACTCCCTGCTTTAGTACAAGCAGGCAGTTGATTGGTTGGGATCTTCACACCAGGCATTAAAAGAAGCTTCCTCACTCAGAAGCTGGTGGGTGCAGCACTGGAAGATGTTACCTCAAGGTCATGGTGTCGTAGTGTTTTAGGGGTTTTCAAGACTCAGATGGGTGAAGCTACAGCTGACCTCACGATAGCCCCTTGTTGAGGACACTGCTGCATCAAATTTGGTCTCTTTTGACTGATGTTCCTGTGTTTGTGGTTCTGTAGTACTACTAGAGACAGGCACACAGGATTTGGTTGGTAGAGGATTCTTCTCTTTGCCACGCACAGTCTCAGGGAATTTTCTGGGATGCAGCAGAAAAAGTGAATGGTAGCAGCTTGTGGAAATAGGCCGTAGTCTGCTCAGCTGCATGTTTATGTTGCTTATACTTCCTTTTTGAGTGGTCTGTCCCTTCTGCTTGGTATATCTCTGCCAGCAAACTGAGCAGAGGCTGGTTTGAGGACAGCTGTTGGCTGGGAGAGTGTCGACTCAGCCAGTTTTTCTGACTTTGAGAACTGAGGACGGATTACATTTGCTCCTGGATTAGAGTTACAGCTATGTGATGCATCCCCTGGAGGTTTAAATCAAAACCTTTCCGTGTTGCTCCGGTACTCAGAGCAAAGGCTATATGCAGTTGTGGCTTTTGGCTAACCAGAGGCTTAAGCTTCATGTAACCCTCATCACACTTCAAAGTCATTATTAAAGTACAAAACAACTGGACTGATAGAAAGACCTGGTCTGGTCTGTTTTTTGGGTTAAAGTTATATAAATGGCACTTCAAATGCCCCATAAGCTAAATTCCCTTTTCTAATGCAGTATCATGTGATGTTGTAGATGAAGCTGATAGGATACTTTTGTAATTAGCTCTTGGAAAAAAGAGCTTCTTACCCGTATTTGACAGGTAATTTTCTTATCTAATTTGTGCTTTCTGTAGGCTCTTGCAGATGCAACCTCAGAATTGGCTGACTGTTGTTTTCTGGCTACAATATTCTTTGCATTTCTGGCAACCTAAGAGTGTTGCATCAGTGTAAACAAAATTCTTTATGGCTTGACATCAACACCACTTGTAAATAGTGGTGAAGACCATGAGAAGGCTGAGTTGTCTTCTGTGGCTTTTCTGACATTTAAAGACTTGGGAGCATGCAAGACAGAGGAGTGTCATCTTCACTGAAATGCAAAACTTGTGTTTTCTGCCTTTGCTCCCTCTGGCCTGCTTCTTTTCACACTTTTCCATTTCTTCACTGCGTGTTTTGGATTGTGCAATTGACCTCAGTTTTAGGAGAATGAATGTTCATATTCATTCAAAGCTTAGGTTGTTCTGTTTTCAGTAACCTTCAAGTGGGCTAACTGAGTGACAGTTTTGAGGAATTCTCATCTATTGTGACCTTCCCTTTACCACATGGGATAGATGCTGTAAAGAGAGCAACCCAGTCGTTGGCGGTGGGTCCTGACGCCGTTCCTGTGTGTGGAGCAGCAGATGACTGTGCTGACTGACACTCCACTCTGTTGACATGCAGACTCAATAGCGTTAGGCTAGGCCTGCACTGGACACTTGTTGGAGTAGTAATGCGCGAGTGTTATCCTGTTAAACCCACACTTTCCCCCCTCTCATGGCGACAAGGTCTCAGTCACCTTGACAAAGTCTTTGGATGCCTGCCCCTTGCCCTTGCAGAGCAGTGGTGTCAAGGTCTTCTCACCAGCTTCCCAAGCTCCATTCTAGGAATACAGGTGAGCTGGCTTTTGGCCACAGGGTGGGAAGTCCTTAAAATGTACGGGCTGTCTGCTGATACAATTTCGGCTTTGTTTTCTACCTGGTATAATGATGCACTTCATTTTAGCCTTTTTGTCAAAGTGTCCTTGAATTTGTAAGACAACATAAGCTGCTCGTGAAAGAGCCATGGAGAAAAGTGCACTTGACCAAAGCACTGCTCTTGGTTTCCGTAGTGCTCCTTTTCCCTCATCACAGTGCCTCTCCTCAGTGATTTCATAGTGTCTCTCGGAGCATTTCTTGTGCATGTTCTTCTATTTTAATACCCGGTGTTTAGCATCTGCCATCACTTAAACAATTCCAGTTTGGCACAAAGTCTTCTGCAAAAGATGCTCATATGAAATGCACAATGGCTGTGGTGCTCGTCTTCAAAGTAGGAGCCAGCTCTTGAGGGTCAGTCTCTTTCTTAAGAGTGTGCTGTGAAAAACCTCAGAGTTCTACATCCAGATTCAGCCAGGAAGCTTCAGTGCCCTTTGCACAACACCAGGCTAAATCTTGGTGGCACTTAGATGTCACCAGCTGATCATGGTTGTACTACCATAAAACTGCAGCATTGCTCTTGAGCAAGTATTTTACAAAACAAACTGATTTTTGCTGTATTCCTTTGTAATTATTTTAACTGTCTAAACTTATTTCTGTGAGACGAGGCTGTGCATGTATGGCAAAGTAATATTGCCTTAAGTTTCTGAGGCTGAATAAGGGGCCATGACGAGCTTTCACATAGGAGCTTGAGAGCATACGGTTCACATTCCTAATGGAGAAAGGGAAGCAGGCTATTTCAAATCACATTTTATTTTGCAGGGACACAGAGGAGTATTTTTAAAGTAGAGTCCCTATTAACTACTTTGCCTCCCAAGGCCCCATAATTTTGCTGGTAGCTTTGTAATTCATGGCAGAATGGTAGTGTGGTGGTGTGCCCTTTCCCAAGCATATCCATTTAATTTAACTAGTGACTACTCAGATTTTCCACTGCTGCAGTAGGGCAGGATTGAGTGGGAGAAGGCGCTGTTTCTGGAACTAAGACTCTACCCCAGCAGGGAATGATTCAGAAAATCCAGAAAAAGAGCCAAATGCCAGAGACTGCGTACACTATAACATGATGCCTGTATTTGGAAGCTCTAAGTCACCTTTGATTTTTATGACCTTCTAAATTTTTGTTTTCAGTCTTGGTCTCCTCTCTTGTTGGACAGATTTGAATAATTCAGTGCAAGTTAAATGTTGTTCATGTCCAGTTTTAATGACTCAGAAGAAATCAATGTTGCCACAAACACAACATTCTCTGTCTTTTTCTTCCTGAGTAATCATAAGGGAACAGGCATCTTTTGAAAAATTAAAAAATAAAATCCTATGACTGTGGACATTATACAGAGAGTTTTGCCCAGCTTCAAAACCAGTGAGCGTAAGGTGAACTGGTTTGAATGAAGACATTATTGCTCTTAGCTAAATACAGTAAGAACTTAAATACTGAGGAAGAAAAATCCATTTTCTCATTATATGAATTAAACTCAAAGCCAACTCCCCCCCACTTTTTTTTAATGCAGGCAACTGATTTTGGTTTGCCGTCTGTCAGAAGTGAGTTGCAACAACTGGTGTAATTTTTTTGTGCATAAATATAACACACATATACACACACGCGCCACTTGCAGTAGTACTCTCTTCTGTTGCCTGAATTATCGTGTAGTGAAGTGTTTGTCACAGGAGCAATCAGTGAAGATGGAGGTGGAAGTGGTGACAGAGAAGCCTGCTGGACTGTCACCCTCAGTTTTGAATGTTTTCGGGAGTTTGGCTGCATTGCCCCTGCGCGTACCTGGTCCCTGTTAGTATTTATGTATGGAAAAGATTGCTGTGTTTAGTATAATTTAATGTAGGTGTTTGATTTACTGCTTCTTTATTCATTAGGCTACTACTCTGGACTCAGTATGTTACTGGCAGTCCCAGGCCTTTTGTGGTTTCATCTCATGCGTTTGGGAATTTGGGACATATTTTCAGCTGCCTAGTCTATTTTAAACTCTCTTTAAAATTAAAAAAAAAATCAACAAATAATGGGTTAGAACAGATTGATCCTTTTGAGCCATTTGCCTAATTAACCTTTGCCTCTCAGGAATCAGCTTTGATTCTGTTCAATCAAGTGCAATGTATCCCAGCCCTTAATAACCAGCATTTCTTCTGAGAACGTTGGAAGTCTTCCCTGACTTTTACTTTTCTAACTACTGCCACTCTCTTGGCATTGCACCAGTTTGCAGAAACAGTTGGAGAAGGACGGAAAAGAATAATAGCAGGATATCAAAAGAAAAGGTCATAGGATGGCCTCTAACTTAGTCAAGTGTTTCTAAAAAGTACAGTTAGCAAAGTGCTTGAGTCTTCAGTACTCTGTACCTCAAATGCAGATTTATGAACCTAATAATGAAAGAAAGGACAGTATTTATGTGTGCATTGCATGCATCCAAAGGATGACCCTTGTGTGACTTCCTTTAGTGTAAAAGTTTGAGGGAATCTTCAGAAGACTTTATACAAGTAGAAATTATGTCCTGTCTCCTTCCCCCTTACCTGAAAAAAGGAAAGAATTAGGCCCAAGATCTAATCCTCTGTGTGGAGAAAGAGGTAAATAGGACTCTTCCCTGTTGCTCCTAACCCCCTCTCTACGATAGAACCCCCCAGAATTTGCACAAGTGTCCTGAAAAAGCATCACTGCCTCACAACTCGGGAGACACCTTTTCTGGGTAGATGGATAAGAGTGATGTTTCCTTAGCATCCCAGAAATTCCATGAGTTTTGAGCATTTCCCCTCTAATTTTGCTGAGTGACCTGCTCTGCTTACTGGTGTAGTGAAAGTCTGTATGCACAGCAGCATGGATTTAATCCATTTGGAAATAGCTTGGGTTGGGTGTTTCCAAGGAGGTGGTCAAGAAGGCTTCTCAGTCTCCTTGTACGTGGGCATTCATGTGTTTTCTGCAGTTGGTTGTGGTTTGGGTCATTGTGAGCATGTTTTATTCCCTTCCAGAATTCTAGAAAGAAGTTTGCTGTTCTTGCAACCTTCTTGGTTTTTCTGTCGTGCATTGGGAATACACAATGCCCAGAGTTTATGAATCATCATTCTGTTCCTGCAATGATACAGCTGCACTGAAACCACAGCATCAGCTGAACATAGATCAGATCCTCAGTGCAAAGTTCATAGGTCCTGCAAAATGATGGCTTTGCTACAAGTTTAGGACAGAGTACAGCAAGTAGAGAGCATCCCTGAACTCAGGGAACCACTGAAATAGGAAAGGAAAGAAATGAACTATTTCAGTTGCCTCCTGCCTTGTAATGCTGCTGTTCTCCTCCTTCAACTCTCAGTAGTAACCATCCATAATTCATGTTTTCCCTCTTCTAGTTCCATTAGTTTCCTTTCTCCCCATGACAAATACTTCAATCACTCACATAATGCAATAGGATCTATGAATGCAAACATCAGGGTGGGAGTGTTTGTGTGGCCTGCACTACATTGCCAATTTGCTTGATGGATTTCAGCTTTTCTGCTCCTTCCATTTACTCCTGCTTCCCTTTCCAGCTGCGGTGCCTTGATCTGCTTTTTAGTTTCAGACCATGCTGCAGGCAAATCAGCAACGACTAGACATTGAAGAATGTCTGCTTTCATCCCAATGAGGAAGCTGCAAAAAAAGTAGCCCTAAATAAGTTCACCTATATATAGTTGTGTATATATATGAATGTTTTGAAAATCATATATAACATGTATATGATCTGTTTTATGTGTATCTGTAGTATAGATAGATATAAATAAATTTAATATGTAGGAAATGCAGCTCCCTAATTTTATCATAATTTCTTCTTACTGTAGATACATTTTTTCCTGAGAGTCTTCCAACATATTTTGTTGTGTCATTAGCTGGCAGTTAGTCCCAAAGCAATATGGCATGGTATTCCCATCCAAACCCATCAGCATACTGCATAAGCTCTCTGGTGGCTTCCAGCAGCCGTTAAGATGTGGCAGTGGACACAATTTTTCCGTCCATTTAAGGAGTGATTGAGAAGATGCAGATGCTTTTATTGGGAAAGGAGAAACTGTGGGTTTTTCTTCCTCATCCAACTTCATGGGGTAGATGAAGGAAGTATATGAGGCTGAAAGTCATTGAGCATGCTTTTCTTTCCTCCTTCTCCTTTTGTTTTTATGGGGCTGTGAGTGAACAGGGTCTTGGGGGGGAAAGACAACTTTGTAAATGGGATATGCCAGCAAAAATAAGATGGTTTTTTACCATGCATGCATTGATGAAAGCCTTAAAGATTGCTCTTTTGCTGTAAAGGCACCCCACTTAGGTGACCCATTGCCTTGGTCAGTGTAGGCAGCCCCACAAAAGGAGGGGCACAGATCCCTTTGCAGCCCCAGGGTGCTCAGACTTGCTCCCCCATCATCTCACCGTGTTAAACATAGTCTGGCATGCTATTGGTGAGAGCCTGCTGCTCTTTCACCTACCCCTGTGCAAGGTAATCATCACAGGGGCAGACAGAGTCAGGAAGAGAAGTCTTGGGTCCCATTAGGCATTAGCAGCAAGGGAAAACTTCAGCAGCAGCTCTGTATTTAAAACAAACAGCCAAACAACAGAACCCAAGCCCCCCTCACTCCCTCTATACACACCACACACCACCCCCACCACCTCCCCCCACATTTGTTTAAGCCACAAGATCTGTATTTTTCCATGTTTGTCACTTTTGGGCTGTTATCTTTCCCTGCTCTCCATGTATTTCCCAAAGTAGCATGTGCTTGATGCCTAAGCATCTGGCTATACTTAAAACAAGTAGAAAACAGTTAATCACAGCCCTTAACCTCAGGCTGTCGACAGCTGAGGCAGTGGGGACCACCACAGCCCTCACGGGGAACACATACACGCATGGGTAGCTTCCCTGTCCTTATTGTTACTCACCCTGTCATCCGGCAAATGCCAAAGGAAAAGGAGCGGCTGCAGTGTGAAGGGTGGTGAGTGTGCCCTTTCAGCAGCAGAGCTGGAGACCAAGGTGAGGGATAGGGACAGCAGGCAGCTGATGGGGAGTGCTCCCTCCCAGGTACCAGGTACCATTAGCACAGCTCAGCTACGTTTTTTTTTTCTTTTTTTTAGTCCAACTCTCATGTTTCATGCCCATCTCTTAGAGCAGAATAGATTTATGAGTAAGGCCAGTTTGGATAGATTCGCAAATACAATTTTGGCGTACAAATTTGGTGGCCCAAGTGGTTTTGTCCTGTTCTTTTTGTTAGCTAAGTCACACATGCCTTTGTCATTAAGCATTTAAGTTACATGCATTCATGCTCTACTCTTAGATGTGTAAGGGATCCATAAAACTTCACCGTGGGCCATAATATGTTTGTGAGATCTTATCTCAAGAACAAAGAGGAAGAGTTTGTGGACTAAAAGGGAGGGAGAAAGGAATTACTTATGTTGCTTGAAATGACGGTTTGGGATTGAGTGGTTTTTTCATGGGCTATTTATAATAATGTCTTTGAGTCTAGCTGAAGCAAGATTTGGTATAGCTGTATGCTGAAGAAGGTGACAGAAAAGCAAGAGAAATCAAATGGCATTTCTCAATGTTGTTAACTTTAGGCTTATGCACTGGCTGATAGAAAGCATGAGGCTTTTGGAAAAGCTCCGGCCTCGAGCAAAGGTATGTAATTGAGCTTTTGTAGGACACCGTCATGAGGCCAAGTGTTGGCTTAAACACTTCACTGAGTCTCTGATTGCTGAACTTAATGCTTTACATTTTCCTCTTTTCCTTTGCCTCAAAATTACCAGGTTCTGTGCTGAATGGAAGCCTCAGCTCCACGCTGTGCTCAGCTCAGCAGACATAGGTCACTGTGCTCATCACTGCTCTGCTCTGGGGACCCTCTCTCTTGCTAGTGGCAGCCAGGTGACCTGTGTCCATAATGGCTGCAGTTCTAGTTCTGTGCAGGGGTGGTCCAGAAACTGACTGTAATTCTAAAAACCCTTCTACCCCTAAAGCACCCTTCGAGGTAGTTTTGGAGGAAGCAGCTTCTCTTCCTCAGGTGAAGACCTCAGGTGAATTCTGCATGGATGGATCTGGGATCTGCCTTGTGCGGCAGTCTCAGTCTATCCCATCTGCCTTGCTGCAGAGCCATAGGTTCACTGGTTTGCAGGCAGATGACCCTCTAGTGGTTCTTAGGAAAACCCCAACATTCCCCACTGCAAGAGCAGATGGGATTTTTTGGGCAATGTGAATTCAAGCTGGGAAGTGAAGCTCAGCGCAAATTAACTGCGGTCATGATGGCTCATGGTGCACAGGAATGCACCAGCCAGCAAGGGACCTATCTGCAAGTTTGCAGTGTTGCAAAAGACTGCCAGAAAGACTTAAATTACTCCTGGGTGTGTGGGATTAGAAAGAGAAACCCAATGCTACTTGTTTTTAAGTAGGAAGACTTTGAGGAAAGGGTTGCAATGATACCCTGAGGCATAGAAATGTGCTGTAGCTATAGGCGTTTGCTCAACACTGTGACTAATCTTCTGGAAACCAAAAGGAATTCCCTTAGAGGAGAATGCTGTGCGTCACCCATGGCCAAAAAAAGAGGGAGTCATGTGTTTCCTTGACAGCACATCATGTTTGCATATTTTCAGTGCTGGAGGAGAGTCCTTCATCCTCATCACTGCATGTTTTCAAGTATTTTGAGTGTGCCTGGAGTGCCAGGATATTAATTTCAATAGCTTTGTTTAAATAGATCATGTAAGTAATTCGGTCAGTGAGTATTTTTAATAGAGTTTCAGATTCAAGCAGAGCCATTTTCAGTATAGTTACTCATATTACAGCTTTCTTAACCAGTATATTCTAAAGCGGGTAGGTTAGAGCAGGCTCTCCAGATTTCTTTGGGAAATACGATTTTTCTATGACTTTGTTCATGAGTTACTGTTTGCACAACACAGGTGAGGATGAAAGAAATAATGCCAAGGATATATATAAACAGAGTACTTAAGTGTTGTATTGCAGACTGCAAGAGCTTAGGCTTCAGCACTGGCTTTTGGTAAGTCTATTTGCATTTCATTTGAGATTTTTTTTATTGGAGACTTCCTTCCCCCTCTCCTCCCCCCCTCCAGCTACTGACTGTATTCCCGTCTACTCTGAAATCCTTGGTGAACGCAAAAGCTACAAACAGCAAAGGAAGTTATGAGCTGCTCTCAGTGGTTGTAGGATTGCTGATGTAGTGCCTAAATAAGCAGCCAGATTTCTTTTTGAAGCATCAAATGCCCAAAGCAGCAGGCTTGAAAGAAGCTGCATTTCCAAGCTGACATTGCATCAAGTAGCACATACTAGTGTTCCTTGGAACTGCTGGAAGAAATAGCAGTAAATAACTGGTTGTTAAGAACAATTTTCCAGGTAGTAGACTGTAATCCAGTGGACAGAGACAGCATCTCTGATGGCTTTAAGGAAAGAAGGATCTTGCAGCTGGTTGTATAAAGGCTGATACTTGCATTTGCGGATTCCTTTTGACCAAGAAAAAATACCTGAGGTATTTTCAGCTGTTGGCTGAGGAAAAAAGAGTAAAGTACTGGGTGAACACTGATACCTTAATTTGCAACAGCAGAGGAAGTCTTTTTCTCTCCAGGAATCAAACCAATGTTGCTGCAAATCATGTAGCAACTTTGAATTGAGATTTGATTCTGACCCTGCATATGCAGTATCTCTGCAAGATGTAAACCCTTTGTATGGATTCTTCACCTCTGAACAAGGGTACAGCATCTCCATAATACAATGAAATAACGTAAAAAGATTCCTGCTCCCTGTTGCATTACTTGCTTCTGTGTGACTGGATACTTTGTTTTAAATAAACACATACCAGTTGAAAAAGTTCTTGTGGGGCTTTACAGATGTAAATGGAAAGGAAGGTAGGTCTTTACAGTGAGATGATGATCTCTACTGAAAGGGGTACTTGCTTTTAGGGCAATCTGCATCTTTCATCTGCAGCTATTGAGTGTCAGATAATTCACAAATAACGTTCTAGAAATAAATCAGTCAATTGTTAGAAGCATCTGCAGCCTTGATTGATTTGATTAAATAATCAAAAAGTCTCTAGCTTCAAAAAGAAAAAGATAAAAGTAATTTGCATGACCCCAACCCATGTACATGCACACTTGAAGCCACCTTTGCAGCAGCCCAGCTGGCTGTGAGCAGCCTGAATGCATCTGTATGTGTGTTAGCCTACCTCCCTCTCACCTGTCTGGTGTTTATCTCACGTGCACTGCAACAGAGGTGAGTCATCCAAAACAAAGAGGTGACTCCTGAATTCAGAGACAGGTCTTGACTGTGGCTGCATTGGTATTGCCTGGGTTACTGGATGTTCTTCTCCAAGGTGCATCAGCTGAGGCTCCTTCTGAGTTGGACACAGTACTTCAGTGTTTTTCAAATGGAGGTGTCTTCTTTGCTTGCTGCCCATTTTTATTTTGCATGCTGGCTGAATTACAAGGAAAATTATGTTTAAAAATACCTTGTTTTGGCTTTGTACTTTCCCTAGGTGCCTTCCAGTTCAGCTGAATGCTTGTGTGCAGCCTAGTGTGTTTACCAAACAGTGACACCAAATCACATGTCCCCTGCTACCATAGTGGTTGGGCTTTAATGGAATACCTTTTTCATTTTCCTGATTATCCTGTTGTTCTCTGAACCATCTGTACCCTCTCTGTCTTGGTAGTAATAGTCTCTACAGACTAGAAATGTATTGTCTGTGGCTATTTTATAATTCATTGGATATAGGCTTTTTATGGTGCCTTGAAGACACTGAAAGCTGGAAGTCCATTAAAGTGAAAGCACATTGGTGTTTAGGGATTAGTCTGGGAATACCTGCAGTGGAAAGCCGTAGAAGGACAGGACTAAAACTGTTCTTGCCAGCTGCTGTTGCAGGATGGATGTACGTAATTAGCATGTAAGGTGCCAGTGGATGTTCAAGAGTTATGCAATATTGCTCTGAGGTTCTGAAAGGCTAATAAAGCTTTTTGTATTATATCCTTTGGAAGACTTCTATGTGGACTATTCACACCTTCTTGAATATGAGCTTTTAACTATACTGGCTTTTTACTGTGTCTGTGTGCAGGGTGGTGAGAGTAATTTAAAAAATATTTAGATGCATCATTTGATTCTTCTATTGCCATGCAAATGTTTTTGTATCCCTGGGTAAAGGAAATTATCCTCTGGAGCCCGAGTATAATATATTAAGTGACTGGGTTTAAGACTGGGTAAAGGAAGTGAGCATGTGGAGTTGCAATACAGGTGTAGAATCCTGTCTGAGTAACTCTCATAACCTTGTTGAAGTGAATGAAATTCAGTGTGCAGGATTTAGCCCCTAGAGGTAAACTTAGAAAAGATTCAGTAGGTGAAGAAATTTGGGACTGATTAGCAAAGGACATTACAAGAACAGTAACTGTGGATTATCTTTCTACTCTACTTTTAAACAGTGGTGCATATTTCCCTCATCTCTCCCTCAAATTTCTTGAGCTGGGTTGTCTTAATTTCTGCACTTCATATTTAATATTGTAAGTCCATGGGTACGGCTGTTTTGGGACTCATAGCATAGAAACCTGTTGACACTGAGGAACAAAGCTGACTACAACTGACAGAAATGTCTAGATATTCTTCTGTGTTTGTCATTCAGAAGATCCTTTGGTGTTAACTTGGGATATTACAAAAGTAATGATTAATGCAGTTTCTCTGTAAGGCGAATTCAGATATGCTTGTAATTTGGAAACAAAAAAATCTGCTTGTGATGGCTAATTCAAAGTAAACAGAGTGACACTGTCTCTCTTGCTTTGGTTTGTTTCATCCTGAGCATTTCTTGTATTTCTTTTGTCAAGAGAGAAGATAAAAAGAGAGTTTCAGTTCTGCTCTTACTTTGATTTCTGTAATGCTTGCAGTGGAGTGATTAATTCTCTTTTTCTCTCTGTTTTTTCTTACAGTATCAAGCTTTTGGCTGTGCAGGAGCTGGCTGACAGAGAAGCACTGGAAAAGGTATTTAAAAATATATCTAATGCAACTATTGTAACACGTTTAAACTCTTAAAGCCCTCTGTATTAGTTGTGCTTCCTAGCTTCATGGAAAGTCATGCAGCATAAAATAGGACATCTTCCTAGCTACATAGTGCATGAAGGCAGGGGGTCAGTGTTTTGTCTAAGCTGACCACATGCTTTTGGTGTTTTCTGATTTTACAGCAAGCTTGGGGTGAGCAATGCTTAATAATAAGCAGTAAATAATAAAATCCAGTGTTGCTCTTCAGCCAAGGGTATTGCAAGCACAGCAGGGTTAGGTCAGATATATGGAAGAAATTCTTTACTGTAAGGGTGAGAAGGCACTTGAACAGGTTCCTCAGAGCTGTGGATGCCTCATCCCTGGAAGGGTTCAAGGCCAGGTTGGATGGGGCTCTGAGCCACCTGGTCTAGTGAAAGGTGTCCCTGCCCATGGCAGGTGGGTTGGAACTGGATGATCTTTTAAGGCCCCTTCCAACCCAAACCATTCTGTGGTGGCCGCCTTCTGAATGAGCAACCAAATGTTGTATTTCTTTTCGCTTTATGATTCTTCTGGCCTGGCATGTAGGCCTGGACTCCCAGTGCCCCTACTGGGACCAGTGGCTTCCCTTCACTTCCTACACTAACTCCTTCACCTACAAGAGCAAGGAGCCAGCTGTGAGGCAGCATGAGAGACTTGTTAGCATGCAAAGAAAACAACTGCATTCTGAGCCCTGTTGGAAAAACTGCTGTCTTAGGGCAGGCACTGAGCTGGTGCTGACCCAAGCAGCCCCTCTGTAGCTACAAGTGGTGTGGCAAGGCTCGGGGAGGAAGGAGCAAACCTTCTCCTGCCTTGCACGCGGGAAGGAGAAGGTCCTGCAGCGCTGTGTTCAGGCTGCATCTGCTGGATACTCTAGAAACAGTGAGTAAAACGAAATACAGCAGCAGTGGGTGCTTCAGCCTTGTGCTTTGCCACTGACCCGAGATGCATTTCACAGAGGTCCTCCGTACGCCCCAGTTAATTCCCATGGGGCATCTCTTCACTGGCTTCTTTGAACTCTGATTTTGACATGAAGAGGTAGATTTTGATTAAAGGCTGTGACAAAGGACTACACAGGTGACATTGTAGTTTTTCACAAGTGAACAAGACATGGCTCTCAACCACTCATTGTGCAAAACAAGTTAATATTAGCAAATTTTCATGGTTTGCAGCAGTTGGATTCCCTGGCACTTCACACCCTGTACATTTCCCACCTTTCCAATGAACCCATACCTCCCTTTGGCCCGATGCCTCCAAAAACATGGCCTGGCAAGGTTAAGTGACCTCAGCCTTGTGGGAGTGGCTGTTTGAGGCATTGTCTGGAACGCTGCAGGAAGCTCTTCAGAAAGGCTCAGCCTCAGAAAAATGATCTTTCTAAATTGAGCTCTCTGAATATTTGATATCTGCTTTCATACAATGCCAAGCTTAAAGAATTTAAAAGGCCATTTAGCCCTATGGAAAATAACAGGCTTGAATTCTGTAAGTTCGAAGAAATTTGGTATCTTTATTTTTTAAGTACAGGAGGGGAAAGAAACCCACAGATTTCCCTTGTACAGCCTGCTTGCAGAGTCAGGTTTTAAGAACACCGTGCTGAGTTTTGTATTCTTAAGTCATTATTTATCAGCATTATACTGCAGGAATACAGAATTTTATTAAATGATAATATTTTAATATTTATTCTAAGATGGGTTTTTCTGGTTTTTGAGGGGAAGTTTTCTTTAAAGTATCTATATACATAATAATCTAAAACTGTTTTTCCTATAGGACACTTCCCAGTCTTCCATAGATGGTTTTGAACTTTGGAAACTTCCTTGTTTCTAAAATTCGATGACCAGCTTTGAAAGTGTTCTTACATATTTTTGAGACTTGCATGGAATCCCAGAGTGAGCAGAAGCCACCTTCTGAACAGCAGTGCCCCCCTGAACAGCCTTGGGGGCTGCAGATTAGCTCTGTGAAATCAAACCACATTGAAGTTAAGTGCATGTGTAGCAAGTCTCTTGAGAACCAGGGCCCTGAGACAGTGTCATAAAATTATTCTGGCCATAAATAACACAGGCAGACTGTGAGGTGAGGCACATGAAGCCAGTGGACTGTTGGAGCAGGCTGGGAGAACTTGCTTGAACTGTTGGGGTCTTGCTTTCTGCAAAAGGATTTCGTGCCATTCTATCTTAGGTACTTCAGTGTCTTTAAATGTTTGTCCCACCTTGGCTATTGAAAAGAAGCTGAACACACTGTGAGAAGCTTTGTGTCATGCAAAAACTCTATTTATTTAATTTCCTAAACCCCAATGTTTTGGCAGATTGGGCCAAAATGGCCCTTTAAGCCGAAGATCTACCAGACTTGGTGGCATTTATGCCTGGGGTTGCTGAAACAGGAGGGTTGATTGGCAGTGTTTAATTACAGCCCATCCTGGATCGGGCCAAGCTTGACTGGTCCTCAGATGCTGCTCGTGAGCTGATTTGTTTTTCTGAGGTGCCACGGGCTCCTGTAAGCACCACAGACGGTGCTGCTTGTGGAGCTGAGCCCCAGCACCGTGCTTGCTGTCGTTAGGAGGAACGGGAAAATAATAATTTATCTCAGTGAACCAGGTCACATAAGAAGAACAAGAGCCTTTACCTGGAGAAAATTCTGGGTCAGAGGTGGGCTTGTTTGTGTTTGTTTTGGTCGTAGCGTGTCAGACCCATTCCAGCACAGGCTCCATGTGAGCTGTCTTACAGGCAGCTTAAAATCAAGCCCGTGCTTACCTGTATTTTGTCCTATCTTGCGCCTTCAAATCGATGTGTTTGCTTCCCCCTGCTCCCTTGCTGAGCTTGCCCTGCTGCTGTGGGATTGCGTTGCTCACATGCCTTCCCTTCAGAAGGGCTGCTGGCATTTGCCCAGGGCAGTGAACAACACAGATGGCAACATGCCATGGGAGGGCTTCCAGTCGTGCCAGCCTTGTCCCTACGAGGGTTCAAGGCCACTCAGGCTTCAGAAAGAAGTATCGCAGACACGCAGGCTTGTTGGTGCTGAGTCCTGTATGGAACATCTCTTCCTCTTCCAGAAGCACAGCTCTGGGATACCCTCCCAGCGACACTCTTGCCCCAGTGTGTTTTTGAGTACTTTACTTTATCTAATTTTGGCAAGTCCTTAATTGCAGAAGAAGATTACTACTTGGCAAATCTTAATTGTATTTATTTGGGGAAAGGGAAAAAATAATTCTCCCAAGGAACATGCTGTTTTTATAGTTTAAAAATAAATCTGTGTAAGTAATTACGTTGAACTGCCTAGCCAGGTGACATTTCACATTGGTTACTGTTCTAGCATTTAAATTCGTAGTCCTTTTCCATAGGCAAGCATGTACACCAAAGCAATTGTTCTCATTGGTGCTTGATGCCAGTAAATTGTGCAGGAAGAGCCATCCATCTTACAAGAAAAATAAAAATATTGTTTGCATTCTAAGTGTTTACTCCTGCATCTTTCAGGTGTTAACAGGGGCTCTTGAGCTCATTTCTCCATCAGAGGTGGGTTATAGAGGAAAGTTAAATAATTTGTACAATTTAGTAGTCCCCTGACAGCTTTTTATAAGGTAAGCCTGCTTTGTGAACAAGAAACAGTAACCCATTATTTTCCTATTTGTGTATTAAAAATAAATGCATCTGCTGTTACTCAAGATGACAAAGTACTGTCCGCTTGACTTCACAGACAGAGAAGTATGTTGGCTTCTTATCTAGGAAATGCAAATCATGTGATTCTGATCTGCAGTTTGTTAAGTGTGGAATTCATCTGCAAAGTGATGATTATTCTGCCTAAAGTTGGAAGAGATCTGTTTAGACTGCCATGAGACACACTAGATGGGCTGAAGGACAATAGGAATTGGGGTGAGAATTTTGATTTTGTTTAGGGATGATGTTCTTGAAGTTGGCGATAACTTGCAGCCTGAAAATTGGTGTAAGTAACATAAGTTTCACTATTAAGGTCTGCCTGTAACAGTGATGGCCAATTTACGTGAGCTACGTCCAAGAGGTCACTGAAAAGAAAGTGAAAAGAACAAGGTAATTATCAGCAGGCTTACACTGTCTGTGTGGGGATTTTCACCTTCACTGGAGAAGTTTTGGAGGTCACAAATCAAGAGGTACTGAAAGTCTTTCACCTGGTGCCTGTGTAGCACAGAACGCATTCTCTGGACACGAGGGCAATCAGCGATGTACCTTCTCAGTACAGGAAGGCATCTCTTCTGTCTGCTGGCCTAATCTTACTTGGTCATCCATTGGGAATTTCTGATGGAGATGATAGAATGAGAAAACTCTGATCAGACTGCTCCTTCAGGTAGATTCCCCCCCCACCCCATATAAAGAACTATTTATCTTTCTTTATCTTTACCTTGTTTCATTAAATAGAAAGCTTAGCACTGTAAGCAAACAATCTCTACAATCTGTCCTCATTTTTTGACTTTTCCCACCTCCCTCAGCAGTACTAGTGGCCGGAGTTGTCTCCCATGATGAGGAATCAGTTTCCTGGATTTCCTCATCCGTAGGAAAGACCAGATGTCTGTATTTGGGAGATATTTGCTAAATTCAGCCCCTTTCCATCACACAGAATTTTCACACTGTGCATGAGGAATCAGTGAAGCATAACTGGGGTGATACTGAGGAGGTGGCATTATTTTACTAGAAGAAATTTAACATGCCTGGCATTGATCAGAAGTGGCTTTTGTCTGAGGGGAAATTCAGTGGCTACTGTTGCACAATTTTACAGGGTGAGATGAAGGAGATGAGGGCAAAAGGGAGTGCTCGTTTCGTTCTAGTGGCATTGCTCTGCTGGTGCAATTTCAGCTGCAGTCAAAAACAGGTTTGTAAAATGCTGAGCTGCCCTATGTGTTCCCTGCTGTAGCCGCCTTCTTTCTACACAGCACATGGAGAATTTTAACTAAAAATTTGCTTTTGTTTTCTTGATCCAGCATACTGTTTCCTCCAGATATTATCAGAACATAAAAAGTATGACGTCAATTGAGGTTCCAGAATTTCCAGTATGAAATGCATCTGCTGGAGGTTTTTATTTATCTTTTGTCTGCTTTTGAGTAGATTGAGCCAGATCAGTGTTTAATCATGATTAAGCCCATTGTAATCTCTGTTCTTTATAAAATCCCTCTCCGAGCAGAGCAGGTTGTTTATTTGTGAAAGGTTATCCCTAGGAGCTTTTTGGTGTTTGAAAGAGAGGTGCTGTTTTTCATTTGCAGGGGTAAGCATAGGCACATCGCATCTTGCTTGCATGGATATAAATGTGGTTGTGTGTGCATTTGATGTGATTTTATTTTTTAAATGTAACAGACATGTACCCCAGAAATGCAGTTATTTCCGGCCTGAGTCTCTGTGTGCATATTTTTAATTGCCATAATCCTTCTGTACAGTGTGAGCCCCATCTTGCAATCTTGCTTTGGGCTGTTGGTTAAAAAAGATCATAAGGCAATTTGCAAAGAATGAATTAGTTGCTGTAAAGGAGTTATATTTACTGCCTGTTCTTAGACCTATCCTTTCTAGAAGGCAGTTGACCCCTTTGAAAATCAAGTACATTTGGATGTCCTCTAGAGTAAGATAAGTCTTGCTTTCAGAGATCAGGAAAAGGAGATGTCAACTTGGCCACTGACTCAGTCAGGACATTTGATCAGATTCTTCCAGCCCTGTCACTGCTTCATTTTTCTGCTCCCCATTTTTAGAGAGGATAGGTGGAGTAAAGTTTCTGAGCTATGGGATGGATTTCTGCATAGTTCATTAGCTGATGAAGGTCCTCCTGCCCTGTTCCTTCAAAGCTACCATGGAGTCAGTGATTGGCCACTTAGAGTAAAATGAGATTATTCCAGATCATCTCACTGATTTTGCTTTGATTATTTTTCTCACCTTATTCCTTATTACTTTACCCTTTTCCTTTCCCACACTGTCCCTGTATTTCCCGCTCTCTGCCTTGTCCTGCTTTTTTACCTGAGTGCAGGTAATACTCAGGAATACAAAGTATTAATTTTTTCAGACTTCACCCCATGGGGTCATGAAATCTCAGAGTGAAGGGAAGTATAGCTGTAATTGGGAAGGAATAATTATTGTCTGAGTGGACCTCCAAGTGATGTAGCATTTCTTACTAAATGGGAGGCTTTTTTGGCATTATCCTATCTACTAAATTGTCTTAGGAACACTGCAGCTATACTGTGTTTGCTTCTGGCCTTTCATATTTTCCTCCTTTCCATCCTCTAGAAGGGATCTAGATGGCTGGAAGTTTAAGGACATGTATTGGTGGACCTTACAGTTCTGGCCAGGTCCGTGATGATTTCAGCAGCTCTCTGCAGGAGGACCTCTGACCACTTTGTCTTTCCAGGCCCCTCAGCTGCGAACTATCATCACATGGTCAGCAGCAATGGAAGCACAGGCTTTCATCTACTAGGATTTCTGGTGTCTTTGATCTTGGCTGGATTTTTTTTTCTCTGTAGTTGCATTGCCCATCTCTTCTCTGATGATCAGTGGACTTCAATAAACAAAACACTAGAAGCCATGCTATACACACCAGAGGGAGCTCTTAAAAATTCTCTTAAAATGCTGTCCCCTATGGGGTGCCCTCTTCTTCCCTAGAGCACTGCTCTGCCTCTCTGAGCAGTGGTGGTATGGAGATTGCTTGTTTTAATAGCTTGGCATTTTTTGTAAATCATCTGGTCTTATCCCTGAACATAAGTCAAACTCAACCATTAGTGAAGTCATTCTCTACACTTCCAGAGCAGGCAGAAACAGAAAATATGTGTTTATAAGTGCTGGCATGTGTTGAGATTTGGTTGTGAGTGGTAGAAGTAAGAGGGTTCCTTAGTCACAATCCTTTTTCCTGGATTTCTTCTAGAAGGTGGTAGAAGGCAAAGCAAGTTCAAAGAACAGGAACAATTTTGAATAGTCAGCAATTCAGGGAAGATTGTTGTTTGGTTTTGTTGCTTTTTTTTTTTTTCTTTTTTAATATATTAACATAGCAGCAAGGGTGTTTTAATGTCATCCCAAATAATTTTTGATAGTGATGCGTATGTTCTCTCTGGGAAGCCAGAGTCCATGGCATCTGTTAGAGCAGAACTGTGGTCAGGGTTGAAGGACAGTCCTGTAGACTCGGTGTAGGGCATGCTAGTAAGGACAGACAGAAAAGCATCTATTATTACTCATGCAAACTTATAAATAAAGAATGAGCTGTTTCAGAGAGGAATCAGTGTCAAATTGGGCTCTTTAACTTAAGGGCTAGAGCTGTAAAAAAGAAAAAAAAGGAAGGAATATGAGATTTTTTTATTTTTTTAAAGATAACATGGCCTAGTGCTAGCAGCCTGGAAGAGATCCTCCAGATAATAAGCATTAAAAAAAAAAAAAAAAAGAATTAGGAGGTGAGGCAGATTTAAATAACTTTACGGAAGGTGTTCTGTAGGATGGTGTAATCAATGCCTGAAGGAAGAATAAATATTTGAGGCTGGCAATGGTTGTGAGTCATATTAGACGTTTCTTTCTTCCTTGTTTTTGTGTTCTTACCATGGGAAAGAATGCTTGCTCTAAGTAGAGATGTAAATCAGCTGGGGAAAACAGTCATACTAAAAGTAGGGAAGAAATGAAGCCATGAAACACCCAACTCACCTCTAGAAATTAATGAAGTTTTATCATGAGAATGGAGGGAGACCTAGTTATCTTACATGCTTAAGCAGCTTTCCTTGATTAATATTGTGATTTTCCTGTTCTCTTTTCAGTTTTATTTGTTCTTCTTTTGTATTGGCACATTTTTCCCCCTCCTCTTTTCCTCTGGCTGAAGGCGGTGTGCAAATCAGGAGATTCAAATGATGGCAAATCGATATAGCTCACCAGCCAGTTTGTTAGAGGTGTTTTTAATTGCTGAATAAGATACTGTTTCATATCACTTTTGTATCCTGTGTTTCATAGGATGATTTTCTATTTGCTTTCTATATTAAGGGCTGGGTTCTGATAAACTCATTGTCACCTCGTGCAGTCCTGGTAGTTACTGGGTGAATAGGGTTTTACTCACAGTGGTGTCATTTTACATCGTACCTCAGAAATTGATTCCTGGGTTTCATGGAAAAATAATAGACCCAGGATTAAGCATAAAAAACCAAAGCCCCACCCCCCAACAAAAACCGAAAAAACCCTTCCAAACAGACAAACAAAAAACCCCTAACAAAACCCCACAAAAACCCCACAACCAACAAACACCCAAAATCCACACAAACGAAAACAAAAACAAAACAAAACAAAAAGGTGTTCCCAGGAAGCCATTGACTCCTGGTTGCCCAGTACCTGCTATCCAGTCCAAATTAACAAGTAGTTTAGGTCTGCAAACACCTGCTGCATGGATGTTCATGATTTTTGTGATTCTGTGATTTTAGCACAGCTACTCAGTTAAGCTGGGTACTATTTTATGACGACGTATTGCAAGTACTTGAACTCAAACACTCAACTCTCATAAAACCAGGTTGATAAAAAAGATATCCTCATACTCACCAGGGCTTCTTTTTATTCTTCTTTATATCATGTCAGTCCCTTTGGCATGCCATTATAGCTGTTAATGATTATAGTGCCTACTTATGAAGTGTTTCACACTGTCTTGGAAAGACTTCAAGAATGAATTTGTGACCATCCTTGATGACCTCTTGAGCCTTAATTCCTGAATTATATTTAAAATAAAAAAAGTCTTTAAGAGTACGAAAAGAAGTAGTTAGGAAGTGTCTTCTGCCAAATGAGTCTGTCCCATGAAGTACAAGGGAAAAGCTCATCTTGTGAATGGAAACATGAAAGATGAGGAAGGCACAAATTTTCTGCATGGAGGCCTGGTAGATATGGCTGTCCTCTTCCATAGGGAATGGGCAGAATGGATTTCCACCAAGCATCTATGTAGACACCTTCCTATTAAATAGCAAACTGGATGAAAGATAGTGAGTATTCAGTTTTGACAACAGGCAACTGAGCATCTCATAATTCTTCACTAGTGCCCCCAGCACTAAAAATGTGTTAGCAGAGTTATTGTATTGCCTCTTTCAGTTGTTTTGCTGCTCTGCACCAAAGGTTCTTCCGTGTCTTCATTTTGAAGATCTATAAAAAGACATTGTTTGTATAAATAATCACCTTTGTTTTGGATGAAGGTAGGAGAACAGGCCAGTGAATGATCTGCATTGTTGTCCTGGGAACACAGTGTTTAAAGGCGAGCAAAGAACTGGGTTTACAGCTACAATCTGGTTTTTTAATCATATATTCAAAGATTAAGACAGTAATTTCCTCTTAGATATTACAGAAAATTAAGCATTTGGGTGGCTCTGGTGAGCTATAGTTCATCTGGGAGGGCAGTGTAGAAACTCACTGCTAAGTTTTTCCAAAATAAGTACTCAAAAGGGAAAGCAAGTAACTTGGGAGTGTACACTTAGGCTCCTACCACTCCCCAATGGGTTCTGCAAAGCCTGACTTAAGAAAAAAAAAAGTGATCTGATTCCAACAAGTTCGTATATGGAAACAAACCATCACACACTTTTGATAACTGAGATAATGTTAAGCTTATCAGCATAATTATTTCCCGCACATTCCCAAAGTACAATGGGTGAGTAACACAGCAGCGGCAGGAGAGGGGCGCGTGTCCAGCTGGATCCGCATCCATGGGCTGGTTCAAAAAAGAGTCAAGCTCATGAAGGGGCTCAGATACCTGATGTGGGAAACAATGCCTTCAGTTTGAAAAACTTTCCAGTCCTGCCAAGTATCATTTAGCTGGTGCCTAACTCTGGGGTGTCTTAAATGATGGGCTCCTCTGACGCTTTGCCGAGCAGCGCCTCTCTGCAGACCTGGAATTACCCACCTCTGAAGTAGGCAGAGGGACTTGACAGCTTAGTTTCTAGCCTATGTATAGTTGGGCTTGAAAAATGATCCTTCCTCATCCTATCTCCTCTGAGAAGCTCAGTCCTGGAGGTTTCCTCTCTTGAAAGTATAAAGCTTAGAAGTGTTTTTTGCAGCAAAGCTGGGAATTCAGGTCACCACAAGGCTAACAGGAGTGAGGCTGCAGTATGGTAAGTGTTTGCTCTGTGGTCCATAACATAGTACTTGGAGCTGTCATTCCAGAGCTGAGTGAGCATCTGATCTTCAGAGGAAAGAAATCCTTCCTCTGTGGGTGTCTGAATTATAGTGTGGTCTTTAAGAAGCAGAAGCAGCACATTTTCCAGGAAAAAAACGAGTCCTTCTTGAGTTGAGGAAAAAGCCATAGGTGCCTTCAGAGGGACCAAGCTTTGGGACCCAAATTTGCACATTATCCCAACAAAAGAGCTTTGCGTGTCCATAGCACACAAAGGTGTGTAGAGATGGTGACTGTGCCTGTGGGCCCTGTATTATTTCTGAAGAAAGATAAGGGATGAATATTTGGCTGTGCTGAAGGGCTCTGCCTTGCTTTCACCTCTCGCAATGAACGTATAGAGCTTTCTGAAGGGTGAATTAGATAATGTTTGTGAAGAATGTGGAGGGTAGCAAGAATTTATTTGGTCATGAATCTGGATGTTTTGGTTTAGTTCTAGGAACAACAAACCAGTACAGAAAGGACGGGAAGGCATTGCCCCAGGTCTCAATGACCCAGTACGAATAGGACACGCTGGTATGGCCAAAGGGGCAGATAAGATTTTCCAGGAGTAAATCTATGGCCTTTGCCCATTCAGTGGATTGACTCCTTTTTTTTTTTTTTTCTGTCCTAGAATGTTTCTCCCAAACTTTTAATTTTTTAAAAAATTATTTCCCTCAGCTCTAACGTCATTGTAGAATTCTGTACAAATTGGAGAAATAGAAAACTTTTTCCATCACAAATATATACATATGGCTAAGACTGAAACTGATTCCCTGAAGGGGTGTTGTTCTCCTTTGAAAATTCATAATTACCTGCCTATCAGACCTCCATCTGCCTGCCAAGTTTTATTTGCCTTTGTCTCATATTAATACATGAACAATACAAGCAATAAAGATTATGCAGTCTTTAATGAAGTCTTCTTGGAAGGGACTAGTTGAATGGGCACATGAAAAATGTTATAACTCGACATAGGGTCACCCCAGTTTTCCCACTTGCTAGTTATGTGGAATAGAGTTGGTGATGCATCCCCCACGGCAGGGGATGCATCTCGTTCTTGTGTGTGTATTTTTCAACTGTGTTGCAAACAGGAAAGGGATATGCTCGAGAGAAAGGAAAACAACCAACAAAGGCCTGAGACAACATTCTTGTCAGTGGGAAATGGGATCCAGTGATGAGTCTCAGTTTCAGGCTTTAACCATAATAACGCTTCCTTCCGTGCTGTTACATTTGGTTATGGGAGAATCCAGATGTCACTGAAACACCTGATGCTCCTATGTGTCCCCTTCCTGAGTTGCTCCAGCCTGTGGGAAGTGCCTTCAGATGTTACCCCGCTGCAGAAGTGTGCTGAGCATCCTGGCCCTGCTGTGTCTTTGATCCCCTCTTGACTTGCCTTGCACTGTCACGTGTACCCGCACCAGGACAACAGTCCTGAAGCCTCTGACTTTTCCCTATCCCTACCTCAATAGCCAGTACAATAAAATACAGCACCTCCAAGTCTCTTCACCACCCAGCTCTGCTTTTCCTCCTCACAAACATGATCTAGCAAAACACTCTTCTTCTGGAAATCAAATCAGAAGGTTTTGCTTGAAAACCAAAGGTGTTGATTTCAAATTCTTGGAAATATTTGCAGCGTTCCTGCTCCTGGCTTTCTGGGTCAGGCTTCATTAGGGTGCACCAACTGTAGCTATGTCCTGTGGTAGATTGGATTATGGGTGTTCAAGTGTGCTTTTTCCATTAGAAATAAAAGTACAGTCCAGTTGGATGAATAAAGAAAGGATATAATGTGCATTTAATTTTTAATTTATACGGTACATAGGGATGGATTAAAGATGAGCAGGGCCAGATGGTCTCATGAAGCCGCTGTCAATTTTGTTCCATCTTCTATCTGAAATATATTAGATCACATTTCAGGATAGGATTTTTATTGGAGAGTGTTTTGGGTCTTTTCCTCAAGTGCCACTGCTCAATTTACAAGGTCTATCTTAGAGCTCCTCTGTTTACCCTTCCCAGATGCACCAAGTCCAATACTCAGAGATGTTCTTTAGCACAAAACAGCCCTTACCTCAAACTTCAAGTATCTTTCCCCGTGGAAAGACAAATCTTTGCTAATATGACACCTCCACATAGCAGAGATGATAAGGAATTGATGGAAGTTTCTTACTCATCTCTGGTACTCACTAAAGCTGCTCCCTCTAGTGCTTATTAAAAGAAAAGTAACTGTGTGTATGTGACATCTAGAAAGGGAATGTCTCTCTCATCTCTCTTCTCCATTAAGGGAAACCAAAATCACCTTTGCTTTGATGAAGCTAGTAGTTGTTTACCTTAACTGCAGTGCCCTTTTGGCCTGACAGCTTCTGTGGTAATCAACCAAAATGGTCATTTAATTGTTTTGAGTGCCTTTCTGAAGTTCTGGTGATGATTACTGCACCTAGAGGTACCATGCCACACAACAGGCTCACCCTGGAGTCTCCTCCTCACTGCTCTTTCTCCCCTTGCCCTTCTTACAGCCTCTGCTCTGACTTCAGGTCTGAAACAAAGGTATCCTCCAAAGAGCAATCCCTGGCTAATAAGAAATATGTAATTTATTAAACCCTAAGGCATTGTTTTCCTGGGTCACATTTAGTTTCCCTGGGGTTTAGGAGTAGCCCGTCTTCTTTTTGAGCAAAAGGTGTTCACCACGAGGGAGGTCACTGGCTCAGGGTGGTCCCCAGAGCTGGTATTAAAGGAGTGTAACACTTGGCAAGCCAAGATGTTCAGCATGGAGTGGTGTCATCATCTGGGAAGGATGACTCTGCTGCACAATTGAGGCTGGCTGCACAAATAGCACCCCAAAATAAAACACAGAGTAACCAGGGCTTCCTGACGAAGAGATGGGAAGGATGGGAGCTGCTTGTGTGCAGAACTGCAGAGTGCTTGCTGGCAGTGCTACTGGTGGGCAGAGTTACTGCACTGGAAGAGATCGAACTTCGTGCACAGATTCGATGTTCTTGCAGTGCTTGGAGTGCCCTGGGGAGGCAGGTAGGTGTGTTAGGAAGACTGTAACTGCCTTATGGTCTCCAGCATGTGCCAGCCCAGCATACTTTTTTTTCCCTGCTCCCAAATTAGTCCAAGACCCCTTGCCTTAGCTTCTCCAGTCACTCCTCAAATGTGCATTTCTCCAGCTTCTTCCAGCTGTCGTCTGTTCTTTTCCAAAGTCAGTCATAAGTACCTGTCTCTGCTTCTGGACAGGCAGGGAGGGACAGATGCCAGCTCTTTATCAGGGTGGGCAAAGAGCAATTGCATCTTTGCATCCTCCTTTCTTGGGAAAATGATGTGTTGCTGATCAGCAAATGCAACAGGGCTTGTCCCAGTTCCTGAGGTAGTCCTCTTATTGGTGCCTTGCATGCCAAATGGGGGCAATCGTAGAACTGTAGACTGATTTTTGGTTGGAGAAGACCTTTAAGATCATTGAATCCAGTGGGCAGGTAGTTCCCTGGCACAAGCGGGTTGAGTGCTCACAAGCACAGGCTGCTCTTTGTTTAGAATATGCCTTGGAGCCTCGTGCTGCCATGTTCCTGCTCCCTGGCAGCACTGCCTATCCCACAAAAACCAGCATCCAGCTGGAGGAGAGACCACAGGGCATCTGTGTAAGTCCTGGTGCTGTTGGTCTCACGGTGTGTATGTGAGCTCTGACTCGGTATGTGTAGGTTGTAATGAAGAAGCTGATTGAATTTCAAGAAACTTGCAGCCTGAAAGGCTCTAGAGAAAAACAAAACTAGAGCTTTTTTCCTTAGGAGGACTTTTTTTGGGGGAAAAAAAAAAGTTGTTTGGATTGACTGAGATTTTAATTTTGATTTTTCTTTACTACTTGAAGAGCTGTTTCTCAAAGGAGTTGGCATAGCTCTAACTTAGCTTTGCAAAAGAGGAAAGGCATTTTTTTCATTCTCAATGTGGACTAGGAGCTTGTCTGTATATTTTTGCTGCATGAGGGAAAGCGTAATGTTGGTTGACGTTAGGTTTTGTGGGCAGAACAAAATGATTTGAAAAATGCCATTCTCACTTCAGCAAAAAAACATGACCTCAGCAACTATGCTGTCACAGCTTCAAAATATGTGTGCCTGTAAGCCTTGGAACATGAGTTCAGATTGAAATCAGCTGCTGTAGGCCAAGTTCTCCATAGCTGCAGCCGTACCCAGAATGGGCTTTTTTTTTCCTGAACAAACCAGGTAATCTTATTTGTCGTCTTTTTGTTTGCACTAAGTCGAATCAAGACCTTAAAAAAAAAACAATTTGGAGGAAACAAACGATTCAAGCTAGTTGACTGCAGATGCTCTTTTTAATAAAGTGATGGTTTCTGTAGGTTTTATTCAGTCCTGTCATGTGCTTTGTGCTGGCTGGACTTTCTAGGCAGCTGCAACCTAGAGATAAGTTAAGTCTTCTGTCAGGTTACAGTTGAACTCCTAGTTTCAACAATACTTTTGTTTTTCTGATTTAAGTTATTTAAGTGTTAGAAAACTCATTGACCAAATCCCCTCCGTTTGAAGACATCAGAATGGCATCAGGAGTGAGCAATTATTGCTGCCGTGATTTATCGTATTAGCTAGGGTAGCACCTGGCAATCAGCTGAGAGCAGAGCTGTGTTCCCAGGCTGTGCAAACACCCTACCTGCCTCCTTGTTCCATAAATCAGCCCAGCCCCTGCACTGCCTGAAGGTACATAATGGGCAACAATGTGGTATGTTAATGTGGCATCTTGAATAAGAAGCCCCAGCCAACCTCTGCGCGTCAGAAAACTGTTTTAAAAGCTGTGCCAAGCGTTTTCGCTTCGGGTGTGCAATCAGAATGACTCTTGGTCTTCTGAGGCAAATAAGGGTGCCTGGGTTGTGTGTATCTGAGAATCAATGCTTACAGCTTCAGCCTGCAGGATGCTGAACTTGCAGACAAGGGAGTCAGTGAAAGATCAGGATTTGATTTTAATTTCTGAATCAAAAGATAAAATAAACGTGAGAATAACTATCCCATCATTCTACTGATATCCACGTAGGAAATAGTTATATCCATGCAGCTCTGTAGCTCTTCAAACTGTGTTAGGCATGTCCCACTGCAAAGAGTCACTGTGCACATGAGGTTATTGTTTGCCTTGAAAATCCTTTGTTAAATTGCTGCTTGATCTGGAGGGGTGTTCTGGGTCCAAGATTTTGTCTGAGGATCCTTCTTCACTGTGAAAGCCTCTGCATTTCAACCCAGTTTCTCCCGTATCAGAACAGAATGATGCATGGTGGAAGTCCCTGTTGCTCTTTCACAGGGATGACTTTTTACTAGCCCCTTTCCTTGCAGTCAGAACCTCTGCCACAGCCAGGGTGTCTGACTACTGCCTATCCCTGCCAGCTTCCAGCCACCGCCTGCCTGGAGCTGACGTCAGCCTTGCAAAGAACTCTAGCTCCTGTTGAGCCTGATTTTGAAACCCCTGAGAAAAAGTATTCTATATTGTCCTCACCAAGGAGTTTCAGATTCCAGATTTTCCAGGGTGGTTTTTATTATTTATTTACTTTTATTTCAATCTCAAGATGTTACACAGGCAGACTCAGGGGCTCTCCACAATGTCCACAGTTCTGGTATCCCTGAGCTGCTGGGCATTAGGATGCAGCCTCTCTAGCTCTGACCGTGTGCTTGGACACATAATGGTGTCCAAGTGCAGTGGCTGTTCAGCAGTGACCAGGAAGACAAGCACCTCTGGGAAGCATGAGAAGGATGTGCTAGAACTGCGTGCAAGTGTGCAGCTGCTTCCTTCGTGCACAGAGGAAATCAAGCACGTGTCTCTGGCATAAAGTCAGAGCAGCCTTAACCCCAAAACTCCAGCTATTGAGCTTGGCCTACACCCTTCCTCTCATGTCGTGCCAGTGGCTGTGTTGTTGGAGTGGGGCCAGCCACGCTATGGGGACCTCCTGCCCCCAGGAGAGTTTGGCAGCTGTTTGTGATGCCCCCGGCAGGGGTGGGATATGGTGCAGTCAGCACCTTTGGAGGCAGCACAGAGGAAACCCCTTTCCAATCAAACAAGTAGCTCTGGAGGAAAAGAACAGGGTCTGAGGGAGAAACGTTCTACTTGCAGCATTTGCACTGAGTTATTTTAGTTTTTATTTATCTTCAAGTCAGGGGTGAGTCAGCCTGGGATGTGGCTCAGACCACCTCATTTGTGAACCTTCAGGGAAGGCAGAGAGCACAGCCTGTGCTCCACTTTGCCTCTCACCAGCGCTTTACTACACGCTTTATTTTGCAATTTTTTTAAATCCCTACAAGCTGATGTTATTTTTTTCCCCTTTCCTCTCTCTCTAGTTTTGTATGGAGCTGAACCAGCCGACGCTGCCAAACATCCGCAAGTGGAAGGGCCCTAGAGGATGTTGGAAGGGTGTTGTTTCCGAAAAACCCTCGGGCCAGCTACACAAGGTACATTAATCCCCAAGTCTGAACTTTGGCTTTGTTTTTTTTTTCCCCTTCTAACCAAGGACATATTTTGAATGTTTAAGGCAACACTTTTTGCAAATCCTTTTTGGCAAGGTTTGCATTTCTTGTTTTTTAAGCTGACTTCCTATAGCTTTTAATATGACTTATGTTTTGGAAGAATTGTGGCGCACTTGAAAGGAGGAAGATGTGTGTGTGTATTTGGTGTGCGTGTATTTGGGGGAGGTGGATAAAAACAGTACAGGTACATAGACGAAAAGCCACTCATTTGGACAAGGTAAGAGTCCTCAGTTTTTCCCCTGTCAGGCTGCAGTACTTTTGACATTTTTTATGCTAGTCACCTGAGCTTGCTCCCTGGTGCTGCACTGGCTGGCATTTGGGAGGGCTCCCCGTTTTGCTAGTTTGCAAGTGAAGAGCCTGCAGAGGAGCTGTGCAGCTTGCCATCCTCACCTGGAAGAGTTTACCTTGTGTGTTCCCCAGAGTCCTCTCTGGCACAGGTGTTTAAAATGCTGTGGACTCCATTTGAAATCTGCACCGTGCTGCACTGTGCTTTTCCCTGCAGCATCTTCTGCTCTGGAAATATATATATATTTAGATATCTATATCTATATCGATATCAATATAGATACAGATATATGTACTGCAGGGAGGCACTGATTTATTAAGGTGGTGACAGCTGCACCTGCTACTCTTGACAATATTCCAGATAGGCCTGCCCTGGGCTGGACATCACTAGCAGTGCCCAGAAGCAGTTTCTCCCAAGGGAAATCTCTCTTTTTCACCCTGAAGTGTGCTAATGAGTTTTCAGAGCAGTGTCCTCCTCTAGCTCGAGCCAGTTGTTGCTGGACAGGGTGATTCTCATGGTGCAGTTATTGCAGTGTGGACGTTGTTGTGGGTAGAAACAGGATCTGGGACCTGTCATGTACCAAGTGGTGCCTGTCAGTACATGGGGCAGTCTTCAACAGTCTACTGATCCGGAATGATCTATTCTGAGCACTGTTGTTACTAAACATGTGGCTGCAGTTGTGTCCTGCTGCTTAGAACCCACATTTCTGTATTTTGGCTTTTCCAAATCAGGTTGCATCACTGTTAATTGGTTTTGGACAGATGTTTTGGGAGGTACACCTCCTTTTATTGCCCTTCTGAGAAAAACCCAAGAATGAGGGGAAAAGAACTCAAACCAAAACCCACCACCTGAGCAGCACAAGGATTGTACTCTGGCTAGACAGACAGAGAGGGTCAAGAAGGGTCTGGAAAGATACAGTGTCTGAATGTGTCTAAAGTTTAATACAATTCACAGTTAATTGCGGTGCAGAGTGCAAATGCCCTTCAGGACATTTTTATTCCTGGCTGGAGTTTTCCTTTGGGATGTCTTGTTAGGCCAGATCATTAAAACACTGAATATAAATAGTTGTGCGAAGTTGTCAAAGTTGTTCTCTCTGCTTTTTCTTTTTTTACCAAGAATTATTAATAAATGCCATAGAGTTTCTATGTTAAATTCAGAGTCTTTAGTCAGTTCTTTCTTGAGCTGTACTTCTAAAGATAACAATGGCAGCTTTGACTACAGGCTGAGTAAATAAAAATGATCATCCACCTCGTTTTACGGATAAGGATATAAGGATGAATGGTTCCCAGAATTATGGGAGAAATGTGCAGCCAAACTAAGAATAAGTATTTTGTCTGCTTGACTCTTCCTTCTAGCTGCTTTAACAGGAATCTGGCTGTGCTGGAGAACCCTCCACTAAGCCAAAAAGTCTCTCCTGTTCCTGGGGCTAGTTAGTGAATCCGTCAGGTTTGAGCACCGTGTACACAAATGCAGTGAGGTAACACAGCACAACCCCAGGAATACAGCATCTTTGGCACAAGCTGATTTCGGGATGCTCTGTAGGGCTAAATAATACAAAATGGTGGATGGTGTTTTCAGTTCGTGCTTCCATACATTCCGAGCATTTCAACCGGGCGATGACTTTTGACTGCTATGTTGATGTCAAGTCTGGAGCCTGGAAATAGCCAACAGCTGTTGACAGCAGTTTTATTCTTCCACATCTTTTCCTGTAGCAGTTTTTAGACCTTAGGCTCCTTACTGGTGGAACAATTTTGTCAGTATTTTAAAGGTGAGTTATCAAAGGAGTTACCAAAGAATTTTAACCAACCTTAATCCTTTCATGGCTCTTGGAAAGTCAGCAGAGCAGTTAACACTTTTTTATTGTAGCTGAAATGGAGAAAACTCTCCCTTGCAATGGATTTAACTATGATTTGCTGAGGGAAGTGGGTTTGAATGATGCCAAGAAAAATGGTGTCTGGGTGATGGGAGAAGAGGCTGACAGGCTTTGAATTAGATACTGCTGCTGGTGTGACCAGTGTAGACAGCTTTCTGAAAATGCCAATTCCACATCATGAAGTAATCAAAAAAAAGCCCTTTCAGGATCATAGAAGCAGAATTGAAAGGAGCAGAGAGCTGAGCATGAAACATTCAAGTTGGAAAAGAGACAGAGAAATTGACAGGGCTGAGAGGGCTAGACTAGATTTCATGCCAAGAGACTGAAGGGGCCGGGATATTTTTAGCTTGTGGGTGAAAAAAGTCTGTGAGATGGTGTCAAGCCTGGGGAGAAGGAACAACTATGCACAGCAGCATCTACTGCAAGCCCTAGCAGTCACCCAGTGAGACCTCAAGGCACCAAGCTCATGGTTAGACAATTAATCGTGTGGGTAACAAACTACCTCATTACTGACCATGCTCAGAGGTATCCAGTGCCTTGCCTGGAGCAGGAGGAAATGAGGACCACGTCACCCCGAACACGCACAGGAGAGGCAGCATCTTTCACCCCTGCAGTGGTCCTGAACATGTTCTGCCTGTAGAAGATAAAACAGGTTATTAAATCCTTGGCTTGACTGGAGCAGTGCTGGAGTTAATTGGGTGTCCAATAGCCAGTGTGCAGGTGTGAGGGGCTGTGAGTAGCAGAGTGATGTGTGTTTCAGCTTGGCACACTCGCTCTTCAGTGAAGTCAGTGGAGCTTCCCCGGAAGCATTCCTCCCACATCCAGTGGTATTTTTCGCAGGGATGAGATGAAGAAGCCTTTCCACTTGTCCTCTGTATCTTCCACTGATAGCCCAGGAAGCCGTTTCTCCTTTATGCTGGGGCACAGCCAACTGGGCTTCCTGCCCTCAGCAGGCACCATGCCTGGATATAGATATAGATATAGATATAGATATAGATATAGATATAGGGCTACATTTGGGCAGAATGTTTTGTTTTTGCCATCTTATGACCAGCATTTCTCTTTTTCTTTTTTAATTCCAGGGAGTTGAATATTCTGGTTTCCTCTGGGATACAACAGCTGGCATTGAGCTGAAAGATGCCTCATCTCAGGAGACTGCACAGACTAATGGCAACGGGAGGCACTCATATCCGCATCCATATCTTGCACATTTCAAGGTAACTGCCACTGTGCCGGTCCAGCCTTGCAGAACTTTTACTGAAAAGAATTTGGCTAAGATGAAAAGAGACACAGCCTTCTAAGAGATAAAAATTTCTGTGAGCCTCTGACCTATCTCATCACTGTCCCATGGCTTGGTTATGGATAGATGATTAATGAACCTTAATACATGTGGTAGTTCACCACGGTCAGTCCTTTCCCTTGCTCCTGTGGGAGCAAACCCTGCTGCAAGGGAATATTTGAGAACCTGAGGGTCAGTGGATCCTCAATAGCATCCACAGCCACTGAGAGTGTGACAGAAGTCACCAGTCACCTCATTTGGCTTTTACCAAATTCACACAGCAAGGATGAGGTGTGTACCCAGCAGCAGCCAGGCCACAGGGCTGGGATTCGTGTCAGTGCCACAAGGAGGGATAAGTGCAGGGAGAATGGAGATGGATTTTATAGATAGACAAATATATATATATGAGTATGTGTGCATATAAGGCACAGTGCTCCAGTGAGACTTGGGCTGGCCTATCTTATGTTGCTGTCACACTTCAGAGTTTCCATTTTAAAGCTTTTTCACTGGGTCCAAACCTACCTAAAAGAACATCATCACTTTTGGAACCAGTTCTTGGACATATGCTGGAGCAAACATATGAGCAGAGACGGCCACTCTCCACACAGGCTGTGATGAAGGGGTCCTGTTTGGGGAACTTGACATCTCTGGTAATGCTTTGAGACAAGCTTTAATCAAATAGTTATTAATAAATAAAGTATTAGTAATTAATTGAGTTCACAGTTAGGTCCAAGCGATTCCCAGAAGGTAAACCGGAGATGGGAGGGAGCCAACAGCTCCTTTCAAGGTACATTAAGTTTCTTGGTTAGTCTCTGTAACGAGCTGGGGCTAATCACAAGACAGTAGTAATTAGCACCTGTAATGACCATGACATTATTTGTAGCTTATTAACAACTGGTTTTGCATAAACTGATTTTCATAAGCAGCTGACTTCTTTCTGACTTCTGCAACTGTGGTGAAAGGAAGCTGTTTGCTAATGCAAACCAGTTTCCCCAGAACTGAGAGGGTATCGGGTTATTGCAAACAAAGCTGCCAAATGCCTCCCTCCTCTTCCTCCCCACACTGAGACACAGCAAGACACACCACATACACAGCAGTGTGAATCCTACTGCCCCAGATGTACTACTGAAAGTACTGGGAACTGGCACGTGGTTTCGTGTTGTGACCTTCCATTCCCTGCATCCACGGCATTGATTTCTCCTCCTTGCTCCCCCAGGTTGGAATGAATGATCTAACTGTGGTTAACCTTCACCTGGCCTTGCCCCCCTCGGCAGGAGACAATACCGGGAAGAACCACGACAGCCACAAACTGGCAGCCTGTGCGCAGACTTTGCAGGAGACTCTGAAAGGTAGGGCAGGGTTTTTCCTGCCAGCTATCACGTGCACACAATCTAATTCAAAGGAATTTTTAAAAGAGTAAAATTTGTCTCAGTGAGCATTTCAGAAATATCCCTATCAGCCTCACAATTGTCTTTACCCATATTTGTGTGATACACAGCATGACAAATGTACTTTTCCCCTGCCCATTGTCGTACAGTCTTTCCTAATTAACACAAACAGCACAGGAGATCCAACTGGCTTTGACATCATTTTCTCAAGTTAAGTTCCTTCTGATTCTAGGCTACTATAACAGCAAGTTCTTCCAAAGGAAAAAAAGTCACCAGAGTTGAGACCCTATTTTAAGTGCTTTGTGGAAATAACACCTACCTGATAGCAGAGCAAAGCTTAATTATTTTTTTTCTTCCAAGAGAAATAGGTTCTATATATTTAATTTTTGGGTAATTGGAGGCTCTTTGGAAAACCCAATGCAAATCCACAGATGAGTGCTAATGAGAAAAGAGACCAAATCCTGCTTTAGCATCTGGATGTAATATGCAGAATTAGTTTTTTGATTTCAAATAAGTTGTTCTGGCTTTACACCGGGATGAAATGACACCGGAATTTAGGCCTGAACTTGAGCAATGTAGCAGGAAGCTGGATTTCTTTACTTTGTTTCTATGAATTTGCTTCTTACTTTGAAGCTTGCAAGTTATGGTCAGTTTCCTGTGAAGCAGAACAAAGCATTTTAGATTCTAAATGTTGCTGCTCTTGTTATAGGAACAGAAAAATCTAGGCCTTCATTTACTGCTTAAGAAAGATATGAAAGGGTTGCAAGGTTATACACGTGATGATTTTCAACTTGGCCCAGTTCAGCAAGGTTGGTCACTTGGACGCGTTAATATCCCTCTTGTATAACTCAAGAGGTATTTGCAGCTTCTCTGTGAGTTCTATTGTTGTTCCTTTTGAGCTGCAGAAGCCAGTCGGAGCTATTTTAAGAGCCACTGATTTAAGTATTTGTCCACGTACTTTAAAATTGGAAAGGATGAAGAATAACAAAAGGATCATTTGTTTAATCCCCAAAGGCTGAACTGAAACATGGGATAAATGTGTAGCTCTTCTGAAGTCAACTGAGTTGCACTTCCACTGCATCTAAATTTAGACTGTTGGTGTTCTCTTTATTTCATGTTTTAATTTTCATATGGCAGGCATGTTACTGGAGCATGCTTGTTCTTAGCTTAGTCTTTCACAAAAGAAGAAATTCAGATTCTTCCGAACTTGTGGGATGCAGGTGTGGTCTCCTAAGCAAATGGTAATGCACACATGTGACTTTGAAGTACTGAATTACCCTGCCAAAATGAGTTTCATGCTTAAAATTACTGGCATCCTTCAATTTCTTCCAAATCAGTCCACCAAATATGGGCAATAGGGACTGATTTGTCTGTGGGTACTGCAGTAAATTTGAGTTTCTGTTCCCATTTTGCTAACAGATGCCTGTTCTATTATCTTTTATTCTTACCTAGAGGCACGTGAGCATCTGAGGAACATTATTTACCACCCACAGCCTCCTGTAACGCAGGGCATAGTATCCCCACATTTCTCCCGTTAGATTGGTGGGTCCTGGTTCCTTTTTCCCTCTCTTTTTTTCCTTTCATCAGTACTGGAGAGATGCAGTGGCTGTTGGCTGCTCATAGCTAACTTTGCAGCAGCCCTTCTCTCTTCTCTCAAGAACTCCACCAGTTCTTCTGCAGTGGTGACCGTGGTGACTGGTGACCATGGGCAGCACACATGTTGTTCTGGATGGCCTGCTAGTGGATGGACCCAGGGAGCAGGGTGCTGGATGGACTGAGAGCAGTCCTGAGGAGAAGAACTTGCAAGTGCTGGTGGATGAGAAGCTGGACATGACCCAGCCATGTGGCCTTGCAGCCCAGAAAGTCAGCTTCATCCTGGGCTGCATCAAAAGCAGTGTGGCCAGCAGGGTGAGGGCAGGGATTCTGTCTCTCTAATCTGCTCCCAAGTGACTCCACCTGGAGACCTGCATCCAGCTCTGGGATCCCCAACATAGGAAGGACACAGACCTGCTGGAGCAAGTCCACAGATGGTCTGTGAAGATGATCAGAGGGCTAGAGCACCTCTCCTGTGAAGAAAGGCTGAGGTACCTGGGGTTGTTCAGTCTGAAAAAGACAAGACTTAGGGAATATCTTACAGCAGCCTTCCAGTACCTGAAAGGGGCCTACAAGAGAGCTGAGGAGGGACTTTTTACAAGGACGTATAGTGATGGAACAAGGGGGAATGCCCTTAAACTGAAAGAAGGTAGGTTTAGATTAGATATTAGGAAGAAGTTCTTTATTGTGAGGGTAGTAAAGCACTGGTACAGGTTTCCCAGAGGAGCTGTCGATGCTCCTCCCTTGCAGTATTCAAGGCCAAGTTGGATGGGGCTTTGAGTGACCTGGTCTAGCAGAAAGTGTCCCTGGCCATGGCAGGGGGGTTCAAACTAGATGATTTTTAAAGGTCCCTTCCAACCCAAACCATTCTGTGATTCTGTGATACCTTCTGCCACGAGGGTTGGCCATATTCCATGGGTTACCCATGCATCAGGCACTGGGTTTACAAGACCTCTGAGAAGTGGTAAGGGATCCTCTTAGCAGCCAGTGTAACATCACATCTTTCTCACTGTATGTGTGTCACTCTGTCCAGGAAGGATTTGGGTGTTTAAGAGTCTGTTTAATTCATGAGGTAAATCATCCAGGGCATGGGAAGATCAGGGAGTATGTCCTACAGATGTCCCCTTGGCCTACTATGAAGCAAAGGAGGGTTTCCCAGATCCTGCAGAGAGGCAGGTTTCAACACTGCAGACTTTCTGCGGGCACTGCCAGTCCCTCGGCTGATTGCCTTGGCACACCAGAGCTCAGCCACTGCGGCACAGGGCTGAGTTAAGGCTCTGCTTTGCTTTGCTGGCCAAGAGCCACCCACAGGCACTGCCAAAACTTGCTGGTGCTTCAGTGAATTTGAAGATGCATTTGCAACAGACCAGACTTTTTTTTCACCTGAGGAGTTCTCCATTGACAAGGGCACGGTTGCTTCGGGCCCAGAGGGTGTGAATGTGTGTGGGAGTAGTGCTGAGAGGTCATGAACGGGACATGTGCCTGGCTGCTGTGGGCTTTTTGCCACCACGTCCCAACAGATGGAGGCTCGGGGTCCTTGTGTACAGTACAGTCTGTGTCAGGGACCTTTGCAGCAGAAGATTGGTTGGTAAGAGAGCGCCTGCTGCTCTGTCTGTTGGAGGAGGACCAGATTGCATGGGCTGAGGAGCCTCTGGCTCCTGAGGAGCAGGAGAATCAAGCCCCGCCAGTCTTAAAAACTCATTTTCTCCAAAAGAGGAAAATCACAGCACAGCACCAGTAGCATTGTCTTCATTTTCTGTTTTTCCCTCCATCTGATTGTGACTATGGGCATCGTGATTGCAGTTTTTGATCAGTTATCATCCCTTATTATGAGCAAGAGCATGATTTCTTCCGGAACTTTTGCTAAGTTTGGCTGAGAGCTATTGGGGCTCATCCATGAGACCCCTGAGAGCTACAGCTGCTGTGGGCAGCTCTGCTCCTTGCCTTTGCTGAGAGACCCAGGGGTGTCCAGTTACACAGAGTCACGCACTCAGGAGGATCCAGGCGGGTTCACTTCCTTCCCTCTCACAGCTGGATGTCTGTCAGGGTCTTGGGAGGCAGACGACATGAAACTGCAGTGCTGGCGTGCATGATGTTGTTGTTGCAGGAGCTGGCAGAGGTAGGAGCAGGGCTGAGAGTGACCCAGGACAAGGGGAAATGAAGTTGGTGGTTGTCAAGAAAACTGGTTGCTTGCTCTTCCTTGCTTAGCACGGGGCTGCCTGATGTATTCCCTGCTCTTTTGCAGTTTCAGGAGCCCCAGAAGCTCCTGTCAGAGGGGAACCAAAAGCACTCCTTTCTGTCCCCAATGGCAAATTGGGTTTCAGCTTCTTTAACGTGCTCCAGTCTATTCTGTCAACTTTTCACTTTGTTATGATTTTATGCTTAGTTATTCTGCATGCAAGAGTTTAAACGGGTGAAGAATACAGTGATTCCCTCCCTGTGCAGTCAGCTGCAGGCTGCCTTCTTACCTCCTTCTAAGCATGCATCCAAGTGCTGGGTCTTTTATCCTCTGCTATTTCTAACCTGTCCAGAGTGGAAAGGTTAAAATTTTCAGTCAGTTGAAATTTTCACTTTTAAGTAGGGCAGGGTTTTTTCATAGATTTTTTATGTAAAGGAGATAGGCTTGAGGATCTGCTAAAAGAAGCATGAGTGGTTTAGGATAGACTAGAATAGCTTTTGTGCATAATCAAGATACTGCTGTTAAGATCCCAGCCTCTCTGCCATTTTTAAACACCAAGGATGTGTTCTAGAGGTTTCTGTAATGGCCTTTTCCTATATAGGGTGGAGATGAAAGCATGGAAAGAGCCAAGTGCTGCTTGGGCTGTTAAACTAATGTTAGCACTGAAGGACCAAAGTTACATTGCAGGCTTTCTGGTCCTGCCAAGCAAGAGATCTTGCAAGAGATCTTTGTCATGAGATGCATGCAAAACCACCAGCTCACAGCAAGCACAGTCATCCCATTAAACAAGGACTGATTTTTCTTTTGGGTTCTGATGGAGCTTAAAATAACTCAGGTTCAGATTCAGGTATTCTTTTTTTTTTCAAAGGTGGGAAGACTGATGTCATGTATGCTTTATAGAATAATATTTAAATTTCATGTTATTTACAATATGATTTGTGACTTGCAAAGGGTAGAGAAACCACAAATAATTTCACTAACTATTCATTGCCCCTCTACATCTTAGCAAGAACCATGTTTTGAAGTATTTGTAAGTCATATGCCCTCAGTCTCGCTTGCTCTCTTGTACTTTCCCAATTCATCTTTCTTGCAGTGCAAGACAGGAGTGGAATAGATTTTGTTGAGCTTGTGCTCCCTCTCCTGGATAGCGACTTCTACAGCAACAGCAAAAAACGAGGAGGTTTATCCACTTAAATATGGTAGAGAAAGTCTGTCCACCCCTTCGCCTCTCACAAATCAATCCCAGGAAAGAAAAAGCTTATAGCTCTTCGTAGTTCACTTCTCTGAAGTCAGCTTTGGGATATTTTTTTTTGTGCATTTGTGCCTCCTTTCACGATCCTTCTTCTTCTCCAGTACCAAGTGGACATGGCAGCCTCTCTGGTCAGCTGTCAGCATTCTTCAATTGTCTTCTCAGACATTTCTGGCAGAGCCTAGAGATGGGCAGTGAGGCGTATGCTTTGTCCTATCATACTAGGGCACAGCTGGGATGTCTGCATCCACATCTGTGGGGCTAGGAGAGCACACAAGCACACATGTTGGATATGAAATTAGGGTCTGGAGTTTCTCTTCTCACTCATTAGGGTTGAAAAATAAAATGTAACTGAAGTAATTTTCTGTTCCAAGTTGAGCAGTATCCCTTCAGACAGCCAGGCAAAAGAAAGTTGCTGTAGTCAGGGAATGTCCATGTGGTTTCTCAACTCCTCTTCTGCCATCAGGCTTGCAGACTGCTCCTTGGTCCTATTCCTTGGGATTTCTTAAATGCAGAGGTTAGAATGAGCACCGCATTTTTGGGACTGTGGTAGATACCAGCATAAGGCTGTGTCTTCCTGGGTTCCTCACAAAAGTGGCCTTAACTCTTACAGAAAATCTATTTAAAAACATGTGAGGATAAGTTAAAGCCAATAGGTGTTTCCTGTAGAAAAAAACTTAAAAAGGCACAGATTTCTCAAAACCTCTGAGACCACAATTGCTTGCCTTTAAGTTTGTCGCTATTAGGGAATAGCAAGGAAAAGACACCAATATTTGGGCTTCAGTAAAGCTGTTGATACTGTCTCTCACAGTATCCTTCTGGACAAAATGCCAGCACACAGCTGGATAACCATGTAATGTGATGGGTGAGCAACCAAGTCACAGATCAGGCACAAAAAATTACAGTGAATGGGGTGACATCAGGCTGGCATCCAGTCACTAGTGGGGTTCCGCGGGGCTCCATCCTTGGAGTTCAGAGTACAATCACTTTTTTAATTTAGTATTTGTATTTTTTCTCCTTCCATTTATCCTCTTCTACTTGAGTGATGGATGTCCATTCCTCCCATTCTTTTCTATTTTTCCTTTTTTTAGGAGAAAAAGATGTAATAATCCTTGGAGATTTTAACCAGGGCCCAGACAGCAGTGACCATGACATCCTGAGGAAGGAGAAGTTCCACCACCTGGTCCCTTCCAGCACCTTCACCAACATCAGCACAAAGAACCCACAAGGGTCCAAGTCACTGGATAACATCTGGATCAGCCGGAGCTTGAAAAAGGTTTTCACAGGTAGAGTTGCTTGAGTGAGGTCATGTAACCTTTAGTCGGGTTAGCATCGTGTGTCCAATTTGGGCAATATCACTTAACCTTTTCCCTGTGATTCTCTTTGATGCAGGCCACTGGGCTGTCGTGCGAGAAGGGCTTACAAACCCATGGATCCCTGATAACTGGTCCTGGGGTGGGGTGGCTTCAGAGCACTGCCCCGTGCTCGCTGAATTTTACCTGGAAAAGGACTGGAACAGGAAGGAGGTGACGCGGAACGGGAACGGGGTGACGGTTGAACGCAACGACTCCCACACTAAGCACGAACGATGATGTGAACTTGAAGGTGCCTCTTCTGCCACCCAGGGAAGGCTCTGGTTGCTCACCACTCCACGGCAGAGCAGGACTGCCTTCCTCTCTCCCTCCTTCCTGCTCTCCTCCCTGCACCTAGAAAGCATCAGCACTTGATTTTGGTGGTCCTGGCTTTGTGCCCCTCCTGGACAGTTCTGGATGGAGTCTCATGGTAGCAGAACAATCTGCAACTTTTTCCGGGGACACAGTGGACATTTGCGTACCTGGAGATTTGGATGAGAATTGTACAGAAAATAAAGTGTACTTTTAATACTGTACAGGGTCTTTGCTAAAATGCAGCTGAGCAGGGTTTTGCTGTGAGGGGGAGGGGGAGGTGATGGTTATTTTCCTTTGCCTCTGTGTAAATTGAGGTAATAAGAGAGGCCCCAGAAAGAGAGACACGGTAGACATTCTTGGCAAGTTGCAGATGCCATTCAACACTTGCAAAAGCTGCTGGAGCTGGTTCCTGTGTGAGCTGCAGTGAGACGTGAGTGGGCCCTCTGCCCCAGCTTGGAGAGACGCCGTTCCTCTGCAGCCCCATGTAGGCACCCTTCATCCTTCCCTTCCTCCTTCCTTATGCTCCTGACAGGGTCATTTTGCCCAGAAATAGCTTCCTGGAGCTTGGCTTTGTCTTTGTTTGGTGCAACGTTCAGTGTTGGGTTTTCTTCCTGCACGATAGTTTTCAGGAGCTGGGAAACCACCATCTTGTCCCTCTGCATCGCTGGGCCCACTTCTCCAGTGCCCTTTGCCTTGCTCCCTTTTGGGGATCTCACAGGAACAGCCCTTGTCCTCTGGCCCTGCAGCTGGCCTCAGTGAGATGTAGCCGTGGGTCTTCGTCTAGGAGTTGGTGTTCTGAGCAGGGCTCTGCATCGGGGAGAAACAGGCCCTGCCTGAGGAAGGTCTATAGATGAGCCCATATTCATGTGATCACTGCAGGAGCTGGCCCGCATGATGCACCGACCTCTGCCCAGTGACTTTTTTAGGGGGTTTCAGTTTCCCCCTCTGGCAGACCAGGCAGTTGTGCATCCCTTTCCTGAGCCTCGTTTCTGCATGAGCCTGGTTCACTCACCACAACAGGGGGTCTAAATACAGCGTGTGGTCACCATGCATATGGCAGGGATGGGAGCTGCTGCCACGGAGGTCTGGGGTCTGTGCATGTCCTGGGTTGGGGCACTTCAGCCAGCGCCCTGCCACGGCAGCGCCGGGAACGGAGCATTGAATTTGCCACCTACATGGGTTTTTTCATGCAGCAATTAATAACCAGTGACCTAGAAGGGAAACATATCAGGACTTCAGCATCTGCAAAAGAAACAGTTCGAGTGTGAAAGGTGCTGAGCTGCCCACTCACCCAGCGCCTGCTGCTCCAGGCTGCAGATGACCACACATTTTGCTGCTGAGTGGAAAGGAAAGTTCTCTGGCATGGCTCACTACTCCTGACAGCAGTGCCACACCGAAGGAGATGTTGTAACTGAGGGTTTTAGAGCAAAACAGTATCATATTCTTGTAGTATTTTTATTATTTTAACTTTCTGAGATATCACCTCATTTCTAACGACTCAATAATAACTAATTTCTCAACAACTAAATAAATTCCCATGCAAACACACACAGTTGAACAGCTTTTCTGTCTGTATGCAAATCTAAACCCAGAAAAAGATGGCATAGCCTGGAGGTGACTCTCAGATTGAGGGAGATTTCATGGATGTTTCAAGAGGTTAAGTGAATAACTGAGAACTCAGAGCATCAGACCAAAAATGTGTCTCTAGTTGCTCAACATTCCCTGTTGAAAATGGGAGGTGCAGGTATTTATCTCTGGTCATTAAAGAAACTAGCAGAAGATCTTGGCTCCAGCTTTCATACTGGATCGTTGCTGCAGCTTTGTCCTTTTCAATCAGACACAATTTTGCTGCCCTCTTTTAATTTGAGCAGCACCAGATTCCCCAAGAAACTCTCACTGGCTAACTGCAAAATCTAGGTGAAGATGGAATAGAATTGCCTTAGTTGGATGAATATTACATGAGGTGAGAGGCAGTAAAATTCCCAAGAACACATTTACTCTCTTGTACCAGCTAGTGTTTCTCTGCTATGAATATGTTTGGAGGCTGAAATTATTTTATAGCTCTAGAAATAAAACTTGGAAAGGCCAGATTCCGTTTACTCTGCTGTGGGTGTAAATAAGTGCAGAGGCACCAAAGCCTAGAGAAGCACCTGCAGCCTCCTGTGCAGGTGATGGTGCTCACAGCTGCAGCAGGGGCCCTTGCTTTGGCTGATGGGTTGTGTGTTAACAGGTGCTGCCAGTGTGGGAAATGGGCTGAGTCCTCTTCATAACCCATGTGGGAACTGCAGGGAAGGTTAATGAGGCTGGTCCGTAGCTCAGAGGTTCCTCAGCCCAGTGGAGAGCTTTGGAAAGGTGATTACTTGGTGGATAAAAAGATGCCTTGGGATAAGATGTGAGGAAGATGGAGGAACTGGATACTTACAGGTGGAATTCTGCCTTGCATGGAGCATCTGTATGAGGTATGTGGTTACTTCATTTTGGCAATCAGCAGTGCCTCACTGTGGTCTCGCTGGTTTTAAAAAGCTTGCTTTGCTTGCTTTTTGTGACATCCTTGTAGGGGGATGAGATGGTTGTGAGTCTGATGGATTTTGGAGTTCCCAAGAACATCTGTCGTGTTATGGTTGTTCAAAAGCCGAAGTGGTGGCTGTGTTCCTGCTGCACCTGCGGGAGCAAACCTGAGTAGCAATTTTATTTCAAGATGATCCTAGTGGAAGCTCTGCAGGCCCTGCTGGAGCTTTAGTGCCCAGGCAGGGGCAAGGAAGGCAGCAACTAAGGAGGGGGTACAGAAGCAGTGAGCCTTTCTTACAGAAGGCTGGATACACCTTACACATCTTGGGGTCCCCTCAGGACCCCAGATTTTGTGAGGCAGGGTTGTGCTTCATTAGTAATGTCACCGATGGCTACAGACTGATTTGGTCCAGGTTTAATTTTTGGTAAGGCCATTTATCTCACCTGTGCAAAGTGAAGGTTGCTGGAGCTTTTCCCTGCCCACTGCACATGGAGCCTTGGCCACTTCCTTACAACAAGTGCTGCCTCTTGTCTCCTGCTGACATGCCAGCCTCAGACCTCGCCTGGCCAGGGGACATGGTGACAGCTGATGCACAGCACGTGGTCCCTGCGGTGGCTGTGGTTGGTGAAACCTCATAGTGGTGGCTTCTGCAGGGAGCCCACCCCTCCTTCTGGCAGGAGGGGTGGCTCCTGGAAGAACACATTTGAATTTCTACCTCTTAGCATCTTCTGGAAAAAGCTTAAAGCAGCACCCAGCTCACCAAGGCTGAGGGGGCCATGTCTAGCTTTTGGCCTCTTGGCTCCTCACAATGAAAGCTTTTAAATTATTCTCAGCCAAGTTATTCTCCTTTCCTATTTGCTCTGACCCATTTCCTTCATGGAAAAGCCTCTGCTTTGTCCCATGGGCTTTTTAAAAGAACTTCCTTGGCAAATGTCCATTTGGTCACTTGGCTTGGCAGTGTTGTTGCACTGCAGTGTTACAAGCCATCTGAAAAAAAGGAGGTATGATACAGGAGAGTTTGGAGAATTGCTAAAAACCTCTGAGGAGCAAACATGAGTAAATAACTGTCCTGGAGATGAACTTCCCAGAACCAGGTTGTGGCCAGCAGTAGGTTGAGGAATCCTGATGCAGCAGGAAGGGAGGGAGGCTTGACTGTACAAGCTGATCAGCCTTGGTTGTGGCACTCGTGAGCCCTCATGGGAGTCAGTGCTCAGCATTCCTAGAAAATGACAGAAAAGGGTCAGTCTGGGGGGCTTCAGGGTTTTCCTAGACATCTAAATGCTGGCTTCTGAGATCAAGTTGCTTTTGGTTTTGAAACTGGTGCCTTGAAGGAGCATGCTGGCCACGGGCAGGAGCCAGATGTGATGGGAAGCAGAGCTCCCAGGACAGCAGCTGCTGTTCCCTGGGAGCATGTCAGGTAATAAATTTAAGCACTCAGAAATTGGCTGGAAATGTCCCATGTTTAGGTTATGAGCTTTTCCTTAGCTGCAGGAAGCAAGGCAAAGGCATGCAGGCATTTCCTGGCCTCTGACTTTCACACTTTTGTACAGAGTTTCTCGATGGGAAAAACTTTATGGGAGGCTTATGTTCTTTGTTTTTCCTAAGCAAAATGCAAAATTCTCCCCCATGCAAGGAGTCACACTGACTATGAATCAGGGCTCTTGTGGGAAACAGCCTGCAGCAGCTTTTTTCATCCCCAGAAGAGACGCAGCAGCGGGTTTCTGTGAGTTGGCTGCTCTCAGGGTGACTGGAGGGCCATGCCAGCAGACTGCACAGCTCTCACTGTCGCCACTCAGCAGTTCTGGGTTGTATTCCACAGAGCAGGACACAGCCCTTGTCTGCTTACCTCTCTTTTAGGTTTTTAAGCCTTAAGTAATTTTTACCTCCATATCTGGAAGCAGAAAACCTCCTCTGTAAAATCGAAGTAGCTAAAAGGATTTACTCTGAAGTACCTACAGGTTACATGTACACTTAGGAAATAGGTTGCTGGATGACCCTTTGATGATCCATCCTTCTGGCCATCTCATAACCCTGCATGATGAGATGTTCCCAGCCTGAGGGATGTCCAAATGTCTCTTTATCAGCTGTGTGAAAGGCTTCATCTAAAAAGAAAAAAAAAATGGAATGTGCACAGACCTGAACTGCAACATTGCTCAAACTTTGTGTGAAAACACAAGGGGCACCAGCACCAGGCTCTCAGAGCACTTTCCCACCAGTTTTTAGGGAGTGGCTTTCAGGGAAGCTCTTCCTTCAGACCTCCTTACTCCCTTGTCACTCTGTAGGCAAGAGACACTGCCTTGCAGCTGGGTGGTCACTTTATCTCCCCCCATTCTTATTGCCTGAAGTTCTCAGCAGGCTCCCCTGAAGGTCACTCACATATGTGCCTGGCTGGGCACCTTGGTACTCTTGCACACCCTCCTTCGGAGGAACCTTAACCTGATTCCTTCAGCTGTAGGACTATCGTTCCTTTTACTGACCAAGGGTGCTGGGAGCTGGAGGAGTGTGGGCTAGAGAGGCTGGGAAATGGGGAGAGATGGAGATGAGACAACAGATACAGGAGTGAATCACCACTGGAGGCTTCTCCACATGGTCCTGTGTGTCTGGTGACATATCTTGCCCATACCTGGAAAAGCTTCTTGGCTGAAAGCTGTAAAGGAAGATCAAAAATACAGGGCACCTTCGCTTTAATATACTGCCAGGAGGAAAGGAAGAAGAGGTTGACCTACAGCTCACCTGTGGATTTTTTGGTGGATGAGACTTTCTAGGCTCAGAGATTCGTGATATGGTAGTGAATGGATTGCTTAGATAAAAAGGAATGTGAAGGACTAGGATTTTAAAAAAAGAACTCTGATTGATGAGTGCTAGAGACCAGGACAAAAGTCAAATAAGACAGAAATAAGCAAGTAAGCTGGAGAAAACAGCCTGACTGGTCCCTTGCTTGGAATGGGCCACAGGATGGAAATTGGGCCCTAAAGTATAAATGTGAGACCTTCCAAGTGCCATTTTCAGGGCACTGTTGGGACAAGACCTGAACACGAGCCAGCTCTGCTGTATTGTAGTAGCTGTGCACTGGAATCACACAGATCCAGTGGAGAAGGTCCCTCTGGGAGGTGTCAACCCCACTCTGACCCTGTGGGATGGCAGGAGTACCGTGGCCTCATGCCAGACCCTCCTGGGCCACCATCAGCGTTTCTCTCGCTACTGATTTTTTAGGAATTTTTTGTTTTCAAAACCATGTCTATACAACTCAACCCTGCTCATTCATGAGAGCCCTATCTGTATGGTCTCTCCTTCTGCTCTTTCCTTCTTCACGCTGTGGCCAGCGCAGTTCCAACTTCAGCCTCAGCTTCTTCACTGTCTAAAGCTGAAATAATGCTGTACTTCACCCTGCATGTCCGTAGACGTCTCAGGAAAAGATGTTTAAAGTGTCTCAGAGGCACTGCGTGATTGGGGAAGATACAAAATATTTCAGCAGCAGCATAAAAAATTAATTTAGACAACTTTAATGGGAAAGGTATGGCTATGCCTCGAAAGGTAATCCTGATGATATCTTTCTGTAACTAAATCAATGTAAAGGAATAGTTTTAAAATTCAATATCCAGATTTTCTGGATTTAATCTAAAATAGACTATGAGAAGTCCATAATTGTTCAGCAAAGCCAAAATAAGTTCTCCATTCTGTATCTAAAGATAGACAAACTCATTTCAAACGGCATACTGAAAAAACCCTCTAACTTAATTTTGTGTTAATATATTATGAAAATTAAGACTTTTAAATGACTATTCCCTTAAACCAAACTGAATGAATCAAAAAATAAATAAAGAACAAAAAAAACCCAAGCAAAAGAATTGTTCCAGCTGTTTCCTTTTGCCTTTCTCTTGCCTTAGACAAGGTCTCACTCAGCTTCCACTCTGACTCATGGGTTGCCAGATTTCCATCCTGGTTTCCAGCATAAATGATTTCTATCTTTCTCTCCTTTCAGAGAACCTTGGTGCTTAAGTTGCTTCTGGAACTGCTGGCAGGGCATCCAGCTTCACAAGCCTGGCACTTGAGTGCTGCAAAAACCTTTCAGAGCTGCATTGGTCCTACAGATCATCTGTGACAAATGTGAGATTTATTCAGTACGGAAATACACCTGTTTAGTGATGGGTGAGTGTTGTGTTTCACCCTGCTGATGCTGTAGAAGGGGTATCTGGGATGCACGGGAGAAGAGTAATGATTTGGGAACCTATGAAGGGAACAGATTTCAGGCCATGTTTTCCAAACTTTCTAGCAAGGGAAGGGGAACATGATGTGTTAATACTTAGTAGTCTCCCAAGGCAAATCAGCAATTGACTTTTGAAGTTTTTCCATTAAAAAGAACCTACAACCCTTAAATGTTATCCTTACTTATACGTGAGGGAGCTGAGCCATAAGGAGATGATGGGACTCCCTGGAGATAAGTAAGCACATTTTATAATGTGAGAGGGGAGTGCTGGAATGAAACAGCAGGGGATGGGGGGCTTGGGGGATGGATCAGTGTTAAAGTGGAACATTTGGAGTTGCCATTTCCCGCATGCATGGTGCTGAGAATTGCATCACAGCAAAGAGGCTCCAACGCTGCCTCAGACTATATCCTAGAAAAAAGGAGGGTAATTTCCTCATGAGGAGCCAGGCCTTTTGACTGAGCAGGGAGAGCCATACCCAGTGTAAGACTTCAACAGACCCTTCGTGACTCCAGCCCTAAGTGATGCTTTTGAAAACAGAGTCAGAAAGGCACCTCTCCCATACACAACATAGGATGTCCAAGTTGCTGTAGAGCCGAGGCCATTGGAGAGAGTAGTGCTCTCACACAACACGATGTAACACTTCAGTACTCTCATCTGTCATTATTTTGTCTTTATTTGTAAAAGTTGTATAAAATGCCTTTCAAAATTGGTCTGGTGAAACGGGGAGGCTTTTCCAATGCTGACCAGGTTTCTGTATAGGAATAACATAGCAACACATAGATACACAGCAAAGCAACCGAGCCAGCCAGCCAGGAAAGGCTGCCAACACAGCACTGACACCATGAAACTGTGCAGTGATGGGAGCACACTGCTGCTCACCACTGCTCACCACTGCTGTCCACGCACTCTATCACAGGACTTCAGTATCACAACCCGCTAACCAGCCTCTTCACAGTGAAAAACAAAAATTCAAGGAAAATTTACAAAAGCTACACTTCAAAATTTGAAACACTTTTACAAAGGAGGAATGACATGTCTGATGCCAAAAACAGAAGCTGACAGCTTCGCCTATTGCTACATATTGATACTGACCACTTCCAGACTCCAAACTTTGCACCAGGCAAACCTATTTCTAGAATAAGGAAGAATGGAAGTTTAATGGCACCTACTGCTTTGCAAGAAAGGTGATTCAGGTCTTCAAGTAAAGCAAAAAGGCCTGTAGTACTGTTTAGGGCTACAGAGTGGTAAAAGAGTCAGGCCTGTAAGCATGGCATTTTGTGTCAAACGTGTGACTGGCACAGCCTCCTGGTTTTGAGGACACATTATGGATGTGCATTTAGATTACAAGATGCTACTACTGTGGGAGGAGGAAAACCACTTCGCTTCTGTAGAAGTCATGGGAGAAAGGCAGGGATCTCTCCTGTCGGAATAAAATCAGTTCAAAATTGTTCTGTTCTTAAAGGACTGTCCCTTTTGCATACTGCAGGGTCAGCAAAGTGAGCCAGATTTTTCCATGTTGTAGTTCAAACGATCTCTGCCCAGTTTACTCCAAAGACAGCTTTTGACTGTAATCCTTGGCTTGACTTCAGTCACATGTGGCTTTCTTGCTGTTTCTGGCAAGGGAACCAAAACCTGGAGCACGTGTGTGCATGACTGACTGCAAATGGTTCCTGTCAGGCTGCTGCAACACCGTGTGTGCTCTGCACAGCTCTAAAACAAAGCTGGGCAGGCAAAGTCACCAGTGATCAAACTAGACAGCCTGGAGGAGGGAAGGAGAGAAAACAGCATACAGAGGCTGAAAGGCTTTCAGCTCCTTAACAATACTGACAACACAAAATTAAGGCTGCTGCAAGCAGTTCTCAGTCCCTGCCTTGAAAATAACTGAATTTAGTAAATTTATGCTTGTTGAACTCATTTTCTTTTTCGCAGCAGTCAGCCAGCCACTGCAAACAACCTGCAATAGTATCTGAAAGGCAGCTGCTTTTATGGGATTATTCATAAACCTTCAGACCTCTTAGCCAACCGTCAGCTTTTCCTCACAGATTTTCCTATGGATCAGAAAACGTGTTCTCAAGATTTTCCTGTAGTGTCTGGTAATGTCCTATGTGTAAAACAAGGTGGGAGAGTCATTCCAGTTGTTTCATTAAAGAACAGGATAAGGGGAAGGGGGATACTGTGGCTCAGGTCCATGCAAATGTGGTATGGAGGAAACCTTGGCTCCATCTACTCACCTTATCCCATGCCAGGCCTGTTACCAGTGGGCAAAGCAGCAGGGTGTAAGAAAGGGCAGAAGCCCTGTCCAAGGCTCCCACTAGTTCCTGCCCAGCCTCTCCAACCACAGTTGCTTCACAGGAGTTCAGAGGAGCCCTTGTAAAATGCTACTGAAACAAAACCCTTTGTCAGAATACTTACATACTTTGCCTCAACAATTCCATAATACTCCAGAATCAGAAAATGTAGTTTATGTAGGAAGTCCTCCTGCATCTTCTGTATTATTCATCGTGTGACTGGAGAAAGCTCCTTCCAGCAAGGAGCTTTCTCTCCTTGGTCCTGGATATAGCACCAGCAGTTAAAACAGAGGTAAAGTTGCTTCAGAGTGCTGCAGCACTTCTGTTGGAACACAGGAATAGGGCACTTGAGAGTCGTCTTCTCTCCCCCCGTCACAACTTCTTTCTGAAAAGAGCTCTGCAAGTGCTCAGGCTTGTTGTAGTGTGGGGGTACTCCTCAAAAATGTGACCTGGTCCTCTGTAGGCTCAGGCAACCCAATGAAGAAGTGAGTGTTGCCTGCTGCTCTGGATCATGGCCCTGTGTTCCTGAATTTATTTAGAATCATGGGGCATGAAATCACAGTTTTGCTTGATCCTCCTTCCAAAACACTGCCATGCTGAATTTCTTGGACGTGCTATGCTTGTTTTCAAAGGAGGGAGGCCCTTCCCAGAACTCAGCTTCCTGAAACATGTACTATACACACAAAGATATGGAATGGTGTAACTTTTTGAGGGAATGAAGGGGAAAGCTTTGCTATGTGCTTACAGTCATTAAAACAGCAATACCTACCTTTTCTCTCTTTTTTTAAACACTAATTCTCACAAAAAAACCCCCCTGAAACTTCTTTTAATGTTATGGACTTTGATCCTATGGCACAAAGACCTGCTTCTGTGCACTGTTTTTAAACTTTCTGTTTTCGTTGCAATGATGACTAAATGGGAAAGTTATGCAGACAGCAATGCAGCATAATCTACAGCAGTTCTATTGCTATGAACCGTGACAGCTATGACCAAAGATAAGGCAAACAAAAGTGAACTAAGGGGGAACTTCTCCTCTTTCTCCTTTCTTCCACCTCTAAACCTGGGTGAGAAAAGGCAATATATTACAAGAGACAGCACTGAGCACTATACCAAGCATACAAAACCGAGTAGATGAGTGGACAGATCACTGCAGAGGAATTTCTAAGTCAAATTTTACAAAAATGCACAATCCCTTTTAAAAATAATCAGTATACAATCACAATGCAAAGGGACATAAAGGGGCTTTTTCTGAATTCCACATATTCTGGCCACTCTTCCCTCTCATCTCTTGTAAGTCCCTTTTTGCAAGCTCTGGGAAGTCCAGGTCTATGTCCTTGCACAGTAAGTGAATAGTGGTCTAATACTGTTAATTTATGAGATCCTGGAGCTCCTCATCAGTCAGCTCATTGACTTCCATGATCTTTTTCAAGTGTTCCATGTACCGGGCATGGTCTTGCAAGAAGTGTGGCACCCTCATGTTCTCAATCACAGCTAACCCTTTCAGGCGATCCACATCCTCATATGAGATCTGTAAGGAAGGACACGGGTCAGTTTAGCAGTACAGTCCCATTGCTTCTCTGCTGCTGCTATAAATTCTCTCCTGTAAATGAGAAAATATTTCAGAGCAGGGGAATTTAAAATCTTGGCGAAGCCTTTGAAAACATGAGCAACTATCTGCTTCAGTGGAAGATGCAAAAAAAAGTGTAATTTTAGCAAATGCCTTCATAATTCCTGATTCTGCTTTTGATTCAGTCAGTAAACAGACTTGTGGAATGTGAATGAGAATCATCTACAGCAGCTGCAGGAATAGAGAGGGAAAGGATGGAGCACATGTGAGTCCTGGAATGTCTTCTCAACAAGGCAGAAGGATTTACATGAGAATGGAAAAAACACTGTGCAAAAGACTAAGGAACTAGAAAGGGAGTGCAGGATAAGCATGACACAGGAAGCAGACTTTGGGAAATGCATGATGCCAGCTGACCTGAACTGTGCTGTTTCATTTTCTCTAATAAATATGCTTATGCAAAGCTAAATTAAATGCACCTCTAGTAACTAACTACAGCATGAACAATACCTAAGCATCCAAATTGTAGTTTTTTTTGTTTTCCCCATTCAGTAGCAGAGTGGAGACTGGGTTTGCCTCATGGCATCAGAGCCTTCTGGGTATTGGTGCCAAACTCTCAAACATTTTCCAGTTACTACAAGACCTGATAGCTTTTTTTCCTAGGAAAAATGAATATTTTTATCTTCATAATCTTATGACTCTAAAAACTAGGACTTCTAATCACAGTAGCTCCAGGTGCTGTGAATGATAGTCCAGAAAGGATGAATGCTTTGGCTGGGCACAAGCTGCCATGCAAGCACAGGGCAGGACTCCTTGGGCAGCTGTCCAGTGTGATGAAATTTGTGTGGCTGCCGCTTTGTCTCCAAGCTGTGTGTTCTGGGCACCCTGCAGACAGCAGCATATGCACTGGCAAAGCCCACCAGCCTCGCTGTGCTTACTAACTGGCATGTCCTATTTCTTTGCAGGAGGTTTGTGCCAGGTGGCTTGAGTGGAGCCTGCTCCTTCCAACCTTTTTGACCCATGTTTCTTCTAAGGAGCTGAGCCCTCACAGTCTGGGTTCCCTGGAAGCAGCCTGCCCTCTTGGCAGGTGATGGTTTCTACTCAGCAGTGATTAAAGTGCATGTGAAGGATTCACCAATGTGCAAGGGGCATGGAAGGACTTTCTGGAAAGACAGGACAGTGTAATCCAGACTGCTAAACCTGATCCATAGAGACAGGTGCATATCTCAGCGATGATAATTGGAACAAAGTCCACAAAGAAAATCAATTTGCAGCTGCATACACAAGTGTGCTTTTCTAGTTGCAAGGACAAGATGCACCCAATTAAGAACACAAACACACACCTATGCCCAGGCTTATTCAAGTCACTAAGCTACTGCTGTTTGAAGTCGTGTGGCATTACACCTAATTAAATTACTTAGAAGTGGGTACAGAGGAGCTATACAAAACCATACCATCTCCTTTCAGTGTGGAGACACAGCATCACATGCAATTAAATTCTACCTCTTTTCCTCCCTAAAGAAAGAAAAAGGATCTTTCCCCCCTCATATTTACATTCAGAGGTTTCTGTTACTGCTGCAAACAAGCAACATGTATCTATAATCTGAGATACGGTTTGAATGGGATGCATTTTCCCAGTCCTTGCAATTGGTAAACAACGACCAAAGTTGACACCCTGAGGAGATTAAAAACATAATCTCATCCTGTTGTGGAAATGGGTTGTCTTCCTTACCACATGTAATTAGTCATTGCACTAGATAAAAAAGTCTGAGGCTAAAACAGGCTTACTTATGCTCTTTGTAATGTGCTCATATGTTTCTTGGGAAACATAACAGTAGGTGATATTTTGCTGCTTTTACTTCTTAAAACTCTAGTAGTTATGCTACACTGAAGTGCACCCAATATCTGCATTCTGTTTCTCTTCAGTATTACTTGCATGCAGTCACCACATGAATGTTTTGCAGTGCTTCCCGTATTTGATTCTTTCCTGCGAAGTTTTAAAACTGCTCCTTTTAAGAAGTATCTTTTCCAGGTTTCAAGTGTTCTCCTTAGTCACTTCTAGGTATGTTGAACAGCTTGCATGTATCCACACCACACTCTTCTACACTGTAAGTAATGTCAGAAGCAACAGGAAGGTATGACCTGGAAGATGTGCCAGCCAAGCTTAATGCTCCCTTTGGAACAACCTGATCCTCCTATTCCACCCTAAAAAAACAAATAAATCCCCTATTTAAAGTGGTGATAAACCACTAGGCTAGATCCCAGTGCAAGTTTTATACTTCCCTCTTTCATGAGAACATATGGAGATACTGGAGCAGGCCCAGTGAAGGGTCACTAAGATGATTAAGGCACTGGAGCATCTCTCCTGTGAGAAAAGGCTGAGAGAGCTGGAACTCTTTAGCCTGGAGAAAAGAAAGCTCACAGGAATCTTGTCAGTGTGTATAAACACCTGATGGCATGGGAATGGGGCTCTTCTCAGCAGCACACACTGACAGGGCAAGAGGCAATGGGCTCCAGTTAAAATGTGCAAAGTTCCATCTGAACAAAAATCACTTTTGTACAGTGAGGGTGGAAAAACACTGGCACAGGCCACACAGAGGGATTGTGGAGTCACCATCAGTGGAGATATTCAAAGCCCAACTGGACATGGTCCAGGGCAAACTGCTCTAGCTGACACTGCTAAAGCATGGAAGTTGGACTAGATGACATTGAGAGGTCTCTGCAGACCTCAGCTAATCTGTGACACTGAGAGCAGACATTGTTCTGATACACAAATTTCCAGCTTGACTGCAGATGTCTGAATCAAAAACATCCAGAATACATTTTAAGATCCCTTGATTTTAAAAGTTGTAAAGTCAAGCACTTATAAATTATTATACTGCTAGAAATAAATTACTTGTAGACCCTTAATGTGGCTGCCATGCAAAGTGGATCATAGTGGAATCTGTAATTTTATGAGGAATGACTTAGTATGTTTTTTAAGTGGCCTGACAATCCTGCAGACTCCCTGAAGAGACACAGGCATAAAGCAGCAAAGGAACAGTGTGTGTTCAGTAGTTTAGTAGGCAGAAGCTGTGTGGAGTTAAGCAGGCTTAAAGCAAAAGGAAACTTCAGAGAGAAAGCTGCAGACTTATTTGACAGTGTGATTTTATTTTCAAAGCTTCCTGACTTCATTCAGTTACCTAAATAGCTCTTGCTTAACAATAAGGATGTTTCTGACAGTAAGGGGAAAACTTAAATGTGGACCAAAACCCTCTATCATAATATGCCCCTTCCCTTTATCACCCACTGATTGCTAAGTAGGCAGAAATGTTAGTATACCAACTTTAAATTCAAGCTCACTGTCAATTTGACTCCCTGTTTATGTGAGTATGAACCCTGCTTTATGAACTGTGAAAGCGTAGCAACCCAATGTTTTGGTTCAGGAAGTGTGACAAAATTTCTGCACTTCTTAGGATGATTTTGAGAACAAGCAAGCCATGATGGTTAGAATGGACCTAAAATATGTTCTGTGAATGTAGAAATATCATTATTCTGGGAGAAAAAACCCTCATGTTTGAACACCACCTGCCATCAGTGAGAGAACTTTGAGATGAAATACTCTTTGGGGTGGAAGGGGGGTGCATTAATGTCAAATGGTTCATTTTGTTTTCTGCTAAGACCACCACCTTATCTAGTACCTGTCTTGTTCGGCCAAGGCAGTCTGTTGTACTGCAAGTCAGGTAGTAACCCATAAAGGGAGGAAAGTGAGAAATATGACCATGAAACTTAATCTGGTAAGTGAAGAATGAGGACAAGCTGGTAGAAATTTTTAGGACTTCAAAATACTTGAAGCTTGCACAGTGTAATTGAAGGTGCTGTACAGAGCAGAGAATTCTAGATCAAAGTAAAACAAAGCACAATGACTCAGAGCTTGTTACAGGCAGGCTTGCTGAAATGATAAAACTGTACCCTTGGGAATAATGAGTTCAGTCACCTTTCCAAGAGCTGTCAGAAGATGGAAATCAATGGACTCCCTGTATCTCAGGATTCTCAGGATGCCATCCAAGTACACCTGGTCCTTATTGAAACAGCCTGAAAGGAATGGAGATACATTGCACTCTATCAGTGTTTGGTCAAGGCATGTTCTCAGAAGCCATTAAGAGCAGAACAATTTTATTTTTAAAAACTAGATATTTATATCCTGACTTTGAAAACCTTTCCAAAAATCAGCTTGAAGGCAAAACCCAGTAGCCAGAAAAAGAAACCAAACATAGAAGAATACATGTGACTAACCACAGGCAAGATTACATCTGTAGAAAGCAGGTCAAACTGTGAGTATGAATTTTTTCAAAGTTTTGCATTTACATTCCACTTCCACCGAAAAAAAAAAACAACCTTTTACTGATTCAGCTTGAAGGTCTCACTCATGAGCATTTTCAGCCTTGTTTTCCATAGCAGAATTCCTGAGACCCCATTTCAGAAAGTGTGGAGTCCCATTTCTCCCTTTGGCAAAGGTTTTACTGTGTGACATAATTAAGGAGCTCTGTGCGTGTTCTGAAAACCTCCCTGAAGTCCAAAAAAAGAGAAGACAAATAGGGAACTCACCTGGTTGTGAAGTGTCAGTCCACCCTCTCTTGGCCCGTACACAGTAATCCCACCTAGTATTGGGGTCCTTGACAAATTTCCCCACATCCCGGAAAAGCTGACTGAAGGACATTTGGCTAGCCTGGTACACTGTGTAGTAGAGCAGGGCAGCTCTCCAAAGAAAAGGGTCTTTGCGAAACAGGACACTGTGAATGCTCGCTAGCCCCTCTTCTGTAGGGTTGATTGGTTTTAACCCGTGTTTTCTACGTCCATTCCGGTTGCACCAAGGCTGGCTGTTGTTGTTAAAACCCCGAAAATAATGTGTTCCTGGAAAAAAAAAGGAATGTGGCACTTAAAACAGTAGCATCTGATGATTAACAAAAAACTATAAAATATGTAAGGAGATATGCATTTCAGAACTCTAAGCTGGTAGGACTGGGCACTGCGAAAAGTAACAACTTTAGCCTTGTCTACAGCAGAGAATTTTGTCAGAGATACATACACGATGCAAATATTCACCTGCTGACTGCAAGTCAAATTCCTGAATATGCCTAAGGAATGCAACTATCAGGAGGACTTGACTTTCTAAACCTGTGGAGAGGAATTTTCAGAAGTGTCTTACAAGCTGAATTGTCTCTGGCATAGGATAGGCATAGTAGGGAACAGAAGGAAGGAAAATCAAAGTAAAGGGGCAGAAATGTTCCCCCTGAAGGTGATTAAACAGCACTACTGCAGCCTTGGAAGATGCTGTGCCCCTTACAATGTGATTAACAGTGGTTCTAGGCAATTGCAAGGCTTATTCTTCAGTTGATATTCAGGCACTAGCCAAGTTTATCCATTTTTTATGTACTTCATGAAAACAGATGCACTGAAAAATTTGTAGAAATTTTCCACAGGGCTGGGCCAGCCTTGTGTAATGCAAAACCAAAGCAATTTTACACCAGTTTAGGGATCACTGGGTAAATTCTTCATATGTAAAGCATGCCTACATTTGCAAGCAGCGCAGCATGACAGGAGCAGGTTTGTAAAGTGACATGGCTGGAGCCGAAGTTCAACGGTCACACTATTTTTGTTCCCTTTTTTTTTAAAAAACTCCAGAGTAGTTAAAAAAATTGTTCTCATCAGCAAAACTTCCCCGAGCAGTGACAGCACAGAAGGTATGCCCTGGAGCAGAGACTCTGGGCTAGCATCATCTGAAAGGATTATTCTTTGCCTGCTCCAAGATTCCTTTGGCATGGGAACCTCAGTGCAATACGTGGGACTAGCTGATAGGCTTACTTCAAAGGCTCGCTCTGGATCTGACCTAAAATGCTAATGTACATGAACTTTAGGAATCCTTTTACTGCATGCTGCAGTAATAAAAAGGTTTCTCCTTCCCTTTAGCACACCTCCAGCACAGGTTCTCTGGATAGGGATGTTCCCTCTTTCTGTATCTGTCCAGTGCCCGGCCCATCACTGCGAAATAAGTAAGAATGCATGCAAGTACTCCCCTTTGCCTGCAGAAGGGATGTCATGCTCATACCAATTTCGTGTCTCAGCATCCCCTCCAGCCAGTGCTCTCGCGCAGTGGAGACATTGATAGTGAGAGTGGGGCGGCCGTTCACCACGGTCATGGAGGCTCGGGACAGCAGGTCCTCCGTGAGATGGACCACAATCTGAAGAGGAGAGAGTTCAGGTAGAACTGAAAGAGCTCTCTTCTCGCTCCTGTTCCTGCTTCTTCCTCTGGCCCTTCCATTATTTCACTTCTCTTTGGTCCCTTGCCCTCCACAACTCTGTCTTGCGATCAGCAATCACTTGAGGGACTCTTCTGGCTGAGTTTATCCTACTCACCCGTGCTACAGACAGAACCTCAGACTCTAGTGGGGTGGATGAGGGTGAAGACAGACCAATGTGAGACTGAAAAATTTAATACGGTAACACTGACTAGACTCAGAGGGCAGGGAGCAATTGCATGCAGAATAAATTGGAGAAAATTCCAGTTTTTGAACTGTGTTGAATTATGTTAGTATTACTGAGAACTGAAAAATACTGGGTAAGTACACATGAATTGACTAGGCATCTATATAATTAGCTGTCTGAAACCATTTCAGTTGCCATTTTAAAGCCACTTGAATGAGAGAGGGAAGCACCACATACTTTTTTTCCTGTTACATGATGCAGACTTGAAATATTATTCAAATACTAGTATTGTTTTGTTCTATACAGAAATATAGTACTTGCTTTCCTGTTCTCTCTTGGAAAATTGGTAATCAAAACAAAAACTGGGAGAGAAGAAAACTAATGCGTATTGATATGTTTCATTATTTGACTTCAAAAAGCCTTTTTAAACAAGTGACTGAGAGGGAAAAGTGAAACTTTCTTTGTTGAAGACTAAGCACCTTTCCCTCTTCATCTAAAGCCTAAAGAAAGAGTACTGCTCAGTAGAGTACAAGGGAGAGTACTTAAAACAAAGATCACTTTTTTAGTACCCAAAAAAAAAGACCCAGGGATCAAAGGCATGAATACAACACTTCCCTGTATTCAAAACTCACCATTCAGCTTCAAGTTCAACAGCAAATTGTCAGTCCCATAAAACTTGTATTTAAGAGGCAGGAAAAATAGGTAAATCCCAAAGCATTTAGATTTAAAGGGCAGGTGCCACTTAGCTTTGTTAAGACTTCTTCAGCTGGAGAGAGTATTTTCATATTTTAGACTATCCTGTATTGACCTTATTTTCACAGAAAAATAAAGCATTTCATTAAGAAGGACATGGGTGCTGGATGAGGATGTAGGATCCAGCTTCCATGAAGTCAAACCAAGACAGAAATTAAGGAGGAGATAAAAGCACAGGAAAGACCAAACATACTGATATTTTCTGCTTGCTCTAAACCGTAGTTTATTAATCCCATTCTTAGAAACCCAGGTAAAGTCTGGTTATCAAGTGTCAAATCAGTCTCACAAAAATGTGTGATGAGTTCAGCAGTTTCTCCTAATAATATTATGTTTACTAATTAAACCTGGTTTCTGGGAAATTAATTTTTGTTTCATGATTCCAGATTCCTCTTGCTAACTGCCAGTGATCTCACCCAAGTCTTTGACTGTGTCATCTGGTGATTTCATTTGGATTAATCCCTTTTTTATACATTCAATTTCATCTGACTTTTCCAAGCAATGTCATGTAGCTTCATCAAACTGGTCTTTTTAAATCCTGAATATAGAAAACAAGTTTTTTTCACAGGGCTCTAAAAAATTAGATGGTTAAAGCCAGGAAAAAACAGCACTCAAACGAACTCAACAAGCCAAACTCTTTCAGACATTTTTATTCACTTATGTCACTTTCACTTGTGTTGCTTCTTATAAATCACTCTCTTGGGCTGCCGCTTATTTTTCTTGGCCTTTTCTTAACTCTTTCCTTTGGTGTAAATAATTTCATACAGGAGAATGGATGGCAGAACTGATGAATAAATGGAAATGTGCTGGTCTCCAAGTAGCTGAAAAAAGGAGGGAAGGAAGGGTGTCGTTCTTGGGTACTCTCAAAAGAAGCGAATTTAAGAACAAGGGTATATGAATCAGGAAACAGGCTCAGAGAGATGACTGAAGCGTTCACAATGAATTTGTGTCGTTTCAATTGTTCAAACATTAGACTGGGCTTAGCCATGAGAAAAGTATGATGTAAGGAATATTCTTGTAATTACAGAGGAAAGGCCTCCCAGATGGTCTCTTGGGTCCATCCATGTGTAATGTCTAAGGTCTACATAAGTGTTTCTTCCCTGATGCATCGCACACCTTACCTCACCAAGACAGCCTTCCTTCACCATGTATTTCCTGACGTGATTCCAGATGCGACTTTTGGTCAGCAAGCTGCCTCCAGTGGCCTGTTCAAATTTTTCATAGCTTCCATATTTCTGCAATGTCCGCTTCATAATATTAATGGACTATGAAATGAAAAAGCATAGCAAATATCAGTGCGGTAAGATCCCCATGTCAGACTGGCACGTGTATTCTTTCTCTCCCTCTCAATCTCTTTTTTTCTTAGTTTAAAATCCTTCTTTTCTTAACTCACTGGCAGTCACTATCAGGCTGTACTCATTTAATACATACTGACACACTCTGCAATGAATTTATACATCTTCAGATGTACATTAATGCCAAAGTACTGAAAAAAGATTCTGATCAACTCATCTTAGACCCACATACATCAGCATGATGATTAGATGATTATAAGTCTAGTGAAATAATACCAATCTTCTCTTTAATTTTGGCAATGTTGTACAACTGCCTTCTAAAACAGATATGACAGGTCTCCAGGACATTTGCAGTTTGACAGCATGTTTCTTTTCATGTTTTTCCAAAGAATTTGAAAAAGATCAACTATTACTGTCATCTTGCTTCATTTCTTGGCATATTCTAATTTAGGAACGCTGAACCATGATTAAGCAGATGTGTAACTATAATTTTAACAATAATACTTTTACCAAAAATGTCTCCTTACAATGAAATCCCTTGTACCATGGGTGTCTGTGTCAGAAAGGAAGAGAGAGAGAGCAGGAACTCTTTACAGAACTTTCATTTAAACTTTTCATTTAAACCACAGTACTTCTTCATAACCCCCCAAAACGAAGGCCTATTTCATGAGATAAATAGAGTGGTATCAATGATTCTGTTACGTATTGCTGCTAGAAGAAGTCCCTTGTAGGTGCAAAGCTTAGCACGAAGCCCATAACCATGATCTGAACTCCGCACTGAAGATGTTATTGGTGGGGTGTGAAATGCTCATCCCCAGTTGCCGGCTTTCTAGCACGTCATTTCACACCCTTAAAAGAAAATGTGGTATGGAATAACTTCTTTCCCAGCGACAGTCCAGCTACAGGGAATAGCTTTTTGTCATAGACTCAATAACAGAAACTCCTGATCCTACCTTACAAAATTAATGCTCTTACTAAGAAAATACCAGTCATAATAAAGGTGAAAATCTTGCAGACTGAATCTCTTTTTACATTATACACTTATATCCCTGCATGAAGCTGGTAACACACTTGTCTCCAGCTATGTAATTCTGACATTTTCAGATTGACTAATTTTCCACAAAAATTGGATTAATTTTTTATCTCTCACAGCTACTAACAATCCTCCTCTAATTTTTTTTTCAAGTTGAAACTAAGCAACCCTGAGTAATTGCTACTGAAACCCATAAATGACAGCTAGACATATTCTTAAAGTCTAGTAGCTCTTTGATGAGGGAAATATCACTTACCTGAACGCCAAACAAATACTGCACCTAATGTTCAGTACTTCTTTGTCTTGTATATTTTTCCAAACAATTTTTTCCTTTACCTATGAATTTTAACTTCTAAAAACACTGGCTGTTTTATAATTTTTTCAGTGTCTGCACATGCTGAGATGTTTGCCTTTCTTATACAAAATCCTTGGTTAAAGAAGCAACCTAAATATTCCTACCTCTTTCCCAGGAAGTTTATCCTCAGCCAGCAGCCTGAACAATTCATGGTAACAGTTCTTCAGTTTCCTTTGTCAGGTGCCAGATCCTTAAGATATTTACGTTACCTACTAGTTGTTTGTTGTATCGGGTTTCTATGAACAATTAATTAACTTTATTTGTTCACTCTGGAAGAAATCATCTCTCAATCAATCTTCTAGCATGGAATTTGTCTTCACAGCTTGTTGATATTTAATTTCAATTAAGTCTATAAGACTAAACACTAAGTACCCACTTAAATTCTAGGATGCCTAAATTCATTTGAAATGAAATCCCAGAGGACTCTCCTACTTTAGCTGGAGTGCAGGTGTTTTCTAAAGCCACCTCACCACAACAAACAGTGAGAAAACAAGCACTGAACACACATCAAACCTCCTGCTTGGCTGTCTGTAACAGCAAACTCCCTGGAGCTGAGATCTCTGTGCTACAGGAGACCTAAGTTCTAGCTCTTCCTGCCTGTCTGCAGGCACCTTCCTGGGCTGTTGAAGATTTCCCTAAAATGCTGTGAGACACTTGAATCAACAGCACAAAACAAGAGCAGGTTTTCAGACACAGGCCCTCCTGAAGAAGCACAGACCTACTCTGGCCTCCCCTACCTCAACCTGATAAGAGTTTACAGCTTCAAGTGGAAACTTCTTTATGTGCCTTGCTAGGTAACCCATATCCTGGCATTCCAGCCACATCCAGATAGGTGTTACAAGTTTGAACTCCTGCATAATGAGAAAGTCATTAAGCCTAAGCCTCCTCATTGCTGAACAGATACTCAGAAATTACTAAGAAGGGTGCTCACCCCTATCACCTTCTCTCTTGACTCTGTTTCAAGTGAAACAGAAAAAAGTCCTGAAAACTCTTTCCAAGCGGGCAGGTGTGGCTCTGGAAGCACTGAAACAACAGGGAGAGCCATCATACACAAATCTCTGGGGAGTGGCAGATGGCCCTGGCACTGAGAGGAGCCCCATCTTCAGTGATGTTCCTGGTTTTGACACTTCTTGCCGCAACCACCCCAGTTGGGGGTGGTCCCTGAGGGGAAAAGGTTTGGGAAATGTTTGGTTTCCAGGCACTGACCACAACACCAAGCCCTTATTTTAGGGTTCTGCACCTCTCTCCAAGGTGAGATGACTCAGTCACGTGTTGCAAGAACTTGCTGGGAAAGGGGAAAATCCAGACCAGCATGCCAGCTGCTGCCTACTGCAGCATCCAACTGTGAGCTTATTTTCCAGCCTCCAGGCCAGCAGAACACTGGTCCTGCTGCAGTTCCTAAGGCTAAACTGTAAACTCTTCAGCAACAGGTACAAAAATGGAAGAAAAGAACCATGTGGCTGTACCAGGTTACTGGTTAGGAGTAATAATTCCTGTTCTTTTCAATTTTACCTAAAAGGTCTACCTATCCCTCTGATCACTACCGAAGAGTGCCAAAAGAAGTAGCAATCCCAAGACAAGCCCCCTTGCACAGCAAACTCTACTGATGCTCAAGAAAGCAGTAACACAGAAGCACTAACGAGAACAAGGCAAGCATGTTTAATTGACTGGTTTAGGTTATGGTGGTGTTGGCTTTTTAAAACAAATTATTAACAGCCAAGCAGGTCTCTGAATCCCAAGTCACCCGTGTTCAGCAACACAGCTCAGTTACTTGGGAGTTATTGTAGAAATATGTACTGATAAGACTTCTCATGAGTAGTGTGAGGCAAGCAAGTCAGAGAAGGGGCTCAGTGATCTGGGAGTCAGCCCCTACTTCAGTCAGCTCATACATTCAGAAGCAGCTCTGCTGCAAAAGGGTTTCAGTCTCTGCTGAGATATAATTATAAGACAGACAAGGTAAACGCACACTGTTGCTTTTCTTCCTGCATAACTTATCTGCTGCTGGGAAAAAAAGCTTCCAAGGTGCATCATTAGGTAACACCGGGAAGTACAAGATTGAGCTAGTTAGTTTAATCAACAGCCATAAAATGGTGGCTGTTTGGGTCAAGAGGAATGAAGGGAGGAAGGTAAGTGCAGAGATTTGAGGTTAGTCCACTCAGGCTGTAGTATTTTGAGTTTTATTCAGCGTTTGTAGGGGCTTTTCTTTTGCATGCTTGTTCTTAGTGGTATAAAGATCACATTTAAGTAATTTAGAGCTGGTTGAAATATTTTTAATTAAAAATTTTTAAATTACTTTGTAAAGAATTAAAAGTTAATACGCACTGGGTTTTTGTATGAGACTATGTTCTGAAATAAACCTATCTTCCTACTGTGGTATCACGAGAAGTGATCTACAGCCTCTTTGAGGGGAAGAGAGAAGTTTGTGTCAGACCCTGAGAACTTATGCCACTTGGATGGCCTGATATGCTTTGTGCTATGTATTAGCACACCTTATCTATAAATCTTAGAAGGGAATTTGTTACTGGTGGAGAATGAAGTGGTTTACAATTAAGTGCTTTTTACAGACAGTGTCATGTTCTTGAATCTTCCACATGCCTAAGCTGTGACATCACTTGGACATAGCAAAGGATTACTCAGTGTTGAATGCCATGTTGTTTAGCCTTCCAGCTCCACCTAAATTTCTTCCCAACATCTGATAAATTTGCTAATTGTAGGCTACTTGTATTATTGCCTTAAAAGGTGTCACACAAACACTTGCAATGTGGCATAACTGGTTTATTTATGAAGTAAAAACTGCTATACTCTTATGAGTACAAGGGAAGAGGATGTAAAACTCTTTCATGGGGGGATCACTCATTCAACAAAACGGCTGGGGGATTTTTGTTGGTTTTTCCAACGTGTATAGAAATAGAATTCTTGCTGCCTTGTACAATTCAAAGAAACAGGTTACCTAAAATTGCAACTTTCTGATTTTGGTTTAGCAAATTGCAACTGTTAAGCTCATCTGGTCTGCAAACACTGGGAACAATTACTTCTAAGCAAGTATTGCCACCTCTAGCATCTGAGTAAAAATAACAAACACTTTGAGTGCTAAGAAACTTCACAGTGAAGGACAAGTAGTTTGAGCCAGAAAACTTTTAGAGCACACAGTTGCTGCAGTGACCTTGAAACACAGTGATAAGAGAATTAACTTCTGTAATATCAGATATGTTAATCAATGTGAAGACTGCAAATCTGCATGCTATTTTCTATTCTCAAGTTTACTTCCCTAAAGGCACATATTGTGTGACTCATGAAAAACCTTCTTAAGAAGAAAATATCACAGAGAAACAAACAAAACAAAGTATGAGAAGAAAGACACTAAAATTAGCATTTTTCAAATATATGAATTACTCAAAAATGTTTTCTCTATGTCTGTGAAAAGTCAATCAATAAAAGTGTTGGGCTGTGCCCAAGCTTTAAAAGCTTTGATTTAAGTAGAGGCATGAGGTAAAGTGGGTGCTCACAAGCCTGCGTGTTCCCCACGACAGCATTGCTGGGTTAATGGTTTGCAAATCCTCAGTGCTATGTGCCTTTAAAAAAATAAATGAATGGGGCAGAGTGTGATTTGTCTTCCAGACATATTTCAGTAACGCTATATTAAAAAATTTCATCGACATGCACAAATGCAGAAAGGGAAATAAGTAAATTACCCTTAAACAGATTAAACAATCTGTTTTAATGTCCTAGCAGGCTATGCACAGATGTGGGTAAAAATATTTTTGACATGACTGAAAAATTCTCTAAAATTCTGAAATGTCAGGTTTTGAGCTCATTTCACTTCAGTGTCCTAAAAGCCCCCTATAAAAACGGTGGGTTCAGTCAGTAAGAGCTGGGTTTACAGCTTTTTACTCATGAAAGAGCAAGCATCAGTTGCCATGAGCACCTTTTGTAGAAAAAAATAGGAATAATTCTGTTCACAAATACCAAGGCTTTCTAAAGTAAGTGGAGCAATAAACAGAAGCCAAAAATGTTTCAAAAAAACCCCAACAAAACTGAATTGATTCTTCTTGTAGCAAAAAGGATGACTACGCACAGTCGTGTTTTTTTAGTGCAGACCCAGCTCTTGATACTGTGAGTGCTGTTTTTGCAACTGAAGTCATCCTTTCCGAATTTAACTTCCTGTAAGATACGTACGTGTTTCTTCTGACAAGTAAAATCTGCGTGGAAAAAAAAATAGAAATGAAGAAAAAGCAAGTGCTCCTACAATACTTGCTGATTAAAATTTTGATGAATGCTGCTTTTTCTGGATAGTAAATTTGCATGAAATTAAATTCAAATTTGCGTGGAGATGAAAATTTCTAAAGCTAGTTGTAGCTAAAAGAGAGAGAGTGACACCTGCTGGGCTTGGAGCTGTGTTAAAACTGCTGGTTTGGGCATTTTTAAGTGCGAGGTATTTCTGTTTGGTATTTTTAGGAGCTGAACTTTGAATACATGCTTTTCTAGTGACTCAAACTAAGTCTTGTGAAACAATTTACATCTTCCTTGTTAATTGTCAGAAATATAATACTTCATTGAATATTAAATCCTTTACTGCCTTTTATATTACAAAGCCTTTATTTTCCCATAGTTTTTATGGATAGGGAAAAAGGTAGAGTTACAAATCAGAATAATATGGAGGAATCATTCATTATTAAAATATTCAGTATTTAGGCTTAGGGGTTTTTGTTAAAAGAGGGGTAAACCAAAGACAGCCTTGCTCCAGAAAATCATCATGCATAAAAGGACTTTTAAGGCTCTGGTAGCCCACACTGAAAGGGATAATTTGTATTAAATTCAGTTTGTCAAATCAGCAGTTGTTGATTTGCTGTCATCTATGTTGTTAATATTGCTAAAAAAATCAAAGGAAAACCTATTAAACAGCTCTACTCAAGGAGCAGCTTTATTTGGTGTCATTATGATTTAGTTCATTGTGTAGAAGTATGGAAGAAGATTTTTAAAATAGAACAGCTGTTCTCTTTTCTCATAAAGAAAATAAATTTTTAATGAGAACCCAGAAACTGAGTTGTTAAAATATACGATATTTTCAATGTGAAAATGGAGAGTATCCATACAACGATGTAATGGGTAATAACACTTTTGTGCATTCCTGGATTTAGAAAAAGAAAAAAAAGTCAGTCCGTTCACAAGTTGGGGATCAGTTCTTAGAATCCCTAGTCCTTTTAATTCACGTATCTTTTCCGCCAGGAAAAATAAATGTGAGTGAAATATTCATATCACAAAGAAGTGCAACTCATGGAATGGCAGGATGTCTTCCCGAGTTAAGTATCACTTGAAAACATAAGAGTCTCTGTTTAGAAAAGCTTGTCAGACTTAAATAAGATCTAAACCATTTTAAAATAAAAAATCCTCTAAACCATTTAAAAATAGCAAAAGTGGGAAGAATACTGCTTCTGCTACTGTATAGATAAGCACTGGGTTTTGTCACTTAGGTCGAAGTTGAAAGCAAGGCTTTTGTCACTGTTGAGGTTTTTTTGTAACTCAGGTAGGAAGACAAGGCAGTTACACAGAATGGGAATGTCTGTAGCTATGTTATCAGTGTGGCTGCATGTTATGAAAAACCAAAACTGTCTTCTTAGAATTTATGTCTCTCTGGAATGGAATTTGGCTGTTGCTTGATTGAGTCTAATGTATATTCAAATACCCTTTCAAAGTCGATTAAAACAAGGAACATCAACATATGCTTATCCAATAATGATGACCTCAAATAATTGCTATCCCCTCCCAATTCCTGTGTCACCAAGAGGATTGGCAGGATTTCTATGCTGCCTTATTCCTCTGCCTGTTTAGGCACTGTATTTTTCCTGTACTGGACTCTGCTTCATTGCCTAAAAAACTTCCTTGCTTTAAATTATGTTTCATGTAAAGCCACTTAGAAGGAACTATGCCTTTATCCTTTGAAACCCTGTAAATTTTAGGAAGGCTTTAATTTTTTCAATGCGAAAGATTTTATTCTGGTTCTACTGAGTGCATTCTCATCTTTGATACATTTTTCAAACAGCAGGGGAGAATAAGGAGAAATTACTTGCTACAAACAAAGCCATATACCATGTAAGGGTAGGAAGAAAGAATCACTAGAAAAGGAGGGAAAAAAAGTAACTATACCTGCTTAAGAAATCTGTCAGATGCATGGCTGTGCTTAGCTAACACATTTGGCAGAGCAGGGTTTTCATACTCAAATTGAGGATTGTATGTGAAATCTGAGTTGAAAAATTTAACCTTCTCTTTCTCCACATTGGAGGGCTTGATTGCAGTCAGTAAACAGAGTTTTTGGCCAGAGGCATCGCCTTCCTTCCCGTGGCTTTTTGAGGACTGGGATTGCTTTGGCTTTGTCAGATTAGAATGCTTTTTAGCTCTGCTTCTGGGCCGCGGTGGCAGTCCCGCGGCGCTCCCTGCGGCCGAGGCGCTGCTGGCAAACCTCACGCCGGTGGCCACGGGGCCAGTGACGAGGACGGGCGGCTGCCTGCTGGGGCAGCACCACCCGGCGCCCAGCAGGGGCAGCGGCACCTTCAGCTTGCGGTGCTCGCCGCCCCGCGAGGAGGAGGGGGAGCACTTGGTGGTTTTCCTGTGTTTCTTGTGGTGGGCGGATGACTGCTTTTGCGTGTGGTGCTTTTTCTCCTCTTTGCTCTGCAGAAGGACATTGTAGCTACTGGTTCCTGTTGTGAAAATGTCCTTAAGGATGCCAGAAGGCGGATGCTGGAGGCTGTTTTCATTATTAATGTTCAGCTTATGTACTTCCAGACTCAGGAGTGATTTCCTAGAAAGCTCTGTTTTAGGCCAGTGAAGTTTTTCTGCATTTAGGGGGGGGAAAAAAAGGAAAAAAATGAGGACAAACTTGATTTTCACACAGTGATACTAATCGTAAGGACTCAGAACTGCAACACAAAGGAAACACAAAATGTCTTAACTGCAGTCACAGCACATTAATCTTGACTTCTAGGCATAGGGGAGAACTGAGTGTGCGTATCACTTCTGAACAATTAAACTGGGATTTGTAAGATCCAGCTAAACAAATATTTTATGCTTGCATCTCCATGCACAACTACATTGCTGGCAGCTAAGAACTGAGTTGTTTAAAAAAAGACTCTGCAGGGCTTTACGAACATTTACTGCCACATTAACAAATGTGTAGTTTTGAGCTGATTGATCTTTATCGTGCACGGAAGGCTTTATGTATGCACAAAGAATAACTTAAAAAATAGGAAACTGTATAGTGAGCAGTGTTTACAGTGACATCCCACAGGGATCTGTGCTGTGATACAAGCAGTCTGGTGTGATCTCATCTGCAAAATCTGATTCACAGAATTTACTCTCAGAAAAGGGTGAGAACACTGGAAAGGGCCAGCCACAGTGAACAATTTACAACAGCGTATGGATAGTAATATACTTTTAAAATACTTCAGTTTCACGTGTTCAGTCTTAAAACAGACAGTAAGCTATATTTAAAGAGGAGAGAGAAGAGAGATCAGCTAGTTACACTCCTGAAAAGCCTTAAGACAACACTGGTTATTTCATTTAATCAAAATCGTTCTACAATAACAGCTGGCTTTAAAAAAAACACTTGAGAAGAAACACTGTAAACTAAACTGAATGCAAGAAGCAAACGAAGTTTCTTTAATGAGTGAACCCTCCTTTCTTGCTCTGACCCCTGGCATAGCCTTCGGGGGAGACTGGTCCCTGGTGCAGAGCAGCTGCACGGAAAAGTCACTGAGGATTAAAACTGCATTTAACATTTGTGCTGGCTTGTTAGAGAGAAGTGACTTCGCTTCACTGGTTCTAACCATCCCCTCCTCTCAACAACCAGTTCCTCCTAGAACATTAGGTGAGCTGAGACTACAGGTACAAATAAATCGTGCCACAGAGAAATGTTTCCTACTTCTGTACCTAAAACAAAAGGATTCGCAGAAGAGGAGATATGGCTGGAGCATGATTAAAGCCTGCAAAAGGGATTTGAGCTTCATCCTACAGTTATACATAGCTGAGCCATAATTACTTTACATACAGTAATTATACTCTGAATGGAACATTAGCAAGAGATCATTAAATGCCTCCAAGGGGGGGGGGGGGGGAAAAATCCACAGTGGCTTAATTCCAGCTTTATTTTCACAGTCAAATTAGGTTTTCCTCCCAGCATAAGCACCATGACAACGCATTTCCTGCTGCTGGACCTCTGTCAGTTCCATATCAACCTGTGTTCCTCAGTTCTCCCGAACATCCTATCCTAAAAACAAAAAAGACCAGAGGTCCTATTTACATGAACATATGAAGGGTGATCTGCAGCCTAGGTGATTCCTCTACTGGAAAGAAGAGAGATACAAGCATTACATTATTCCCTTTCACTAAAGCACGTGTATCCTATGGAAACTCAGTTTTCTTCCATGGTAAGTTTGTGAATTCCCTTTCTACGCTTGGCACAGGAACGTGCTCCTTGGCATTCCTGTTCAAATTCTGTCAGATCATTCTCATCACATACGTGACTACCTGCCTACACAGCTTATCTTCCTTTCCCATGAGCTGTCATGGTGAGAAACCACAGTTCCCCATCACAAGTACAACAACATCAAACTAAATAGATAAAAGTGATGCGTTTTCTGGACAACAGAATAGGATGACCACTCTCATATTTCTGGGCAAGTATTTGAAATTGACTTCAGACCTGTATCAACTATTACAGTATGAGAATCCTTATTTTTAAGGTTAAATGAAAACTAAGGTTTCCCGAATGTCTGAACACATACTAAAGTTCTGAGCACATGACTTTGCTTAGGTAGACAAAATTGAAGTTGGAAATTACACAGCTACTTTTTAAAATATAGACAAAGAAATAACATCACACTAGAGGCATTAACACTTCACCTTCTCTACTGACCAGCTCTTAAAAGCCACAAAGAATATAGAAGCCTTAAATTGCTCCTATAATGGAATAATTTGAACTAATACCACACATGTATCTATGAAGTGATAAATAGAAAAGAAAAAAACAGAAACTGAATTCAAGAAAACAACTCAAAATGACCTTGAACCACCCATTCCTTCCCCCAATGCTTGTGTCAATCTAACACCAAAAACTCACGACAGCAACCTGTCAGAGCTAAGAGGTACAGCTGGCCAGTAATAAATGCATTTATATGCAGACAATCGCTGAACGTTGTAAGTCAGAATTCTCCTGAAAGTGTCACAAATGGTGGTTGAGTGCTGAACATGCAGTGGCAGGTTTCACACGCACATGGCTGATATCAAAAATAGTTGTCCCCAATCTGTAGTTACTTTATAAGTGCAATCTTGTAGCAAAGTGATTTTTCAGCTGCCAAACTAAGTGTGGCTCTCCTTAATTTTCTTCTGACTAAAGGATACTGTTCCATGCCTATTTGTGCTGGAAACCTAGAATCAACAGGTAATCCAGCTAATCTGAAACATTATAATAGATAACAAAGCAGTTTTCACAGAAGTCATATAACCGCTGTTCTAAAATTTTGTAAAAGTCTTCTGAATATCATTACAAAATAAATCAGAAAATAATATTTGAGACTATGTCAAAATTATGTTGCAAAGCACCAAATTTAAAGCTCTTTCTCTAGTACATTTGTTTAAGATATATTTTAAACTCACATCTGTAAATCAGACAGCATCAGCCAAACTAAGAATATACCGTCTTCTAGGAAACTTGACTTACTATATCCAAGAGTTTCCAATTATTAGCAGTGCCTGGTGATTGAAAAAGAGGTGTAGTACTCTGAATATAAAACAAATTCATTGCACAGCCTGCCTCCTGAAAACCTGCTTCAGTATTTCAAAAAGTACTGAGATACCATGCTGCTATAAAGTAGCCAGTTGGAAAGGATTATCAAAGCAGATTAATTGCTTGGATTGCTTAGCAGTGATTTCCAGCTTTTAAATTCTGGATACCATTGGACAGATGACTGGAGATTACTTCTAAAAGATATGAAAAAGGCAGATTGAAAACCACCATGCTATGGTGTAACGCTATCCTGCATACCAGGATACTGATATCACGCTACAGATCCCATAGGTTTTATCTTTTGTATCTCATCCATGTGTGTTACATGTGTTCTGAGAAGTACAAATCTGAATTTCCTGACTTGACTTACTCCTGTTTTTGCAGTAGAAAACTGTCAAAGGACATATGCCCAGGGCTCCAGTTACCTTTGAGAACTTCCCTCATGTAATTTATGTACAAAGATTCTTTCCATTGTTCTTGCTTCCAAACACTCAACAGTCACAAAGCCACAAGTCCCTCAGCAATTAAAAAAAACCCCAAAAAACCACAACAAAACTAATATAGTCTCTTCCTAAAAGATTCTCCATCATGTTTACTTCCATTTATTTATATCTTGTTCCTTTCTGGAACAACACATTAATAAAAACATGGTCCTAGAGGCACAGGGGAAATACTACATGAAACAATCTGCCACATTTGGAGCGCAAGGTGATGTAGACATAAGCAAGGAGGGGACAGAAGAGCTGCCTGTCCCCATTTTGTCACAATTAGGGTACCAAAGAACAGAAAACCCTCCTGTTAATGGCAACTTAGTCTGTCTTGGGCCGAGAGGGGCTCTACACCTCTTTAGAGCCATGGTGTTCGGCTTCTGCTATCCTATAAGGTGGGCTAGCAGGGCAGCCAGCTAGACAAAGGCAACTACCCTTGAGAGCCTAAAGAATCTCACAATACAGCAGGTTGTGCCCTAGCCAAAATCCCATCATTGTCAAGATATCAGTTGGAGCTGTCAGTACTGGACTTACTCCATCCAGTAGACACAAGTGTACTACGTGTCACAGAACAATTCAAAATACCACAGGTTTGATTTTGCAAAAAGAGGAGTTTTACCTGTAACTTCCATTTATATACAGGTAGCCATTCCAGTGTCACAGCAGTACTGTAAAAGGGATGGAGTCCAAGGCTACTAACAGAGAATACGTGGGAACCACAAATCTCATGACGATTCTGCACTAATGAAACACTTTACATGTATAAATTGCATCCCAGTCACTAGCCTTGAACCTTGCACTATTGCAGGCACTGCCTGATCTTGTCAGAGATTATTTGTTAGAAAAAATGTTAGATTTTATGTTCTATTCAGGAGCCAGATTATATTATTGGTCTCCACCCTTTAGAAACTGATGGATTGAGCTAATAAGTCAATAATATCCGTGGTAAAGTCCCAGTGTATGCATTTTTCTAGGCTTTGGAGAGTGTTGTATAAATACCTTCCTCTAAGCTCCAGGGCAGCTACTATCCAAGCACCCTGTTCCATAGGTGGAATGAGGTTAATGACAGGTATTTGTGGGCACAAATCCCTCTGTCTGGCTAGCCTTGCTCTAAAATAGCAGAGAGCTCCTGCAGTTTTTGAGCAGCTGTCACTCAGGTTATATATGCACAATGAACAAATCCTTTCCAAACTGCAAGTGTGACTAAGGTGCTTAGCAAACATGTTCATGGAGGACTTTCTCCTATCCTAGGAATGTAATGGTCTGAGCCACTACTTTTGTTTTTCAGACTATCATTACCATGTTAGAATATGGTTGAGTTTCTTTTTGCTCAAAATCAGAAATTATTTCAAGGCTGAATTGAATTTTCAAATTTATAAGAATGCAAATAATGTATGTGATCTGCCTACAAGCAATAGTTAAGTCTGAAACTGAGAGATGAGAAGGAACTACACAGATGTGACAAGTAAGATTCCTCCTTTGACACACTGTGCAAAGGTACAATTACATTACAAAGAAATATTTATCTCCAATATTCAGACAATTTGAATAGATTCACAACACCCTGTAGTTTATGGGCTCTAGATTGTATGGTTTGTGTGTGCAGAGGGCTATAGAAAGAATATCCTGAAAAAAAGCAGGCAACATAAAGTGTTGTATATAAACCTGTAATGTTCCACTGCTTCTCAAACACTACAGGCTTGTATTTGTGGCATAACAGAATCAGACCAGAATCCCATACTCTATTTCCTCACAACTGGAAACACCTCTAAAGTTTAAAAACACTCCAGTTTTGAACAGAAGGTGTCAGGTAACTTGAACTAGAATGCACTGGAAGCTCTGTCTATAATGACTGAAAATGATTTAACAGCAGAATGAGTTTCTGTAAAAACACTGACATTGAGTTACTTTCTATTTTCACGAGCATCTTAGTTATTAACTAGAGCCTGTATGATATTGGGAACTTCTACATTTAACCTAAGACTTTTTTTTCTCCCCCAAAATATCCACCTATTTACTTTCCTCCTTTAAAGGTGTTATCTTGTCATTCAGCTTTTAATTCTGAGCTTCAAAACCAAGGGCAGGTTTCAGCTATCAGCCAGCTTGTATACCTGATTCATTAGCTGCCGGTGTTTGTAAGTAGCTCTGCACTTATAGGACTGATTGGCAGTTTGGATTTTCTTCTTTAAAATGACAATGCTATTTGAGATGGACTCCTTCTACCTTAAAAAAAAAGTATGGACTGAGTTGCGAGCAGTTTCCTGCATGTTTGCTTCTACTGTATTGAAATACAGTATTATGTAACTGACTCCAAATTCGGGTCCTTCAAATTAAATTACATGGGCACAGTAATAACCAGTAAAAGTGAAGACTTGGCTCTAAGGAAATCAAGCAACAAACTCCCACTGATTTAATAAACTCTGGATATGATCGCAGAACACTGATTTATAGGCAGACTTGCACAGGATGAAACTCTCATCCAAGCAGATCTCTGGCTTGTTCTACTGCAGCACAGGTGCAGTCAGGAATATTTGATGGAGGGATATGGACTCAAAATAACTATCTTTCACAAAATCTCATCCTTTAAGGTTGCAGTGGCTATTGCACATCTGCAGGGATGCTCTGATCGATCCCATGAACTGTATTTCTGTTCCCATTATCAGAAGTAACACTCTAGTCATATCCATGCACAGATGGAACAGCATAGCAATTATGTAGAGAAAGAGTAGCTGTAAGAGATTTTAGTTGTGATTGCAAGGGTACTGAATGAGGGCACACTAAGACACCTCCAGCAGATTTCTCGTAGATAGGTTTCCCCATGGCAAAGTAACATTGGCTTGAGCAGCTGAAGTAACGACACATTAAAGGATGTCAAATTTAAACAAGGAGAACATCTGTTTTCAAGCAGCAACTGTATTGTAGGTTTTTCTGCATTCCCCATGAACACAGCAGATAGCGGTTTTGTGGGGCATCAAATACCTGTCTATATCATCATTATCTAGTCATAATACAGGTTTTTTATACAGCATACTATAAGGATTTGTTAACTTCTCCGAGGACACAACAACGGGTAGAGCCAAAGCGTGTAAGACACCAGATATAATTAGCAATAGTTTTATTGGCATTCTTCCTTGCATGGTCTGTCTAGCGGAGTGGGTGTCACCTCCGCACCCCCCAGTGTCTCGGGGCAGGGTCAGGGCCCGCAGGTAACATGCTCACTTCTTCTATTCACCGGAGGGGCTTCCATTCCCGGAGCCCGGCAGGTGTGGAGCCTCTACCCTCGTCCTCAGGGACCAGGTGACACCCCACCGACACCCGCGGCGCCGCTCGGGCGATGCTTTCCCGCTCGGCAAGGAAGAGCTGGCGGCCCGCCGGCTGCCCCGGGCGCGGCGAGGACCGCGCCCCCCCCGCTCCCGGTACTCACCGGTGACACAGATGGACTCCAGCATGGTGCTCCGCCGGGCAGCGCCGCCGCTCTGCCCCGCCGGCTGCCCCCTGCGCGGCGGGCTCCTGGGCGGGGAGCCCTGAGGGGAGGCGGCAGGGAGGCAGCGCCCGGCGCCGCGGGATATACCCGCCTCGCCGCCTCGGCGGATCCGGGGAGCGCGGCTGGTCCCGGGCCGGCAGGCGGGGGCCGCGCAGGCAAAACCCCCGCCCGCCCG
>VZTD01000891.1:598043-610355 GCA_013397725.1 Rhagologus leucostigma | reverse complement strand
CTACAAGTCCCGGCGGGCTCCGCGCGGCCAGAGCGCTGGAGGGGCGGGGCGCGGGCGCGCTGCACCCTGGGATCTGTAGTGCAGCGGCCGGTGTCCCGGGGTGTCACCCCGCTGACGCCAGCCGGGAGCATCAGCCCCTCTGTATCCCACCGGCACGGCTGGTACCAGGTGTCAGCAGCATCGGCGAGGCTTTGGCGTCACCCTTTGCAGGAGTCTAGCGAGCATAACTCACGCAGAGTGCAGCGTTGCAGTCCTCTGATAATTATCAGCTACCATCATCGCTGCAATTGGTAATAGTTGGTGTGATCGGTAATTATCTGCTGGATCTGTGGCAGGCAGAGGAAAGACTGCATGGGACAAAGCGTGCTTAGCAGAATATGTGCCACCCTGGGAGATGGGTCTCATGCTCGGGGGTGTCCCACGCAAAAAGAATGGAGGAATTGCATCAGAGCAACGGTTTAGGGCCATAACTGATGGTTATCATACACTGATAAGTAGTAAATAGAATTTAAAGTAGAAGACAGACTTTATATTACACCCTCCTGTCACCTTACTTGTTGTGCAATCTGTTGCTTTGCTTGTGAAACCTTTCACTCCTTGAAATACAATCTGTGCATTTTAAAATTGAACACCAAATAGGAACAAGTTATTTTATCTTAGCAATCATGGTTGTGTAACCCATTAACGTAGGCACGGTGTAGGAAGATTCTGTACTCTTCATGCAGACTTAAGGGCATTACTGAAGTCAGATTACGCATCAATACATTTTACTGTGTTAATAATGTATTTACTTTTTTTAAATGGTCAACACTTACTGGAGAGAGCAATTTAATTGAAAGTGACTTACCAGCACAATAGTGCTTAACATAGATTATGTGAGTGTACTGATTCCCCAGGGAGTGGAGAGCAGGGGAGTTGTGTGCTGCTTTAGTTGAGCATCTTAAATATCTGCCACCTTCCCTCCCATCAATAAATCCATATCTACAATGCACTGTACACAGAGATTCCCTCCATAGCACCGTCCAGTAAGACCTGTCTGTATCATCAGGTAGCAGTGGAGGAAATTCTACAGATCACAGCTTGTTGGTACTTCAGAGAAGCCTTTCTGTGTCCTACCTGGAAAAGTTTTACTGATTTTCATGAATCCTTCTTAAGACACACTTGCATGTATGCAATCATATGACTGACTGAACACTGCTCAGATAGCTCTGTCTGCTTTCATGTCAGTCTTCACAGCCAATAATTATAAAAAAAAAAAAAGGGTTTGAAGCAAATATTTTCATTTTATTTTCTACTTCCTCACATACAGTCAAAACCAGGTACTCTTAAGACCAGCAATGAAAAGACTGAGGTGTCATTTTCCTCAGTCAGCTAATAAGGAGCCAGCACTGAAACACACTTCTACCTAGCTGACAAATTTGATATCCCTTTTAACTTAAATTCTTTGAAGAACTGAGAAGATATATACTCTGTCAACATGTCCAAGTTTAACCTAAAATACCCTCTAAACTATTTTGCTAACAATATAGCATCTGGAACTTGCAGGCTTGTCTCCAAATCTCAAATTGCAGGAACTGAATAAACACTTTTAAATTTAGAGAGACAAAGCTATCCCTAATGGGTTAGAGTTTGCTTGTGATACATGGCAATTACAAAAAAAAAAACCAACAAAACCAGTGAATTGGTTCAAGCACTGCAAATAATCAGCTCAGCTGATGAAGAAATGGTAGACAACTGCTAAATATAAAGTCAATGTACGATTTTACTGTAACTTCCCAATGGTTTTGCTGCACAGACCCTAAATTCTCCTTCTAGAGATGCTACTTTATACATACTTAGAAGCCATAGCAATGAAATCAGTAAGTATCCAGCTATTTTTGTGTATTGTACACATCTACTCCCTCTCCTCGCTCCATCCAGTGGATGCCCTCTCTCCATCTCTCTCATCTCCTGCCTGCTTCTCCCTGGTGTCTATGAGTCCTTTTTCCCTGAGTGCTTGGGCACTCAGTCACCCCAGAATCTGCTGCCTCCACTTTGTTTTTTATTCTTTCCCCGCTAGCCTTTTTCCTTTGCAGGATGATGTGAAGGTTTTATTAGGTCATACTAGCTCCTGGCTGTAGCAAGAGGATGCCAAAAGCAGTAGCAGCAGAAGGCACAGAGGAGGGATGCTAAAAGGCCACCTGTCCCTGCTTTCTGCTTTGTCTCTGAGCAAGCTTTGTCATGTTTGTTGATTAAAAGCATAACATGGAAAGGTCAGTTAAAAAAAAACATTACTGAGTATCTCATGACAAAAATGCTACACACACACACACACGTATATATATAAAATTATTTATATCTATATCTGATCTATATCTAATCTGTATCTATATCTATCTATCTATTTCTATATCTATCTATCTATCTATCTATCTATCTATAAATATAGTATAACTCTAGCAGTTCTGACCTCAAAGACATCTTAGCTTGCAAGTCTGTCTGGAAGGACAGCGGGGAAAAAGACAAGCTACTCTGTCATGAAAAAATTCCTCGAGGCTATCAGTGCAGCTGGCACTGATCACACTATAGCAAGATGAGGGAACATAGGGACAAACCTTGATGTTTAGATGAGCCACATTGTGGAATACAGCTTAAATGACACAGTTTCACAGTCCAAATGGATCTATACCTATTGTTAGGAGCCAGAATTAAAGGTGACGTGCATCTTGTAATTCAGTTTTAATGTAACATTACTTCCAGAGATAATTTCAGATTTACCTGGGCATACCTTCAGAGATAATTTTATGTTCACCCAGTCAAAAATACTGCAGTGTCTTGCATGCAGAGGGGTATCTTTATAGGAATACTAGCACCAATAAGCTCTGCAATGTGTACAGTCTGGAAGAGCAGTGACACATTTTATTGATCTCTATATTGGTTGGAAGCTAACACTGCAAAATTCCAATACATATATGCATATATAAATGCATATATATAGATGCATATATAAATATATATGTGTATATGTGCATTTGGATTTTACATATGTATTTAGAGATATATATATATATATATACACACACTTGTTTTAACATCAGTTTTATTTGGTTCCTCCCTCACATTCACACCATCCTCCTGCCACTTCTCTATGACAACAGAGAATCACGGATGAACTATGAAAGCTGAGAATGAGAGTCCTTAACTAACTCTGCATCATTTGGCACAGCTTCAGGCCCTTCAGAGTGGCAAGGTCAGCCTTCCCTCCCTGCTTAATGACTCTTAGCTGGCTGAGTATCTCCTGACCAAGCAATTTCATTGACCAAATGACTCCAACTTCCAGACGTATTCTTTCTAGATACTCCTTCAGAACTGTCTGACATTGCCTTCTGATTCCAGCTGGGTCCTACACTCCTAGTACACAGCAAATGCAGCACATGCTTGTGGGAGCTGCTTACTCATAGACTTATTCAATGGGACTGCTATTTTCAGATGCACAACTTGATACAGCTCCAGTATTCAGATTGATTTATCCACTGAATTTGTTCACGCTTTATGGTATGGAGGCTCAAAACCATACACTCAACCCAACAAGGGCAAACAAAACATAGGCAAACCTTGCAGTAAAGTGCAGAGAAGTGAAAGCAATGTAAGATCCTTGCGATGTGAACCTACGAATGCAGCTGACTGTTGTCTGCTACCATATATGAGGAAAGAAATCTGGGACATCTATTGTATACTCACAAATGCACTTATACCTACTAATGGAAAAGAGGCTGCTTTCCTATGGCAGAGAAGTGGGTTACAAAAATACAACAGTCACAGTAAAGTATGCACCTCCTTCAGTATGGACTGATGGACCAAGTCACCCCTCTAGACCTTTCCCCCTCTAACCATCTGTCCACTTCTGCAGCAATGCCTTGTCACTACAGGGGTCTTTCTGAAAAGGGAGGGTGTTGCCTTTGGCAGTGGCAGGCAGGACTGGCAGGCAGCCTGAGGAAAAGCTGCCTGCCGAACTGCAAACACCAACAGATGAATCACAGGTACCTTGCTGTGGCAACACAAATACCAGGTCAGGCAGCACACGCAGCACAAGACAATCTGCCCCTGTGCTAGTTTTGGCTGGGGTAGAGTTAATTTTCTTCCCGGTGGTTGGTGTGGGGCTGTGATTTGGATTTGTGCTGAACACAGGGTTGATAATATAGAGAGGTTTTGTTATTGCTCAGCAGGGCTTGCACAGAGGCAAGGCCTTTTCTGCTTTTCATAATGCCACGCTGGCCAGGAAGTTGGGGGTGCATGGGAGGTTGGGAGGAGACACAGCCAGGACAGGTGACCCAAACTGACCAAAGGGACATTCCAGACCACCTGACATCATGCTCAGTACATAAGGCGGAGGAAAGAAGGAGGAATGGGGGTATTTTTGGAGGGATGGTGTTTGTCTTACCAAGTCACTCTTAGATGTGATGGGGCCCTGCTCTCTTGGAGATGGCTGAACACCTGCCTGCCCATGGGAAGCACTGAATTAATCCCTTGTTTTACTTGTGTGTGCAGCTTTTGCTTTTTCTATTAAGCTGCCTTTATCTCAACACACAAGTTTTTCTAGCTTTTACACTTCCCATTCTCTCCCTAATCCTACTGGTTGGGGAGTGAGCAACCAGCTGCGTGGGGCTTGGTTGCTGGCTGGGGTTAAACCACAGCCCACCAAAAATGACAATCTATTAAACATTTGTACTTTGTGCCTTTTGAAGTTGGTTAACTCTTTTGTGGTGCTGGGATAATTTCAGTTGAAAAGCAAAGTTTTCCTAGTAGTGCATCATCCTTTTTGGCTGGTCAGGTGAGCAGTTCACTCTTTTCTTAACCAACCTGAAAAAAGCACAGTGTTCCTCTCTCTATTGCCATTCATTTCCTTATCTTTTCCTCTTCCACTTTGTTTATTTGATCCCCTATTTTTTGCTAGTCCAAGCTATACAACAGACTTATAAAATGAGAAGGGGATATCCAAAAAACACAAAACACTGCCTTAGCAGCTTTTTACAAGGGGCTTGGTTGGCAGTAGTAAGTGTGAGTACATGGAGTTTTGGAGACAGCTCTCACCTGCATGCTGGGCCAAGCACTCTCCCACAGCAGGAGCTCCAGTGCTGGGAGCAGGGAACCCTGTGCAGCTGACATCAGTGGGCAATGATCCAGTAGCTGTGGAAAGAGTGATGATGTACTTCTTCATTAAAGCCTTTCATTTCATGGGACATCCGGATTCTCACACTTAGGACAGGATCTGTAGAGCAGATGGGACATTTCCTGGCCTGGAGAAGGTGGTTTTCTGCTAAACTCTGTTTTCACGGAGAAGCACTGACTCAGTGAGGGGCAGAACCCAAGGTATAAACAGTCTCTTTTTCCATTTTCCAGGCACATGCCCGGCACTGCTACTGAGCTTTACTTTGCAGATTCCCACATAGTCTGTGAGGTTAAATGGGACTATAAAACAGCTGAGGCTATTTTATTTACTCCGTGAGGAATAACGCCTTCCAAGTGGTATCGGTGACAAATTCAGCTAATGGAAATAGTGTTTAACAGTGCTGGGGAAAAGGCTAAGCCAAACCAGAGGTATTTTCAGACTTTATTCGCCTCCACCTTCTGCCTGTTTTCGGAGATTCCCTGGCTACCACTTTATCATGGTGTTAGTAGAGTCCTAGAGTTGGAGCTACAGCGTCTCTGAGATGGGGACAGTGCAGGGCAAACACTGTCTTACCTTCTTACAGACCTGCCAACCTCAAAAGAGATTTTTGGATTAGACATACAAGAAGACAAGCTGCCCATACCAAGCCGCTTGCAAACAGCTGTTAGGGAGCAGCAGCTCTCTTCAGGGCCCAAGATCTGCACCATCTCCAAATGGGCTCTGGCTTGAGGCAGCCAAAGGCCCTGGAGATGTAGAGAGACACGTTCAGAGTTCTCACAATTCTCATCATCACGGGAAGAATGAAGGAAGAGCTATTTAAAATAACCTCTTGGCCATTTCCGTTCCCTTTGCCTTCTTTCACGCTTTATTGTAAGGTGAGGCAACCCTTCGTCGTATCACACCCAGGCATTCAGTGACACTGTGTTTGTACTATAGACTGCTAATTTAGGTTTCACTCCATCAGATGCTTCTCTCCCTCTCATTAATGAAGAGCCATGGTCTTATTTTTATATTTCATTAGTAAGTCTATTTTCTGTGTCATAGCAGTCTGTTAAGCAAAAGCAGATTGAAATATTAAGGATATTTACTCATCTCTAACACATCCTCAGTGTAATTATATATGTAGTTTGCACTGAAGCTGAGATAAGGCACCAGTGTCCCTCATGAGTATGTGTGTGGAAAGTATAACTTCAGTTACGTTTATTTAAATTTCAGTAGAATTTGTGCCATAAGAAAAATCTGTTTCTTATTTCAGATATGCATTTTTTTCCAAATGCTGAAAAAGAGATTTCTAAAGCAATCACTGAGCAGCCTAAAATCCCGTCCAAGTAGCACCCTCTAGTGTAAACATGCTACTTTTGCAGAAAGGATTTCATGACATTTTATGGTTCGTTTTTTCTAAAGAACCGACATAGAAAGTGAAAAAAACTACCGTGAACTCACGTAAAACCCATTTAATATCCTTAGATCTTTCCCTATTTAACAAAGCACATAGGCTACATTTAATTTGAAGCACCTATTTTGGTTTTTAAAACTTTCAGGTGATTTTGTACGTAACATTCTTGGCCTTCCTTATAAATAATTTATTTTTATGTGTGTCCTGTAGTTTCATGTATTTATTTAAAATATGAGAATAAGATGGAAAGAGGTCAGAAAATTATCACCTGTTAAGCTTACAGCCTACTGAGTCTTTAAAAAAAAGCTAGAACTGATAGAACACTTTTTTTTTAGTGAAAAATGGTTTCTTAACAAGAATCTCCTAATTTTTCCATTGTTCAGAAAATTATTTTAAGAATGTAAAATGCGATACAATTTAGCTGGCGAAATTGCTGATGTGATTATGTGATTACTCCATTTGCACCGTGTTGCAGTTGCAAGCAAGTCTCAGGTACTGAGAGTAACATCCTGGTCTAAATTAACACAGTGGCACGTAAGTACTCTCACATCCTTTGCTTCATTTCAGAATTTTTATGTCAGCAAATGGTACATCTGTACCAATGGATAAAAAAAGAAAAGGGGGTATTTTACCTTGAGACACCAAAGAAGGAAGTCTAATTCTCCTTGTCCTGTGTAAAGCAGTTAGGAGACCTAAAGGAACAGCCCTGAGAAACTGCAGTGATTTAGTGATACAAATGCAATATTATACTAACTGAAGACAATAAATCTTTTGAGAGTGCATGACACGCAAATATTTCTTAACTCCCACAGCCTTGTAAAAAAGCAGAATTCAGAGATCATTTTCTGAGACCACTCAGAGATCATTTTCTGAAACTGAGTCCACTTGACAACTGTCTTTTGTTGTTAATGAAATAGAAGTTTTGTCTCATTCTTTGTTTCACTACTTCTCCATTTTAATATATCTTTTTTCTTTTCCTCTGTTTCTTTCTTATCCTCCCTTGTTATTTGCCGTTTTTCACTCATCTTCTTTCTCCCCATAATCATAGAATCATTAAGGTGGGAAAAGACCTCTAAGATCATCGAGTCCAACCATTAACCTCTAATGCTTTTGCTTTTCCCTCCAGCTTTGGTTTTTGTGTGATTTTTCCTTCAGTTGCTTCTCATATGAGAGCTTCTGTAGTATTTTCCCTCAGCAAGCGTCCATGTTAAAGGATTTTTCCCCCAACTACACTTTCTAAGGCAGAGTAATGAATGAATCCTTTTGGTAGCAGAAAACACAATCCCAGGTAAAAGTTACACTGTAACTTTTGGCTATGGGGTCTTGCATTGTTTTAGTCTGGGTGAGCTGGTTATGAATTTCCTATATTCGGACTATTAGGAGAGACACTTGTGCTCTGAGCACTGGTAATTTAAATCCATGTCACACACTGGGTTACTCACTCATGAAACCTGTCCTGTTCCTGACATAAATATATTCCTTTACCGGATAATGTCAGCCTAAATTGCCTCTGGTATTATCACAGGAGCTGACAAAAGCAGCATAATCACCTTTGGCTTGGCTTAGAGAACATATCCTAAACGCTGCCCATCAAAATGTTTTTTGATTATGAAACATTTGTAATAGAAAATACAGATTAATCCAAACTGCAGTGTTTTGCCAGACTACGGATCAGCCCTTCTTTTCACTGTTTGGCGGTGAAATTGCATTTTTCCAGGCCAGCTCTCTGGCATGCTAGGATATTCAAGAGGATTTGAAGGCACAATTTGCTCTACATTTCAGAATCACTGAAAGGATGGATATTATATTATTACTGCTCTTCTGCAGTGCAGGATTCCCTTATTACAGGGGTCCTGCTGGGGGGGCCTGTGAAGAGGGGAAATTCTTACAGCCCGACTTCAACTTAGGCATAACCAAGACTCAGAGAATCAGACCTGTACCACACATCCTCCAGGATCCACTGGAGGAAAAAAAGAAGGTGGGCTAGGGGAAAGAGATGTCCTCAAGAAGCTCTGCAAGGGCTGTTTCCTTGTCTCTTCCCCAAGGTTCTTCCCCCTTTGTCTGAAGTCACGGGGAAGAATTAATTCTAATGGGACTATAGTCCAGAAATTATGATGCACACTATTATGATGTGTGCTAGGCCCTACATTTGCTTCTCTCCTCTGTGGAATCCTACTACTAGATGGGAAATGACTATCAGAATCATAACAGCATTCCAGCTGATTAGTGGAAGAGGGGATTTTTTCTGGTAAAAAACATATTTTGAAAGGAAATCTACACTACAAGGAATACTACACTACTGTATTCTAATGCACTGTATTACCAGGCTACAGATTGAATCTGCTTGCAAGGGCAAGATAGGTGAGCATCAACTTTCATTCTGAGTTATTAAACAGTGAATAAAAGGAAATTACAAGATGGAAAGTAGTAATTTTCTCTAATTGACAGGATTTTCTGTGCATCAAAGGAAGCATCTTGCTCATCATTCCTTTGGAATCAGAACTGTGAGCTCAGTTTCTTGGCAGAAAGAAAGTTTTAGGAAATATTCTCTGAGGATTACAGAACAGAGCTGCACAGTGGACTACACTGGGATCAGCATTTTCAATGTCAATATTTTACATTTCTGATTGTACTGGTCTTGTAAGGAAGCCAGAGATAAAAATACCTTGGCAAGTGTTCTCCTTATTAGTTAAAAAGTGCTCCACTCTATTTAAAGTGCTAGTGAAAACATCTGTAACCTTCTGAAATGGAAATATACCCCTGAAAACAGTCAATATGCTTTCAAACCTTTTGAAGAAAAACTTGGGGAAGTAAAAATGTTCTTCTTGCCATGTTAAAAGAAAAATGACTGGCTCCAGTGCACAAGGTCTCAACCACCGTGGAAACTGCAAGCCAGCAAAAACTGTTCCTCAAGTGCTTTGTATTGTTTTATTTATTGTTACAGAAAGAATTACTTTTCATTAGCTTGTGCCTGGCAAGAAGACATCTTAAACCATACCATGTTAGGGGAGGAGACAGTGAAGGGCGTGATTCATAATTTTTGAATGCAAAAGTCTGGCACAAAACATAAAGCTGTTTAACAGGCAGAGCTGGGTCATTGTTCTGCTGGTTTCACATGGCATTCCTTTCTTTCTCTCTCTTTTTCTTTGTGCCTTCACATCGGAAAATACCAGTTGATGTTTTTTCCCCCGTAAGTTGCTGTAGAAAGTTTTACTAGTTTATTAAGAAAAATATAACTGCAACTGAAAATTTCATTGCTAAGGGCTGTACCCCCACCACTACGCAGAAAACAGACTTCATTTTTATAGCACAATTCTTGAAAATTATTTACTTTCTTTGGCTCCTTAGAGTGATAAAAGGATAAGATATATTTGCTGTACACTGGTTTCCTGGAAGACAGACGTAACTCCTTGACAAGACGAGAAACTAAGTATTCGATTTATTTCTAGCAGGACCTCGATGAGTCTGGATTGAAATTATGAAGAAATTGGCTCTGTAGAGAGCAAAAGGGAAGGACATTTGTCATATATACACTGCATTGATTTAAGCAGCTGTACACTCCTAGGAATCTCCATTTCATTTTTCAGAGTAAACTGTAGAGAAATATATTTTACAAGAAATATATGGCACAGAATAAGCATCACTATTTTCCTCCTTTTAAATAATAATTAGCACATGTCAGTATGATGTACACATCATTATGTACACTAACAGTGCAGCCACCCCCATTCTGTAGGCCCCCAGGCTGAGCATCATGTGCTACGCTGTGTCATTTCAAAGATACCAGCAATGGCTGGAGCCACATTTGGAAATGCTGCAAGGAGAGATGGAGCTGCACCGTATAAATCTCACAGACCCACATGTAAAGCAGAAAGCATGTTCAGATTGCAGTAATTCTGTATTATTAAAAGAGCTCAAATTGTGCACAACTTTTCTTCCTTTGGGATGGCATGAGAAAGAAAGGACTTTATGGCAATTTTCTCTATTTTCTGCCAAGGACTTTGAGCTCCATACTGGCTATTTTGTCTTCTGGTGTTTTCCTGCACTGATTCTCTACTGCTCCATTAAAGGAATGTTTCTGTTGTTTACCAGTGATAACTAAACCCAGTTCTTCCTGAAGGAAATAAAGCCTGTTCCTTCTTACCACTGAACAGGCTGGTTCATAGATTATGAATGACAAGTCCCATCTGGTAAGTCCCAATTTTCTGCCTGGTGTGTCAGCAAGTTCTGACGCTGGACCTCAGACTGCTCCAGCCGATATTTATCTGAGAACAGTGCAGAGATGTTTGTTTGCCAGAGCGCTAATCCTGAAGATTTCTTCAGGAAAGTATTATTTGATATTGCAGTTTTAGATTCCGCTGCACACTGATACGGTGCTGTTTGTAAATAAGACACTGGAAACATTTTTGAATGAGGGACAATTAGAAGAGCGTTGGTTTGTTTAGCAAGGCAAAGTAAAGGCTGGAGGAAAAGACTGCTGCCTATAAATAACCAAAGAGGCAAGAAGCACAGCACTCGTGAAGAAGGGTATTCATGCCCTTACTTCTTCAAGGTAATGAACACTATTTGCATACAAGCAAAAAGGTATAAAGGGGTGCCAGTATGTATGGATAGACTGGAAATTTGACAAGGTTTATTCATTTGGGCACTCAAGCCTATAGCAGCCTCCCAAGCGAAATGGCAGGTATGAAAAAAAACAAGCTGTGTTTGTGTTTATGCTCAAAACATGTATGGGAAGGGAGTTTGGGATGGTGCAGATAGCAAAGCGTGAACCTCAGCAACCAGTGGGTCTCTGCTAATTCCACATCCACTGAGAAAGGTCTGCAGTGAAATGGTGCAGGAGACAGCTGTAGGAAGTGGTGGGCGAGGTTTCATGAGACCTACAGGCTGTAGTACGAGGAGAAACTCAAGAACCATGAGAAGGACCAGCAAGGTTCATAGCTGCACTGGGTAACTATCCTCTCCATTTACTATGTCAACATAAAAATCATGTGTTCCACTGACACCTCCATATCAATGCCACGTGAAAAATTAATCTTCCAGGCTCAGGGCACACTCCTACTGAGCAGCTGCAGCAAGATGTGTGGTCAGCTGGACACTATTGCTCTACTTGCCTGTAAAGCAGGTAAAAGCCTTTTCTTTAGAAGAAGGACTGCCAGTAAGGAAGGTGAGGACAAGAGGACATAGTCTTTAAACTGTGCCAACGGAAGTTTAGGTCGGACATTAGGAGGAATTTTTTCACAGAATGGATGATTAGATATTGGAATGTGCTGCCCGGGGAGGTGGTGGAGTCGGTGGAGTCCCCGTCCCTGGAGGTATGTAAGGAAAGACTGGATGTGTCACTCGGTGCCATGGCCTGGTCCACAGAGTGCTGTTCGGTCACAGGCTGGACTCGATGATCTCGGAGGTCTTTTCCAAACCAATTCCGTGACAGGGCAGCCATGGCTGGATGGGCTCCGGGTACCGACACAAGGAAGCCCTGGGCGGCAGGGCCGCATACAGGGTCAGGCGCAGAACTCGGGGGAGCCGCTCACGAAGCCAGCCGCGATTCCAGAGCCGGGAAAGCGGGGCCGCCCTTCCGGGGCACCGCCAGGCCCCTCAGCTCCCCCGGGCCGCCTGCCGCCGGATTGGGCGGCGCTCCTGTCAATCAACGCCCGCGTGCGCGCACCGCCCTCTCTTCCCGTCGTGCCCGCGCGCGGCGGGCGCTGAAATTCAAATCCCGGTAGCGGTTGGGCCGGAGGTTCGGCTGCTGGCGGGCGGCCCTGGC
>VZTD01000891.1:307912-597984 GCA_013397725.1 Rhagologus leucostigma | reverse complement strand
CAACGGCGGCACAGCGATGGACCCGTTCACCGAGGTGAGGGCACGGCCAGGGAGGCGGCGAGTTGTCAGTGTCGGGGGCCGCGGGGACACAGGGCAGGGGAGGGGGCGGGTTGGGATCCGAAGGGAAGGGAGCTGCTCCTTGCGCGGCCCTCTCCGGGCGGGATAGTTGCTGCTGAGTGAGCCCCGTCAGCCACCCTCGTCCTCGCTCGCGGGGGGATTTGCGGGCTTGCAGCGACCCTCTTTCCCTGCAGCGGGGAGACTCTCCCTGCCCTGCCCCGCCCCGCCTGGCTCCTGCCGGTGCTTCCTCTCCCGGAGCCGCCCGGGCTCTGTCAGGTCCTGCCCGGAGAGGACAGAGCATGGGTGATTGGCGCTAGGGTTTGCGGAGGAGAGGCCCTTTACTAAGCCAGGCGTTTGCCTTTCCTGCNCAACGGCGGCACAGCGATGGACCCGTTCACCGAGGTGAGGGCACGGCCAGGGAGGCGGCGAGTTGTCAGTGTCGGGGGCCGCGGGGACACAGGGCAGGGGAGGGGGCGGGTTGGGATCCGAAGGGAAGGGAGCTGCTCCTTGCGCGGCGCTCTCCGGGCGGGATAGTTGCTGCTGAGTGAGCCCCGTCAGCCACCCTCGTCCTCGCTCGCGGGGGGATTTGCGGGCTTGCAGCGACCCTCTTTCCCTGCAGCGGGGAGACTCTCCCTGCCCTGCCCCGCCCCGCCTGGCTCCTGCCGGTGCTTCCTCTCCCGGAGCCGCCCGGGCTCTGTCAGGTCCTGCCCGGAGAGGACAGAGCATGGGTGATTGGCGCTAGGGTTTGCGGAGGAGAGGCCCTTTACTAAGCCAGGCGTTTGCCTTTCCTGCGCGTCTGGCAGATAAGATTTTCAGCGGGGACGGGAGGGACCCCGGGAGCAGATGGGAGCGCTGTTGACAACAATCTGTGCCTGCCATACCTAAAGGTCGGATCGTAAGTCTGCCCAAAACGGACACCATCTGATAAAAAATGCGTCCTATTTGGCACTATTGCCACTTGCGATTGGTCACTTTAGTTGGTAGGCCCAGTTCCTCTTTTTTTTTAAAAAAAAAAAAAAGCCGTCATTTATTAGGGTGAATTGGCTGTGTGGGTGCTTAAGTTTTACAGAAGCAAAATTGTAGTAAAATGAGGAATTGACCACCTTGAATCTGTGTGAAGGTTGAAGGTTTCTCAAAGATGCTCTGCTGTACTCTGATTTCATGTCAGAGGTATAGAATTTTAAAGCTGTCTTGTGACTGCTTTGAGAAATGTCATAGTAAAAAGGGCCTTCAATCCACAGCCTGCGTAAATAAAACTGGAACTACTTAAAAAATTCAAATCAGATACAGTAATGAAATACTCTCTCCCCCCCTTGTAAGTAATCTGTTTATCAAACTGACATGCTTTAAATAATTTGAGTGCGCAAAAAAGGTGACTGCACAGATCTGATTTTAAAAAAATTAACATAAGGTGTTGATCTGAACCAATTTACTAAATTTGTTATACCAAGGCAGTTCTACCCTACTCCCATGTAAAGTCTTGCTAAGTGTAAACATCTAAAACCTCCTTCCTTAATTGGTAGTGAGGTGGCATGATCCAGCTTGTCTTAAATAAACTTCAAGTCTGGACTACTGAATCAAATTTAAAATGGTTTTGCATGCTGGGAGATATTCCAACCTCTACACGCCCTTCTTGTACATAGCTGACTTTGAAATACTTTGAAAATGACCAACTGTGAGGCCACTCCCCAGAGTAAACTTCATTCAAGTGTTAGCCAGTATTGCAGAGTGCATAAAAAGTCACCTTATCAAGAATATTTCTGCTGTGGAGGACACTCCACTGTTGTGTAAAGTTCTGACCAATATTAGTGTCCTAGTATTGAAGTTTAGTAACTTTCCCCAAAGTTCTGTGAAAAGAAAGCCTTTTACTACCTATTTTTAAGTGTTTATGTTCTGTGGCTTGTGTTCCTTTTTTTTTTTTTTTTTTGCTTTTAATATAGTTTTCCCTTAGTTTAACTGTTTTGAGATAATCTTTGTCTACAAATTATCATGCTCTATTACTTGCAGGGACCTGGTGAGGTATTGTAAGTGTTGATTATGTAAAACAGTGTAATTTGAGCCTTAACTGGATGAAGCATACTGTTAATTCAGTGTGCGTTGATCCCTTTGCAGTAGCAAATTTTGTCTGTGTCTCAGTGAATTTAAGCTCAAATAAATCTTGCTGTAAGATTCAGTGGCATGCCTTCACATCAGTTCTGAGATAATGTTTTTTTTGGTTAATTTTTCAAGAAAAAGCTAATAACGTTCTGAATCTCAACCAAATTATTAATACAGATCATACAGAGGAGACGGTGCAGTGGGTACTTTTTCAGGATCACAATGAACATGCTGTTTGTGACTTTATTTTTATAGCTGGTTTTGTAACTCACCTTTCTTGCACAGAAGGGTTTGTTAGAAAGTCTAGGTTATTTTGTACTTTGAAGTAGTTTTTACCATTCACAGAAGCAAGTATGGTCTCCTAGCACGGAGGATAAGCAAAGAGAAATAAGCGATGCAGTTGTTTGGGGACAATTTGCAAATGTGAGGTTTGAAGTTAACTGTTCCTTTAATTGCTCCCTTTGCTCGATTCTGCTAGTGAAGCAGGGTAGTTAGAACGAACTCTTGTAATCATATATGGGCCTGAGTATCTTCTCTAATATGTACTTTAAAACATACTTCTGAAAAACTGAGGTTGTCCGTTAACATTTGAAGTGGGAAGGTTTTTTTCTGGTTTTTATAAAAGTGTTTTTGTAACACAGTGATCCTCTGACTTTGACTTAGTAGTCCTCAGATTCCTTGATGTAATAAAATAGGTAATGCTCTCAGGCACAGGAGTTGGACTTCTAGTGTATCCCTTCCGACTCAGGATACTGTAGGATTTTAGACTTCTGTGATACTCTGAAACTTTGTCATCAGAGCAGTTGGAGAATGTACTTGTAGAAAATACCCTGGTGATGAACTTGGAAATAAGCCTCAAGTTGTGGAGTGTGGCTTACTCATCATGTGTAACAGCACCGTTGGAATTATGGCAGTTGCATGGAAAATTTGAGATGCAAGAAGCCAATAGGAGCTGGAGCTGCACAACAGAGGCATGCATTCTTGGGAAGTGACATCTCATTTGTAACAACTGAAACTCTATTTTGCTCAGCTAACAAAACAGAAAGAAATGTGACTCTATTTCAATAGAACTGTAGGAATACTGTTGTAAGATATATTCAAATTTTTGCAAGAAGAACTGTTTATTTAAATCTCTTTTAGGATTTTTTTTTTATGTAGGTATTATGTGAGCTTTGTAGCTTTGCATTTTGGAAATAAGGAAAGCTGACTTGTGGACACAACTAACATGGAACCTGCATTGAAGGCACTCATGGCATTTCATGCATTTTGTTTTGGGCTTTTTTTTTCCAAATTCCTCCTCCTCTGTCAAAGTTAGTAAAGCTGAGATTTGCTTTCACAAAAAAACTGTTGAGATTGACATTCTATTTGTCCTGTGTTGCCCTACAATGGAACATTGTTTAAGACTTCAGCCTTAGACAGTTAAAAATGTGAAATGTGTATTTAATTGCTGTGCAACAGGACAGATAATGGCTGGCACAGTTCTCACAATAATTTATGTGCCACCAAACAAGTGCAGTTTATATGCTTCCCTTTAAAGGCCATTAGTTCAATCGTACATTTTCTTGTCTCAAAGAACCTTAACACCTAGATCAAAAGAGTAATCAAGTATCCTTTAGATGTGATCAAACTGAGTAATAGTGACTTAAAAATGCTGTATTTAAAACAAACCAACCAAAACCTATTTTAAACTGGAATACTGTAAGGAATCACTTTGTACTAGTGTGGAACACTTATTAAAACAGCTATTTTGTATGGAATATAATCAGAGTACTCAAATTTCCAATGGGTAGCAAATGAAAAAGAATGTTGTTACATAGCTTTATTAGCACCTCTTTATGTGTTTCTCTGTATAGAGATATCTTAATAAACAGGCTATTTATCATAATATAGCTAGTTATATCATCAGTCTATTCTTAAAATTTAAACTTGAGGAAAAGAAATTCACCTTTTGATTTAGAAAGTGTAATAGCAGTTTTTTTAAAAACCATTGACTGCCACGTTTTTATTTGTTGAGCTTTTTTACAACCTCTTGACAATTGCTTCAATGTTGTTTATTTTGTTACAGGGCTAGTGCCAGTCAGGTGACTTGACCAGATGCTTTAGCAATGTGTCAGAAAACCCTACTAGCAAGACTTGACAGATCAAGACTGTCGTGGTGGTTCAGTATAAAATAAATTACTTTCAAACATCTTTGATGACTTTGGAGTCTATAGGAGCCCGTTTTCTTTAATTTTGCCTTTGCTTGTGTCTCTTTAGCCTGATTTTCTTTCAGAGCCAAGCTAGTTGGAGACAATAATTGATTTAATGACTGAAATTTAGAACCTACCAGCTATGTATGCTAAACAGAATTCCAACGTCTTTTACTCTGAGCTGTTACTAGTTACCACACTGCAGTCTATGGTAACACATGACTTATTGACCACTCAGAAACTCCTCGAAAGAACCCGTGCCAGGCGAGAGAACCTGCAGAGGAAAATGGCAGAGCGGCCCAAGATGGGGGCGAGACCCACAGTGCAGACCAAGAGGGCCAGAGAGCCTTTGGCAGAAACTGGTAACCAGGCACCTCTTCCTGGTGACGAAGGTATTTTGCAACATGTTTAATAGAGATTGTCTTGATACAAGTCCCATTTTTTTTTCTGAAGGGAAAGTGAAAACACTGAGCATTTATCTTAAACTAAACAGTGATGGATGCAGTTACCTGGCCGCTAGGACTAGCTCGTGTTCTCGGACCTGAGAGCAGATTTGCCAAGTCATTAGTAAGCTATTTAGAAATAATTGCGTAATGCCAAAGAGAGTGCCTTGTGCTTGGTAGATTTGGGAAGGGCATTTTTTTGGGAAGCATATTAGGGTATTCATAAATCATAACTTTATTTGCACTACAATTTTGTATTGTTGGAAAATATTTAGATTGTTTGAATACTAATTTGCTTGAATACTCTGACCTATCCAGTAAAACCAGATACAAAGCCATCACCATCAAAGAGGCTCTGCCCTAATGATATAGAGACTCAAGCTTCTAGTTTGGAGAATGTACAGCCAGTTCCTTCAAGTTCCACAAGCCACGATTCTCCTCAGATCACTTCAGAAAAACATGAAACTGCTTCTAACAGGGCTTCATTGGTTCAGTCTCTTGAGAAAGTAAAACCAAACACCAAGTCAGAAACTCCTGCAGCTCTTTCAGTCAAAACACGTATGCAGAAGTTGGCAGAACAGCGGCGCTGCTGGGATAGTGAGGGTATGTTTCACTTGCTAAGCACCCCTGGTGTCTCTCACTTTGTATTGATGATTATGTTGGCTAGAATAAGATAATTTTGTGTGTGTGAAGGTTAATGTTTTCATAAAGAATTCTAAGACAACCCTAGGGCAGGCCTAAAACATTGAAGCTTTTATCTACAGCTTAATTTTAAACGTTTTTTTTCTCTACTGGTCTGGTGCCTTGCTCCTCACAACAGTGACATAAAACTAGTAAACTGCTTGATTAAAAATGTTTAATTTGCTTAGTCTCAATGCCACCAGGGCTAGTAGTTTGATTCTGTTGATGGCTGGAACATCTAATTGTTGATAAGCTCAATATATAGTACAACGCAAAAGATGCAAATATATCTCAATGTATTTTATTAGCAAAATAAATGTGTTTTTTTTTTCCAGATCCCTCTGAATGTGTTCCTCTGTCTCCTCTCCAGTCAAAAGATCTATCTGTTTCTCCACCTAAGCAGACATCTAGTGCCCTGGCAAGTGAAACCCCTATTGGGAGAAGAGGCCGTTTAGCGAACCTTGCTGCTGCAATTGGTTCCTGGGAAGATGACCTAAGTCATCCATCTGCAAAGCAAAACAATGCACAAGAACAGCCTGGCACTACTTGTTTATCCAAATTGTCCACTACAAGTGGAGCATCTGCTAGAATCAATAGTAGCAGTGTAAAGCAGGAAGCTGCATCCTGTTCTCAAAGGCTTGTTGAGGCTTCTATTAATAAACCAGCAAACTCAAAGAGAGCGGTGAGTGTCTGATTTAGTTGCTGATTAAAAATTGATTTGAGTATTGTGTTGGGGCGGACAAATGTTAGCACATAACTGTTTAATCTGAATTTAAAGATTTTGTGTGAGCCATCTTAGTCTATTTATAACTTCTGCTTTATTGCAATCCCACATGCCTTTTTTTACTAGCAGATCTGAAACAGTTTAGAATTTCTTTTATTGAGACTTTAAGATGAGAGTACTTACGTGTTTTGTCGATGTCAATGTACTTGATTGCTGCTCTTGACCATCAGAAGGGTGGCTTGTTACAGAGATACTGGGTTTCACTCTGTAACTTCATGTAGTTGATTGATTGAAATTGTAAATATTATTGCTGTATGAAGACTCAATCAGAATGTTGAAATTACTAGTACCAGACACCTATTTTTCCATTTACACCATTTCTGCAATGACAATATCTGCCGTGGGCATTCTTGTTTAGGGAAATGTGGGACAATACCTGAAATAGCTGGCAAGAGCACCTGGAATCAAATGCTGAAACAATTTGAAATACTGTTAAAAAAAAAAATCTATTAAAAGCTTAACACCTGGCTTTTCCTTTTGTTGAAGGAATAGGTGTATTACATTATAGTATGATATGCAGAGTGCTTTCATTCTTTTTCCTCTTGAGAGAATAAGAATGTAAGTCTCATCTTTTTTTTTTCCTTTTTCCCTTGTTAAGGATCCAAACAATTTTTTAACACAGTCCTCAAGAGTCACTGTTCCCTGTTCTAAAGGATCTGAAGTACAACAACAACCAGCAGAGAATCCCTGCAGTCCCCGGAAAACTGAGGAGCATACACAAACAGCAAAGTCAGCTTTGCCTCAACCAGTTCAGTCCAAAGCAGAGCCAGTCAAAGGAACACATGTGCAACTTGAACCTAAGGGTAAACCCACAACACCAGGTAGGTTGTTTTTCAGCTTCGGTAAATGTTCATTCAAATTAGGCCTATGTGTTCTGTGTTGAAAACTACATATTAATTAAGAATTTAAGGTGCCATACCAAATCATACCTAATTCCAGCTTTAACTTGAGTAAAATGCTGATGATTTCTGTGATAATTATTCTAAGTTGTACAGCTTCTGTATTTTGCAGGGGACATTTTCTTGGACATGGTTTTAGTAACTCTTAAGAGAAAAAGCAGCCTAACATGTTGATGGAAATTATTCAAAGTTTACTTCAGATTGTTAGATACTATAGGTGTCCATTCTATATGTTAAGAGCCTGCATATTTAGAAGAAATCAAAGCTTGGTGCCACATAGGTGCTGTAACTTTGCAGTGTCTTCAGTGATAGCACTGATGTCAAAACAAGTGAACATCCCCAGTTTTAAATTCAACTGAGTATTATGTCAGAAACCTGGACTAACAGCCTGAAGTCTTTGAAATGATGGCCAGAAAAGCAAGTTTTAGATATGCTGACAATAAAAGACAAGCTCAGTCAAGTAGGGTGGATGCCAAACAACATATCCTCCTCATGTACTAGAATGCTTATTTTCATGAAAGATACAAGTGGGGCTGGTTGTAGAGGAAATTTGGAAGAGGCAAACCAGTTTAAATAACTGGTGTATTACATGTGGACTTTAGTAAGAGAGAGACATCTGCTTGCTCTGATTCACTGTTTTACTAACATCACTGTTAAAATTTGCACTTCAGGTTCAGTTTGTATAAAGTATAATGGAGTAAGAGCTGCAAAGCAGACAGTTTATGCTTCAGTAGGAACCTTCACTAGAGTACAAAATTTCAGTGATTTCTTTATTTTTGAGAGTTTCTTTCAAGGTAAAACAATTGTTCTTGTAGGGGGATCAGGAATTAAGCCCTTCCTGGAACGCTTTGGGGAGCGCTGTCAAGAGCGAAGCGCACGCAGCCCTGCTACGAATACTCCAGGGTGCAGAACACCCATTGTTACCCCAAATACAAGGACAATCCAGGAGAGGCTTCTCAAACAAAATGAAAATTCCTCTACTGCCAGTTTAGCGCTTCAACTTAAACAGGTATGACTTGTAACACTCATAGCTAGCTTGTAAGCTTGGGGAAGGTTATTACTGTTCTGCACCTACCTGAGGAATCTGAAATGTTATGACATCTTAAAGCTGTCAGCTTTTCTCCCATTTCCCTTCATTTCTTTAGGAACGTGAACGAGAACTTGCATGCCTTCGTGGCCGATTTGATAGGGGCAATCTGTGGAGTGCGGAGAAAAGTGACACTTCAAAGAGGAAGCTTCCAGAAGCTAAACTGGTAATGTGTTACCTCATCAATCAAAATACGATAGTCTAAATTGCTTTAACATGTTCTGAACACAGGGTTAGATGTGGAAATGTATATGAGATAAAACCTATGCTTTGGGAATGCCTGGGCTGTGCAAGATGACTTGTCAAGTGATTTGTATGATTATCAACAAATGACTAGATTTTTTTACCTCTTGTAGAATCAACTAAGACAAGTGATACTGCTTTGAGCCAAGTGATTTATTTACTTTTTGATGATGTTAAGTGTGGGGGGTTTTATGTTCTATAACTGCAAAAGAGCTCCTCACGCAAACATTTAATATTTAGTACTTCAGCTAAATATCTTAGATAAATAAATAGGGTACTGGATAGACAACCTCTTTATCCTAGCAGGTGTTAAAAATGTTTGTTTTTTTTTTCTGGTAGTTTTTTTAGTCACTTTGAACATTACCTCCTGATTGCATTCTGTTTTTATTCTTGCCAGGAAAGCCAGTCTCAGGCTAGTCCAAAACGTCCTCCTAGTTCAGATGCCTCTGCTCTTGGATCATCAGAAGACATATCAGTAGGTGACAGGCCAGCAGAGTCTCCGAGCGTGGAGTCTTCAGGTGAGAACTGTCACAGTTTGCCTGTGACTAGTGCTGGACAGGAGCACTGCACTTGATATTCATGAGCAGAGAAAGAGGCCAGTAACACTGACGTATGGAACTGGACCTCTCCTTTGGTTACTGATTATCTTATCTAAATCTTCTCGCATGATATGAGTACTCAGCACTCCTATACGACTTGGAAGGATGGCAAGGCAAGACTGTCTTTTTGTTTTTCATTGGGTATACCTATGTTTCAAACTTTAATGGAGATTAAGTGTAGGGAAGTGAATGAGAATTGTCAGTTACAGATTTAGTCTATCCTCTACCCGAGTATCCAAATTTCCACAAGAATCTAGTAGGAGGGAACTCTTCCCTTGTCAGTATCCCTTTATGATACCAATTCTTATGCTAGGACACATGAAAAGAGTTTTGAGGTGCTCCTGACATCCTTTCTGGTTCTTACTGAGTGGCAGAATCTTCAGCTCTCTGTGAAAAAAGTGTGAACTTAGTTAACACTTTTGGTAGCCTGTTTACTTGTAAGGTCTATCAAATGTTCTTCTAGAAAAATTGGGTTTGCGTACAGTGGTTTCTGTGTAGTGGATTTTTTTGTTTGTCTTTTTAAAATTTTCCCCTTTTGCTCTTGAGTGGCTGCACTCTGCTATGGTTTCAGCATTGTTTCTTGTGGTATTATTTTCTGATTATAAGAAGTCTAGATGTACAGATTATGGAAGGTATTCTAATGATTTTTTTGATAAGTGGCTAACTGTAATATTGAATCTAGCAGTCTTTTTGTTAGTAAAACTTCTAAAATTCAATAACTAAAGTAAAATTCAAAGGCTAGACATAATACTTCTTTTCTTTATAAACACCTTAGATACTTCTAAATGTGAAGAGGCTGATAAACCCAGTCCTCTGAAGATCGCTGAGTCAAAGAGCCCTGTTAAAGCGATGTCTGTCTCAAAACTTGAACAACTTGCTGAGAAACCAAAAGGTTTGTATTGAGTAGATGTATATTAATGACTTAGCTCTCTGTTGCCACTTACCTAGAACAGCGTTAATACCCTTCAATTCTGAAGAATGAATTCACCATCCATATGCTGACCCTCATGTGTTTTGTAATGAGGTTAATATAAAACAAATCAGGAAACTTTTTATCATTGACATTCATGTTTTAAAGGAGTATTAAAAAGCTGATATTAAAGTTCATTGGGAAAGGACAGAAATGACTGCTCTACTGTTGGACTTGCAGTTAAGTTTCAGATGTATTTGAACTAAAAGGTTGAAATTTGTCTAACGGGTGCATTTTTTTCATTCCCTTTCTGCATTGATTATGCAGTATATGTAAAAATAGTATATTAAAATAGCCATAGAAGTGTACTTTTAGGTTCTATATGCATGACTATAAGAAGTGCTTTTTAATCAAGCTTGCTTGAAAAGCAAAACAAGTTCGCTCCTCTGTTTGTTTAATGAGATGCTACTAATGTATTTAAAAATGTAACCCTTCAGATGAAGTATACGAAGGAAAAATGCGTGTGGATGATGAGATGAATAGCTCAAAAGTGATAAATGAGATTTTTGAAATTCTTCAAGAGGATGGTCCAGACATAGAAAAGCTGAAGAAAGAAATGAGCATGAGCTTGGAAGGTGAAAGTGATGAGGATGAGCAGGAAGAGTCACTGAATATTTCATCGATGTCTCTGTTAACCCCTCTAGTGGAATCTGTGGGTTCAGAGGTGAGAATTCTTAGGAGGATGGGGAAGGGCTTGTTTATCACGCAGAGATGGACAATTTGCTTGTGAGCCATGACATTTTGTAGTATTGGGCTATCTGGGCAAATAAAAAAGTTGCAAGTGATATTTTGCTAACAAAAGCATAATGAGGCAAAGTTATTTTTGTCTGAAAACAGTGTAGCATATTGGATGATCTGCTAAACAAGTGGTCTTCTGCTAAATCAAATCTGTTACTAGTACTGGACTTGCAGTGGGATACATGCATTCAATGGAGTGACTGCTGATGAAAAATCTGAAGAGAAGTAATTATGTAACTGTACTGATTTGGAAACTAAAGGTGACATCTCATTGAGTTCAATAATCTGTTAGTGTCATTAAATAAATAAACTTGCTCTATGTCCGTATTTTTAAAATATCATCTGTTAAATAGGATTTAGCAAATTTACTGTCTATATGTTAAACAGGCAAAGGAGAGAGAAAACATTATTATGCAAACAGATATCTGTAATATAATGTTTTCTTTTCCTCAGGCCTTTGGTTCTCCTTCTAAGTCAGCTGGGGAAGGTAGCAGTATCAGTGATGTAAGTCTGAAGTCTGAGAAGTTCCAAAGGACTAGAGTTCCCAGGGCAGAATCTGGAGACAGTATTGGCTCTATGTCAGAAGATCGCAACCTTCCTTACAGGTAATAAACACAACCCCCCACCCCTGATTCTGTATGCAAGTTAAGACACCAGTTTTTTTGACTCTTCTAATGATGCATACTGCTCAAATTACAAACGAAGCTCAGGTTACAAATTAAGCTTTTTTTGCAAGATCTTATCCTTATCAAAGATTGGGTAGTCTTTTATGTTGCTTAAACTTAAAATCAGCTGATAGAATGCTTTCTTTAAAGCCATTTAGGTGAGTTGGAAGACATTAATATATAATACCTATCTATGTATATGTTAAAGAAAAGCTTGGCACGCCTGTGAAACATTTTGTGGGGTTTCCTTTTTTAAAAGTGTCGATGCGTACAGATCTCAAAGATTTAAGGAAACCGATCGTCCTTCAATAAAGCAAATCATTGTTCGCAAAGAAGATGTTGCTTCCAAACTAGAAATGAGAAGAAATGGCCCATCTGATCAAGTCAATATCAAAAAGAAAATGCAGGTATCTAACAGGCTTCTTAAAATCCTTTTTCTAATCTACTGTTTCCAAATTTAATTGCCCCTGTGAATGTCCAGGACATTAACATACTGCTTAGAACTGCAAAATTAGGTTGTGTAGCATAAATATCTAATGGTAGGGAATGATGATGCATAATTTGAACAGCTAATGATTTTCTTAAAAAGGATCACGTTATAGATTAAGTCTGGAGAGAACAAGCCATTATTTTGAGAAGGAGACAGAGAATCTGTGTCTTATCACTGCCTTTGAATTAGGCAGAATTTGTAACTACATACTTTCAGTAGGTAATATTCTGATCTTTACTAGTGCTTTGTTCATCTATATTGCTGAATTTCTGGTTAGCTGCTGCTTCCCCTGGTGAAGGGAAGATTAGAGTGGGTATGGAACATACAATATTGAAGTCTTTCACTCCCCACCATACCGCTGAGATCAAAAAAGTTGTCCTGCAATGTTCTTTTGCTGCAATAACGGTACACTGCAAGGTTTTTGTAGTTCCTTATCTAAAGGATCTGATTTTCTTAAGCATTGCCCCTCCCAAAAATGCTCATCTTGAGACAGTTCCTTGTTTGAACACAACACTAAGTCTCTCTTCTTGGTAATTATTTTTACTACTGGTTTACTCTAGGAACTGAACAATGAGATCAACATGCAACAGACAGTGATTTATCAAGCCAGTCAAGCTCTGAACTGCTGTTTTGATGAGGAACATGGAAAAGGGTCACAAGAAGAAGCGGAAGCAGAGAGACTTCTTCTCTTTGCAAGTAGGTTTTTATACTCAAGTTCAATTCTTTGTAATGAGCACTTCAACAGGGTTCATAATTTCTTTCCCACATATTTATTGTGTTACATTGTGGCCCTTTATTAATAGTTCTTCACCTGGAAAAAGGAACAGGATAGTATCTGTTCTGCCTCAGCTCTTTTTATAGGCAAGAGGACACTTTTAGTATCTTTCTTGACCCTAATATTCCTACTACACTGTAAAATGATTAACACTTAAGTTGCATTCTACATACTTATGGCAGAAAAAACTTGTTCAGTACTTTTTCTTCTGTAGAACTATAATTAATTTCTTCATGCAGCTGAGAAGAGAACTGCTTTATTGGAAGAACTCAATAAACTGAAGTGTGAGGGACCACACAATAAAAGAAATAAAGCCGCTTCTACATCTGCTGAATTTGCTCCCTCCAGGGGATCTGTTTCCATTTCAGAAATGCGTCTACCTCTAAAAGCAGACTTTGTATGTGGCACAGTTCAAAAGCCAGGTAAACTAGCAAACAAATCTTTATTTCTTTTCTCCTTCCTCATTCTCCCAAAATATAATTCTGGTTCATTCTTCTTGGATTTTGCTTTTTTTTTGTCTTCTGCGTTGATGTTCTCAGAAATCCAGGGGTAATGAAAATTTAGCTATTACATTCAGTTCATCTGCTTCTGACTAATTTTTGAATGTTTCAGTGAAAGCTGATGTGTGGTTAAGCTGGCAGACCTAAGGAGTATAAAGAACTAAGACTGTCTGCTGAATCTGACTGCAAGTCCTTCCTCTCCCCTTTCACATGCACTGGTTAGTGTAAGTCTGGGCCTGAGATGCCCCAGGCAGTAATGCAGTTGCTGTGAATCCTGTGGAGACAATTTGACTAGTAGACAGAGCATAAAGAAAATAAAAGTGTTTTAAGAGTAAGTTTATAAGCAAGTCTTGACTGTAACTAAATGTTTTAAGTGGGGTGAAACAGATATGCTTAATAGCAATGCAGTACTTGGTGATTTTTTTTTAGATACTTGGAGTCCTCTGGCTAACCAAACCATCTGATGTGTCCTTACAGAAGCAGGAAATTACTACTATGTAATAATACTGAGATCTGGAGCAGAAAACATGGTTGCAACTCCATTAGCAAGTACTGCCAGTTCCCTGAATGGAGATGCTCTTGCTTTTACTACGACATTTACTATGTAAGTATAGAGAAACTCTTTTTTGAACCAGTTTTAACTCTGATGGTGGAGAATGCATAAAAATGTTTAAAGTCTTAGTTATAAGAATGTCATATTCTGCAAAAAAGTATGGAGAGATTTTGTGGTACAGCTATTTCCTTCTTCAAAAAGTAGCTGGAAGGCACTTCTCTCAGAAGAGCAACCTAGACTTATTCTACCATCCATCAGCTATTTTATCTCTTGCTTTTTTCTGCCTTTTGTTCTTTCCTGGAACACCTGCAATGACAGATGGATTGCTGTGCCTGAGATGTGTTTTTCTCTTTTGCAGCATCTAACACTTTATATAGCTTTTTTTTTTGGTATCTGGAAAAATAGTGCTCCTACAACTCTGTCATATGTCAGCTAAAAAGGTATTGTAAGTTCAGATGGGTGTTTGTTAGTAAGTCTTCAACATAAATAAACAAACACCATTTTTAAAGTTCAGTTGAACTGGAATTTTTACTTAAAGCTATTTACTCAAAAACCCCAATCTGTTTCTAGAAGCGTGTGCCAGCAGTGTGCTGAAGGGTGCAATCTGAGAAATGGTAGATGCACTTTATCTGCCCCTTTTCCTCCCCTCCCCTTTTCTTCTCTGAGTTCTGGAAAGTATTTTTAAATAGTAATATGCTAAAATCTTCTTGCTCCTTGGACAATTATAAGGAGCGAAAGGAGCTAAGAAGTAAAGAGTAACTTAAAACCCAACAAAACCAATGAAAACAAACAAAACCCCGCCACAAACCAAAACAAAAGCCTTTTTGCTTCAGTTTGTTTAACTTTTTTCCTTCTTCCCTTTTAGGCATGATGTGTCAAATGACTTTGAAATAAATATAGAAGTTTACAGTTGGGTATGTATCAGTTCCTGTCAAGAGGAGGTGTAAGGGAGAATGATGTGCTGTACTTCCTTAATACCTTCTTGCCTTACAGGTGCAGAGAAAAGAAGTTACAAGCACTGATAAAAGGAAAAAGACAAATAAATCTAAGGTAAATGAAACCTGAAAATCAGTATGTTATGTTTCAACAGAAGGTGCACTAGGAAAACTGACTAATAGTCTTAGACAATCTGTTGCTTCCTTTTACTGCCTTCTTGGAACATCTGCAATGACAGATGGATTATGGAGACCTACAGGAATTAGTAGATTGGACCTGCAGCATTTGATTGAGTCTGAAATATATTGGAGAGGAAGGAGATTCTGCAAAATGCTGTGCTTTGCAGACCTTTATTTATTAGGTATAGGGCTTCCAATAGTAATTTATTGCCAGTTTTCTCCACTTCAGTTAAACTATGCCAGTCAATATGCCCTACCCTGGAGTTTGATTTGTCTTAAAGGTTTTATTGATTGACTGAAAACTCTTCTTTCTCCCCAGTACTAAGTAAAAGCACTAGATGCTTACTTTTTAAAGCAAACATTGTTTTAACAACAAGGGTGTGCATATTGAGTGTTCGTGCTTTGTTAAGGATATGTAACCCTAAACAAGCCTTTCTGAGGTGGTTTGGGTTTTGTGTGGTGGTTTGTTTGTTTTGGGGTTTTTTTTGGTGGGAGGGCGTGTGTATTTTTCTTCTTTTCATTCTAATAGCTAGAGCACACAGTGAATTAATGGCTTCAGGTCTGATTTCCTCCTTGACAAGATATCTGTGACTTAGTAAAAATGAGAAACTTGAGTGTCTTTCAAAGCAGTTGGAATGAGTACTTAAATCCTGTGTTTGCAAGCAGAAATAGGAAATTTCTTTATTCTTTGATTTGGCACAGTGAAAGCCTCTCACAGTGAAAGCTTCCACCTATTCTCTAATAAAAGTTTCAAGTCCAGGGTTTACTTCTCTCCTGTGCTGTAGTTTAAAGGAACTTTTACTTGAAACTGAATGGTTTTGTGCTACTGTAGGTAAGTTGCTGATACGAGGTTATAGGTTTGCCAATGGCATCCTATATCTGCTTTTTGACAGGCTGCTTAGACTTGTCTTTTAGCCTCAAGAAGGGATGAGTACATAATTCTTATTTAATATACAGTCTCACTTAAACATCGAGATTTTAATTTGAAATAATAACGTATAACAGCAGTATATTGAACATATCCATACTTTTATTGTTAACTCTTACCTTTAGTAAGCAAATGTAACTTTGAAATCCCATTACGTAGGTAAAAAGGCCTACTAAAGGTTGGTTTTTTAAAATATGCTGCTCATCCCAAGGTAATGCATGCTTTAACTTTTCTGCAGTAATTATTTCTTTGATATGTAGCATTTCTTCTGCTGAGATATATTACATCCAGTTAAAACCCAAGACTTACTCCATACAATGAGTACCCATTCGAAATTTTAGATAAGCCTTCAGCAGTTTCACTCTCTAGTTTTCGCACTAATGTGGTGGACAAATTCAGTGGCAAATGTATTTAACCTCTTGTATTCTTTTGTAGGTTATTACTCCAAAGAGGTTATTAACATCTATTACCTCAGTAAGTATGAATGTAATATTGTAATGAGATCGGACTATGATCCCTTCCAAAGGCCATATTCTCACACGAATTAAGGCTGTGCCCGTAATATGTTCTTTCTATCTCTTATGTAAGACTCTATAAATTGTCCAGTTTTCTGCCAAAATTTTCAGTCATCAGCTCGAGAAACAGCTCTGTTACACATGTAATTCCAGAAGTATGCTGTTACTACACAGTTATTTGGACTTTCTTTTCAATTTTTTTTCTATTTGATTGGGTTCTTAAAAGTACTTCAAATCTAGTTTCTTTCTACCTTAGCTTTGTCTTCTGCAGAAACTGTCAGAAGTACTTTTTCACTAAGCTTTTTTTTCTCTCTCTTTCTAGAAAAGCAACCTTCTTACTCCAGGTAAGTAAAGTCTAAACATCTTATGCCAGGATGAATAATCTACACTTGCTGTCAAAACTAGTATATCAATAAATAATACTTGTAACAGATGACAATTTGTGAGTAATAAACACTAAATTTTCCAGCCCAGAAACTGGCCATGTGCTTATATCTGAGTTACCATTATGTTTAATAGAAGATATCTTTACAAAATCAAAACTAAAATCTGGTATCAGATACCCATGGTTTACATTTTTTTTCTGCAAGTATGAATTCAAACTAATTTAATGATTTTTAAATTAGAGAAACTAGAGTGTGCTGTCAACAAAGTAATACAGAATAATTTGAAAATGTGAACAGATCCTGAAGTATTGCTTATGTGTAGTGTTTTGTGTATATATTTATATATAAAAAACATGGATAAACTTGTTTATGTATTTCTGACTCTTGGCAGGGAAGAACAGAATCTGAATGTTTTTCTAAGTATTTTAAAATGTTACACACTTCTCTGACTAAAGTATGCGATACTTGAGCTAGCTTTAGCAGAAATTGCAGCAATAAGGAGCTCATGAACTAAATCTAGAATGTCTACCATGCTGCTGCAGCTAGTAAGATTCCTGAACCTGAGCTACAGTGTGTGTTTCTGTTGATGTAAGTGCAAAGAAAAGGTGTACAAATTCTGGTAAATAGCAGTGTGTCACTTGAAAAGAGGTTAAGAGATTGAAAAGTCACGTTCCTACTGCAGGACATGTGTGCTGTGTAGTGTGCCCCAGCATGCTCTTCATCCCCCTGAGGCTTAAAATGCTTTGTTTTCTCCTTTGTGGATATTTTCAAAGCTTGTTTCTGAAAGAAAAGATCTGCCGAGGAGGAATGGTGTGTATCAAGATTCTCTGAATGTGCTGCTGGGCTGCAAGGCAAAGAGTGCTTCTCCTGGAATACTGAGTGGGGCATGCATACAGTAGTGCAAATAAAGTAGTTTTTTTTAAGCCTTGATTGTGTGTTTTGTTACAACTTCACTACAACTTTTCTCCACAGTCATGGCCAGTCCAGGTGGTCCAAATGCCATACGCAGTACTAATTTCATCCTCGTTGGATCCCACAAGTTATCGCTGTCTTCTGTAGGAAACACCAAATTTGCACTGGACAAGGTAATAGAAACTATTGGTTACCAATCCAAATGTAACTGCATACTACTAGAAAAATGAATGAGTCTGGGTTTACTTTTCAGGTGAAAGTACCATCCTAAATATGAAACATATATAGGTTTATAGATATGCTATTTATATAGACGTTAAATTTTGCATAATGATTACTTACATATAATTTCATATGAATTAAATGTAATTTTGAGATCAACAGAGAGACTTACTATGCCAGATGCTCTTTGTTTTCTGTAGCTCAGTATAAGGTATGGTTATGCAAAGATAATGAAGGAATTTGATTACTGATTTGCTTTCATTGACAAAAATTGACGTATGCAGTTGGCATCTCTATACGTGGTCTTCATATTGTTGCTCCTAGTCTTTCAGTTATCAAGGTATTAAGTGTGTTTTAATGATAATGAAATAGTTGAATTTTTCTGCACTTAATTGACCTAAAAATTGCCATTTGAATATATTTAGGAGTATGAGTTTTCCCTTTCATGTCCCAATTAAATTTGTAGAAGCAAATTGTCTTAATTTTTTTTGGAGAGCTGTTATTGAGTTTTATACCACTTGTTTCTTGTCCAAACAGAATGTTTATTGGCTTTTGCTATGAGAAGTTTAAAAAATACATTCTTACATTCAGTGTAATCTCTAACCTTGTAATATCTAATACCTAAAACCTATTTTAATAGTTGTTTATGCTGGCAGATATCCTAAGCTAATTTAAATCAATTCAAATGTTACTACATTTTATGGTAGTACTAAATCACAGCTTTAGCTACCCAAACAGCAGTGTTAGAATAACTTTCCTTTTTTTGGCTGATCAAATCTTATTGTGATGATAGTTATTGTTATTGCAATTACAGCTTCTGATGAGAGATGAGAAAACAAGAACTAGTTGTTTGTGTATAAACCTGGAAACAAAATATCCCGATAACCCAACTTGCTGTTTAGAAGTTTTACTTTTTGTAGATAGAAGCAGATTCCCTTACTGAAACAGCTGACAGAACAGTTAAATTGCACTGTTGTTACTGACTATGTGAATTTCAGAAGTAGCAGCTTCAGTTCTTCGGCAAAATGTTCCTCTTAACCAGAATGATATGTAGAAATCTGTGGATAGTTTCCTTATTGGAAACTCCTTGTTCTTGGAGTTAATGGAATCAGCTTTTACATTATATTCAGCATTTTAGGTTTGGACTTCATTAGTTTACACTGTGTGGCAGGACACTGGACTGGACTAGTGAAATGTAGTGAAAGCACAGCCTTCAAGAAGAATTCCAGGGAAATTATCACTTGGTTAATTTTTTGCAGGTGCAGTCTTATAGTTATTGGGTAAAAAGGGCAATTCTTATTCATGACTTGTTTGGGTTTTTTTGTTTAATTACTACCTCAGTAAAATTTCAGTTTTGACTTGGCCTATGGCTGTACCAAACAGCTGCTTTTTAACTTGCTTCATGCATTTCTAATATGGAACAAACTCATGCCACAGTGGTTTTTTTTTTTTAGTTTCATTCCCCTCTTTTATATGTACTGTTAAAATTCAGGGTATAAAGGACCAAAATGTACTCATGTATAACAGTGTCCTTTTTTCTTCTAGACCGTAACTTTACACTAACTGCATTGAGCATGTTTCTTTTTTCCCTAGATAAATTTTGAAGGGGAGGAAAAAGAACTGTTGGGCTATATGTTCCAGGACAAGGTTGCTATGATCCTTTAGTTTATAACTTAAAATTTAAGAAACTGCTTCCTAGTGCATGTTGCTCATGTCTGTCTGGCCTTTTTGCAGTTCTTTTTTTTTATTCTTCTAAGAAAATGCCTGCAATGATTTACTAACTAGACACAAGAAGTTAGGAGCCTTTCAGACTTGCGGAATTCTACCCCTTGTTTTTCACAATAATAAGCATGCTGCTAGAACTCTGTTATTTAGGTTGCCTAGGTTTTTTCCTTAAGTAGCATGTGTCTCTCGTCTTCCTAGATCATTAGAGGAGGGTGTTTCTTGCTTCAGAACAAATTGTTGTGTCTCTTAAAGATTTCTAGCCAGGAAGTTTCATCCAGCTTCTTGATGAACTGCACAGAACATAAAACCAGAGAATAATGTCTGCCAGCCTAAATGTTGGTTTAACTCAACTTGTTGCTGCTAAAGAAAATTAAAATCTCTTAGGACCTAAATAATCTTGCTGCTTCTTCTATTGAAACCTTGTTCTGACAAGACATATCAAGACATTTGATTTTTTTAAGCAAAAAGTTTTGAAAATACTAAAGATGTCAAAATGTGAGGTCCTTATTTGTGCACAAATGTTCACTTAAAGTATTTTGATTGGTGTATATGTTTTTGGCTTTAGAAATTATGTGAATTTATATCCTTAACAGAAATAATTTGTCTTTAACCTCTGAAAATAGTTTTATCTAGTTGATAGTTTGAGTCCTGCAGAAGAAAGTGTTTTCGATGAATTTTCATGTTTTCTCTCAAAATTAAGCAAGTGATAATTTTAGTACATATCACCTTCTATTTTTAATTAAAAGTCTCCTAAGAAACCAGTTTTTCAAATTCTTGAGTACCTTTACAGATAATATTCTATGACAGTAAGCTGTCTTTCTATGGCAATTACCTGAATGACCACACCAGAATGCAAGATAGCCTAGTCATGGGCTTTATTTTTCTCGTCATCTAGCTCAATATTTGTCAAATTGCTTTCTTTCCATCACCTTTAACTCTTTGAAAGAGAGATATTGTTAACTAGAATTCAGTATTTTTTCATTATGTGTACCAGGAGAGTGTTTTGAGGGTACGCTTCGTACCTAGCTTTAGTACCTACACAGAGTACATAGCTTTAGTAATTAGTAATGGTGTTGTAGGCTCTGCAAAACTGTGTTGTGTTTGTTATACAACCTCTTTGGTTTGCCTGTCACACAGTTCTTCACTGGTAAACTTAGTAATTCATAAACTGGATTCTTCCTCTTCTGACTTCAGTATTTAAGGGGATGCAAAACCCCTAAACTTGAAGTGGGGAATGGCCAAATGTCCTTGAGGCCCTCATTCAGAAATGGGTTTTACTGTGCTTTGCTAGGGTTATATGCCATTGTTCCCTGGTGTAGCATGTAGGGTTATAGTTGTCTTTGCTGATAACTGGCATCAGTCCTGGATTTTTTATTTTTGTTATGTGGAAATGTTGTACTATTTTTTGCTTCTCAAGTGGTCATGCAGACTCCTACCTGATGCTTAGAATTTTTTCAGTGCTATACTATTCCTGTTGAGTACAGGAGCAAGCCATGCATGCTGTGCTAGTTGAGTACGTCTAACATGTAAAAATGATTTGATCACCTGCCTGTGCATGTGTGTTTATGTCTGAGAGGAAGCTGCAGGATGTCTGCAATTCAAAGGTGATCGATTTCTAACCACAACACCTATTTCGGTGTTCTGCAGGATTCACTGATGAGCACTTTTAATTACTGAGGGGTACTCCTGTTCATCTTAACTACTAGCAAAATTTAGTTCCATTTGATTGGCATTGATTCCATGGTTCTGAAAGCTATTTTGTTACTGTGTGCACATGCCTGTGCCTATTCCCTGGCAAACAGTTCTTTATTTGTATTTGAGTAGCAGCATTGACCTTCCTGGTTTTTCTAGTAATACAGAAGACCAATGTTTCTGATTTTTTGTCAATTTCCTTCCAAGATTCTTAACAGTGTTGCGTATTCAAATTAGCAAAAAATATTGTGTGTAGAATGCCCTGCAGGTCATTATTTGCTTGTTGAATTAGATGTTTACTTCAGTTTCCGTGGGGGGGGGAAAGAAAGAAGGGATGTGATTTTGTGGGAGTAGTCAAGGTAATGGGCATTATGTGTGGAGGAATTGGAGGAAGCTCAAAGGCAGACCTTGTTGCATGCTCTTCCTCAAAACTCTTGACTATCAAATAACTGTTTAACTGACCTCTGGTACAGTAGTTAAGCTACTATATTCTTTTTCCAGTGGCAGAAGATAGGACTGGGAACCTTTTCTGTTATTAGAAGTTACTTAACATGTGTTTAACAACTTGAATGCCAGTTGAGAACTGTGTTCATTACTTTTCCCCTTTCTAGGTTTTCTTTTATACAAAGATTTTTCTGAGTAGGCACTACTACATCAGTATCTTCCAAAAATGCTTATGGTATCCAAGTACCATTCCTGTTTAAGCTCATTTTGATGTTTTCCAAACAACTTGGTGTCAAACTGAGGCAGAAGGTTGAAGGGTGTGGACTGGTGCCTTCTGTTGTTTCTAACCATGCTTGGATCGCCTGTTTTTATAGCTAGAGTGCATGTTTATGCATATGTCCTGAGCAAACTAATAAATGATTCTTGGAAAGCTTCTAAATGAACTTGAAACAAAAGTGATTATTACTGTCTTGCTTGAGTCTGACTGACTGCTTCTTTCTGGCTGAAGATCCTAAGAACAAGACAGCGCTAACATCTTGGTGCAGGTGGCTTGCTTGAACTGCTAAGACTTAGTTGAGAGGTGTCAAAATTATTGTTTTACTTTTTGCAGGTTCCCTTTTTGTCTCCTTTGGAAGGTCATATATATCTGAAGTTGAAATGCCAAGTGGACTCTTTGGTGGAGGAGAAAGGGTTCTTGGTAAGGTATTCACCATATTCACCTCAAATTCCTGCCTTGAAAATTACAGGTCCTATTAAAAGTAGTAATTTTTTAATGTCACACCTGTGTTTGAAGCTTAAAACTGGCTTGATTTTTTTTATCTCTGAACCAGACCACAAATGTTTCTTAGTTTATATTCTAAACATGTCTACGTTACAGCTACCTTTAAGAATTTGTGTATCTCTCTTTTAAACACCTATTCATTTGTTATTTTGAACTTCAGTTAAACTTCTCTTGCTAAAATCTGTAGTGTTAGATGAGATTTTAATTTCTATGGCAGAAAATTTTACAGGACTCTTTTTTGTGTGTCTAGTAAAAACAAAAGATTGGGTTTTTTCCACTGTGTTCACAGCCTTTTGAAATGACAAAGAAGCAACAGTATTTTTTCTTTGAGAAACATCTTGTGCAGTTCTCCCTAAAACTGGACCTAGAAAATGCAGCTTTTACTTGGGCCTAAGAGCTGGAACTGGTGAAATGTCCATAAGATGGCAGTAAATGTGCTATAAAAATGAAGCATTAACATTTGCTGTTATTTTGGTGTTTCCAGAAATCACGATTTCTTTAGACTCTTTTCAAACACTGCTTTCTGTCTCCTTTCTCTTTACTTAATTGAAGTTGAACAGATTTCATTAGATGCAAATATTTCACATGCGTATGGTATTTGCTGTCCTATGTTCCTCTGTACTAATTTGAGAAAGTCCATATTTGCTTCTACTACACAATATGTAAAACCTGAAGAATGGTGTACATGCATACTGAATTTGTTCAGAGTAAGGGTTTGGAAACTCTCTGCACCATTACAAATTATAATCTGAATTGTGAAGAGTGAGAATCACAATACACACATTAATTGGGAAAAAAAGTTCTGTACAAGTTCAAGAGGTATCAGGAATAGAAGTCAGATACTAAAGTCTCCGTTCCAGTACTAAGGAAATGGGGCTTGAAATTGACGAAATCCAGCATCCAATAAAAGAAATGACAACACAAACATTTGAAAATCAATTTCTAATTTCCTTTGAACTGACTGGACCCAGTAGGAATGCAGCTGCATGTTTTTTAATCCTGATTTGTAAGTCAAAAATTACTCGAATATCTAATATTAATAAATTGTTATTTGAACATGTTTTGTGAACCATTCCTACTGTGTATACTATAAATAACCCTTCTTTATCTTAAAATAATGGGAATGCTTGGCACCGTCAACATGAAAATCTGGTAATTTTAAAAAACAATGATAGATGCCTTTTAGTAAAAGGCTGCAAACCTGAGAATGATAGTGTGAGCTCATTTTCTATGCCATCTGGAAAATAAATATACTGTCCTTAGAAGCCTCTCGCAGTTTAATTTTTTTTCCTTCTCTTTCATTTAGTCTTATGAAGGATTGCACTTACAGAACCATTCTGGTAGAAAAATAGTCAAATACAGACCAAGCTCAAGGTACAATGTTACCCCATTTAATTTTTTTTTTTGTAAGACTATGTTTGAAGATGTCAGTGGATTTGGAGCATGGCATAGGCGCTGGTGTGTGCTGTCTGGAAATTGTATCTCCTACTGGACATACCCAGATGATGAAAAACGAAAGGTAATGCTGTTTTATAAAGCCTAAGTCTAAAGTTCTGTAGTACCCTACACAAATAGCTGTTCATTTTTAAGGACTGTAATGTTTAGGCTTAAAACTGGTAAAGCATGGGATTCGAGCTCATAAAGCTTCCTTGGGGAATGGAGGGGACTTGTCCTCATAAATCTGACCTAAATCAGGGCAAACTTAAGAAACTGACTGCCCTGTCTAGTGGGAAAAGGGGAAAAGTGATGGAAGATCCATATTTAATTTCCCCTTTAGTCTTAAGGCTTTCCATTGTGCTCATCAAATCACTAATTATTTAACTGAAATTGATTGGACTTGTCCAGCTTGATAAGCAGACTATCTAGTTGCCTTAAGTTTTTGACAAAATGAAGACTAACACTTAATATGGTAAAGAACTGGAGTGGGCAATCCTTGTATATTGCAGAAGCATAGCTGTAATTATGGACTATCTTATTTGAAGTCATTGTCTTCTTGCAGCTCCACATTGTAGCTGGAACTGGTGCTTCTTAAATGGTTCTCACAGAAACCTAAGTTCTTGTTGGGCTAATGGGACAAATCAGAAGTTCATCTGTCACTGAGGTGAACCTTCTTGTCTCCTTAGTGTGTTCTGGCAGTGTACTAAAATGTTTCCACGTTCTTTTAAGGACTGCTTTCAAGAGGGTTTTTCTGACTCACTGAAGTTATTTACCATTAAACACTTTCTTGTTTATTGGCAGAACATTTTCTTTCCCAAACTCTGTGGCAAACTCTGGTTCTTTTGGGTCTTCTATGCCAATCCAGATGCATGAGTTTAGTTTCTTCCCTGCTAACAGAGGAAGACCATATGCTGGTAGTTGACATTGCCAAAATATATCAGTGTACTTTCTCTCTCTGCCAGGAGAGAGAGAAAAATCTCTGCCTACTGTAAGAGAAGATAGTTAAAAAAAATAAAGTTAAGCAAGAAGAAAGTTCCTATTCTGCTTTTGTCTGCAAGGAAGAAGCTTTGGTTTGTTTTCCAGATTCTGTTCTTGAAAATAATCTACACTTGTTTCATTATTGTTCTGAGAAAGGGTCAGCCATATTTTGGTGATCTACAGAAATATTAAACTTAATAAATGCATCCCCTCGCCCCTACTATATCTGTTCCACCATGCAGAGATAGATATAGCTCATAAATATCAGTATTAGGCCACAATTACTTTAAATCATGGAATGTTTTTTAAAATAAATTTCTTACAGCTGCACATATATTACCCTTTTGTATGGAGTAACTGACTGAGGGAAGGTGTGTTCACTTAATATCGTCAAAGTTGTCCAAGCATATGTTGTTCAGAATTACTCTTGATTGACATCAGTATTCTTGACTGATGAACTGATTTCACTTTCAGCATCCTTTGGGCCGGATAAACTTGGCTAACTGCACTAATCATCAGATTGAACCTGCCAACAGGGAATTCTGTGCTCGGCCCAACACTTTTGAACTAATAACTGTCAGACCTCAGAGAGAAGATGACCGAGAGACTCTTGTCAGCCAGTGTAGAGACACGCTCTGTGTTACAAAGTGAGTGCATAAAATCATGGAGGTTGTGGGAGGCTATGGGACATGTGGGGGGAAGGGTATTTTACCTCATGGGATAGTTTTAGTAACATAGGAGCTTTACAACTTTGTCATAATGATGCAAAGGTCATTTAAATGCTAAGATTTTGGGGTAGCACTTGAAGTGTTTTGTTCACTTTTAGTCCTAACTGTTTCCTAGAAGTCAAAATGCCAGGTGGCTTGGTAGCAGGATTGTAGAATGTTTGATTTAATTTTTTACCCTACTATTTGGGCTTCTATGGTTGATCAGCTTGAGATTTGTCACAATAAGTAATTGGAGGTGGAGAATAATCCATGGGGTTCCTTGCCTTCTAGGAACTGGCTGTCTGCTGATACTAAAGAAGAGCGAAACCTTTGGATGCAAAAGCTCAACCAAGTCCTCGTTGACCTTCGCATGTGGCAGCCTGATGCCTGTTACAAACCTACTGGAAAGCTTTAAACTCTGGAAGGGACCTACACAAGCAAAGAATTTAAATTAAAATGTGGGAAGTCCTCTGGGTCACTTATGCTTTAAGTTTGAGAGATTATTTAACATTATACAGGACTATGTTATGCAGTATTTTTTCACTTAAAAATTTTTAAACCTTTTTACTTCCTAGTTTTGAGTATGGTAGGAAGCAATTAGCTGTTTCTAAATGTGCTAAATATTTATGTAACTTTTTTTGGAAGTCTTCTAGCTAGGTACATTCTCTCCTTTAAACAACTAAATTATTGCAGGAAATCACACTTCAGGGTAAGAAGGGAGGCACTAGCTAGTGAAAGACAAGCTTTTTAGATAACTCAGCTCCCTGAAAGAAACAATAGCTCAAAATACTCTAACAAGGATGCTGCTGAAGCACAAGATTTAATGTTGTAGCATTTGTTGGGGTTCTTTTGTAATGATCAGGCATAGAAGTAACTAGTCAATTTTATTCTACAACATTCAGTATAGGTATTTCTGCTTGTACAGCATCCTTGTGGTCAGAACAAAATGCACAACATATTCATACTACTTTTGCAATTTCTCATACAAACTTGTATGGATAAGTGCATGGCATGTACTCTATGTGATTTGCAGGTGTGGAATTACGTATTATATTGCACTTTGATAAAAATGGAAGGTCTTGAATATTTTTGTTAGGACTGTTATCTAAAAAAATAATCAAACAGAGAAATTTAGGTTCAGGGTTGTATACATCAGTATTTCCTGGGACTTGTGGTTTTTACAAGCTGGAATTCTCCATTTGAACCAGGAATAGATTAATAGGTTGTAAAAGTGCCTTTTTTTTTTGTTTTTGTTTAATAATAAGACTTTACAAAGCTGCTATGTACCAACTAATACTCCTCTGGCTGAAAGAATGGGTCTTCCTCCCCTTGATAGACATGTCCACAGATGCATATAAAAACAGTACTTCAGACCCCTCATGAAAATGGCAACATTTCTCAGTTAAAACTTGCAGATTTCACAGCTTTTCACTGAGCCTATTGAAATACCAGCTCATTACTTTACTAGGAATGCAGTAGTGGAATACTCTAAGATTGCTATTGCTCTTATATTCACACTCAAAACACTAAATTGTTAGCTTATACTGTTTTCATCCTGCCCCATTTGTACTTGCTTTTAAGTCTTGTTTTCTTTTCTGATGTCTTTAAATATTTCCAAACTATGTATTGAGATTTATTTTATTCATTTAAAATAAAAAATAAAACCCTTCCTGCTTTTTTCATAATGTTATCTATGCATTTGAGATACTAGTTTGTAGGCTGACTAAAAGCTGGACTCCACACCATATTTAAGGAAGGATTCTATTCTTTACCGGTATCCCAAAATTCCACTTGATAGTGTGAAGCCCTGCATGTAGCTAGCACTGAATTTTGTTGTGGGAGGCCAGATTGTCTGTGTGCAGCAGGTCATCAAATATGAAGAGGAGAGATGGGTTTGGTTTTTTTTTTGTGACAGTGACATGGCAGCAGAATAACACAACATGGACAGTGCAAGAGCAAACTTCATCAGTGGATATGTGGTAGGCTGTCTTCCTAAACTTCCAAGTGGATGTTAAAAATCATTAAATTTTGAATTAGGAAATGACTCCATAGGAACGGTGTTACAAACAGAACTGGATTATATTCAAGTGAACATTTTTATTTAGGCTAATTGGGCTATTATCCCTTGTAGAAACCAATCTGTGTTTCTCATTGCCCAAGAAGAAGTTTTCCTCATAAAGGAAAGGTATAAAGTATAACAGGTGCTGTTAAGTTAGAAAAGCTGACCTGTGTGGTGAGTTCTGGGCACAAGCTATAAGTGGTGAGGACATGGGCTCCTGCAGCCAGCAGAAACATGGGATGCAAGCTTAGACTGAACCCTGCACTTAAGGCTTTCCTGGCTGGCACTGCTGGGTGCCACCTCCTCCCTTCCTATGTTCCTCAGCTCTTTTAAGGCTTTGCAGTGAAAGGGTTTGCAACAATGGTGATGCAGTTTTTCCATGTTTGGAGCAGGTCCTTTGTGAAGAGGCCAGACTGTGAATTCAAATAGCTTCAGGTAGCTTTAGATGTTCTATACCTCAAAGAGTTCCTACTCTCTGATTTCATGCAAAGCTTTAAGTTTCGTAAAAACCGTTTGCAGAGTAACATCAAGAGAACCTTCCTGTGTGCAAAGTGCAGGACCCAGCCTGTGACATAATCCCTCCTGTATTCACATGCTCTGACTCTCCCCAAAAAAGACCTTGACAGACCATTCCTTCTAGAAATATATACTGCTATAAACTTTGAATTGCATGGAATTATAATTAGTTTTCCAAGAGAAACCATTTTTCCATTTCTTTTCTCCATACGTTTGCTACCTTCAACCATTCTAAGCACCAGGAGACAGTTAACTTAATGGAATAGACTAGAATTCACAGTTTGTCACTGCTTTAGCATAAGTAAGCTTTTTCAGCAGCATTTTTTTAAATATAGGACATGTATTTTTAGAGTGGTATGGGTAAGTGATTGATGGTTGGGGGTGCAGATCTTCAGCTGTTTTTTGCATTTGAAATAATAGAGAGACAGAGTGGTTGTAAAAGCTGATGGCTTAATAGTCCCAAAATTCATCTTTCTCTGCAGAGAGATAGTTACTGCATTAGTTACATATCAGGTTTCTGCATGCAGCCTGGTTTGGAGTTGCAGAGCTCACCTTGAGGCACGAGGGCATGTGCTTTGGGGGTAGTGTGCCTTCAGCCAGGGGCAAGCCCATTTCTTGGTGTCCCTCAGAGACCCTGTATCCAGCATGGAGGAATTCTGCTGGGCACGCTTGAGAGCTTTGCTTTGGGATTCGGCTATGGAGGTTTCAGGTTGTCTTTGAAAAGATGTTCTAATTTTATAAGAAACCTTTTTTTCCATTGTTCAGAAATTCAAGAAGTTCACGAGTAAGAAGGTCTGTAAGAGAAAAATGCTTTGCTCTGGGCAATGAAGCTCATTTTAGCTGAGGAAATTTCAGTTTTACTACTTTGTAGAACTCCTAATTGGTGTTATTAAATCCCAACCTCAAATGAAATACAATAATTTGCAATGAAATTGCCTTGAAAATTAGGCGTCTAAACATGACTCCCTTCCCCCTTTTAATTGCTACACTTCTGTATGTTGATGTAGAGGAAATAATCTGATATTCTGTAATTATTGCCTGTGCTGTACTTGGTCTATAGTAAAAACATGTGGATGCACTTGTTTCTGTCCTTGTATTGTATTTAATGAAAGATAAGAGTCCTGAATAGGTAATAAAAAAATAGGAGGTGTTTTACCTGGCCAGGGTACATGGAATATTTTATTGTTTGAAGAGAATTTCTACAGGAAGCAGGGAGATTTCCTTTTCTTCTAATGTTAAGTAGTCTTCCCCAGGCATGCCTCTCTGGAGTTGAAACTATTTCTTGGGAGACTGGATATTTTGGTAATATCTAAATGCCTTGAATGAATTGGGGCCTTATTAACAAGTATCATTCAATTAAGGAATGTATTCCCTTTTGGTTTTCTAAAGTAGGTGACTTAATATTTACTTAAGTGTTAGCAGTCATCCCAAAGGAATTTCTATCTTAATTTCTATCTTAATTTCTATCTTAATATCTTAATAAAAGACACAGCATTGACTGTACTCTAAAAAAAAGGAACAGGATCTAGGAAAGCAATAATACATGCTTCAATCAAAATAGTATTAGCCAAGTCATCCCCTGCCTGTTCAGAATGCTGAGTGGATGCATGTCCTACAGCCAGGCCCTCTCCTTGGGTCTGGACCACAGTCCAAGAGCTGCCTCATGTGTGACACAGCCTTGTGCTAGGGTTGTGCTCAGAACAAGGGGCAGAGCAACTCTACCCGAGCTTTGGGCTGTCAGGGTGGGTTTTAGTCATGTCATGCTAATGCTTGTTATTTACTGGATTTTTACCGGTAGCCCGTAATTAATGCCTTGTTATGCTCTCTGATCACTCCATCACCAGTAAGGTTGCGAGTAGGGTAGAGCTTCTCTAATTTTTAAATATTTCTTTATTTTGCTAAGACCATGGGATAAGCTGGTGAAAAAACAAAGTAATTCTCCATCTTCAAGTCTGTCTATAAAGCAAGGGCCGCCCAGTATTTTCAGTGATTCCCTCAGCCATGCCTGTAAAAGACATAGGACTGGGCATATTGTATTTCTTAGGAAGCAAAAAAAGCAATGATATATTACAGATTGAAAAAGCAACCTCCTTTAAATACATGAAGTGTTGTCAACTTAATATCTTATTAATGGGGGAAGAGAACCTGTGCTCAGTCAGCCTGTGCTGATGCTGCCAGGCGCATCAAAATTGTAGTGCCTTGTTATTCCTGGCACACTTTAATAAGCAAATAGCAGCTAAATAATGTATTGACAGTCAAGGCAATTACATACACACAATTTATGGCAACATAATGAGTTTGGGGTCCCCTCCTCTCCTTTTGTGATCAGATTAACTGTTGAAACAGGACAAATGGAAGGCCTAGAAATGTTCTGCAGAAGGAAAAAAAATTAGCTAGGGGTAGGAGTTTGCTACATATGGAAAAAAGCAATACAGATTTTCAAACTGATATAATAAATGGTCCAGTTGGCAGCTGTCCTTTGATTTTTATTTTTGTAACTCCACAGAAAAAGCATAGCCTACTTGTGCAGGTGAGATACAAACTGAAAAGAATGCTCTTGTGTTATGTCCACTGCTACTGGCTCTGATAACTTCCCCTCCCCCCTTTTTTGTGTGTGTCTTTAATCATCTTGACTCGTGGAAGCGCCACCATAAATCGTGTGAGGGCTCTGACAGTTCGGAAGTCAGTGTCCACCTTGGTCTTTGAATATGGCTTCAATCTGGTCGTTGAATGGATTCTCCTTGCCAAGCACTTGAGGCCACTCGTGTAGCGCCTTCTGCCAGGTAATGCCTGTTCCAAGGGCTGCAGCAATCTGCAAACCACAAATGCTATCAATTTCTTGTGCCTCTATAATACAGTCATTTCGTGACAGACTTTAGAAGACCTCACCATAAGGGCTGCCCAGTATAAACATGTGATGGACCGTAACCTCTCACCAAAGGAAATACCCCATTCCAGCTGCTTGACCAGGGCAAAATCCTTCTGAACAGTAAAAACAGGGTGAGGGCCATATATCTTGCACTCCCTGACCCATCATTTGTCTAATGGTAGTTTGTCTCCAACCACTTCCAGATGCCTGTGGTGTCTAGGGCATAAATGGCTATTCAAAGGCCCTGAAGTCCGATTTTTACTTTTTTTCTCCCATGGAACATTTTGAAAGTATGTCAAAAGCACCGCTTGGGTATAATGCATAAAACTCTTGCAAGTCCAAAGGAATTCATGCTCCCAAATGCCTTTGGTACTTCTAATAAATGTTCTCTGTGCTCTCCTAGGAGGAAACCACAGGTGCTGAGGAAAAAGCGGCCCAATTATTTCTAGTTTCATGACTAACTGTGTCTGATGCTCTGAGGTGCCACCTGCTACTGGGTTGTCAGAGTTTTCAGAGTTTTTTCCCCATGAGACCCACAGAAATGGTAGAATAGCTTTTCTCCTCAATATCAATCTCCAGCTTTCACACAGGTTTTTGCCCTATAAGTTATGTACCAAAGAGAAATTGTATCTGCTGTATTTCCAGGGCAAAAAACATCAGTGGTAGCAGAAGGACAGAGAGAAAAGCCTGACTCTCCCTTATCCAAGTTTTTACACCCTGCTAAGGCATTTTTGTTATACTCCTGACCTGCAGTTATGTTTGGCCTATATGGGAACTTTATTTTCAACTCAAACTTTTCAACACTATTTGATTGCAATTATGAGGATTAAACAAGGCTAACAAAGGCTTTTTTTTTTTTTTAAGGGCCAAGGGAGGTTTATGGAATCAAACTATTTGAATACTGTTGTTTCAGAGATTGGGAAGATACTGGAGCCTTTGGGGAATTTTTATGCGCTACTTTTTTAATCCTGTGCTTTAAAAGAAGCTGTAGTGATAGCCTGGAAGACAAAATCTTTCTTTTATTGAAGGGCTCATGTACAAAGAGAAGCATTTGTGAGGTGGAAGCTCTTAGACTCTGGTCACTCAAAGTCTTGTTAAGCTAATGGAGGAATTGGGACGGGGGAGAGGGATAGTGGAGATTTGTGCAATAGAGGGTTTTCTCCTGGTTGCAGTTTCTATTGTGACCAAACATGTTATTCTGAGGCACACTATGGCAGCCAGGGGGCTGAGACCCATCCCTGTCAGAGTGGTCCATTTTGGCATGCTAGTCTCCAAACCTCCTTCACAAACCTCCCTAAGCCTTCCAGAGGTTTTTTAGCAATATGGGTGGTGTTGATTAATTGGTTGGTAGGGTGGTTGGTTTAAAAACCCCTACTGTCTTTGCATGGTGCACCCTTTGCAAAGGTATCACTGGACATATGCTCTTCGGTGTTCAGACTAATGCTGACTGTAATTTAAGGTATATGTGCTTAGACTGCCCTAAATTTTTACCTGAATTAGGTTCTGCGCACACATAGTTTCTTGATGTCCTGATGATTTCAGTAATTCATCCTGGATGAGTAGTTTAGCACAGAGAAAGGTTTGTGATTCTGGGAATTGCTTTCTTTCAGGTCTTTTTTAAATTCCAAAGTTCTTGTGCTTTGAGACGTGCTATAATTTTTATGAGTTTTGCAATTTTTTTCTGTTGTTGTGAAGATAACAACCCCTAAGCAATTTATTAAAAGGAAATATTACCCATTCCTCACAGAGCTCTGGGTGACTGCAGCTGGGGGGTGGTTGTGTTATTTCAGCAGCTTCTGGCTGTTTTCCCGTTCTTCCAAACAGGTGATAGGCATGATTCTCAGCAAAGTGTAAATACCCAACTCATCTGATATGCATCACTTCAGCTTTTCCTCTTTATTTCTGGCTAGAATGTGCTTTGCTATGACTTAAGGAAGAAAAAGGGAGAAGCTAATCACACTCAAGCTGTGCTTTCCTGCCTGTACATCAACATTAAGAATCTTCCAAGCGTCTCAGGTTCCAGTTTGCGATGCTCAGGGCTTTCGCATTCTCCCTGGTACCTTCATAAAAGCCAGAAAGGAAGCCGTTTATGCAGGATCCTGTTGAAATGCATGGCCCTGTCGTCCAAACAAAGCAATCGACTGTTCTAGAGGGAAGTGGTGTCCTTGGAGCCATCTGGCATTCATATGGATTTGCAGTGAAATTTTGTAGTAAGGAGAAGATGCTGAAGAAAATCCCTGGGCTCCTTCTATAGTCACTGGGAAGAGAAAGCCAGATTTTTTCCAAGGACAACCAAGCTGGACTTTGGGGAATAATGTCTTAAAAACAGCTCTAGAGGGAACTTGGGAGGACTGAGTGAATCACTTTGATTTGAAGTGTCAAAAGTAAATAGTGTGAATTCTTCCACCTCCGTCCTGAGCTGCATGTTTTAGAAAAAACTACGGAGGCAAGTTTTAGCTTTGAAACTTTAGTGGAATGCAGTTATGCCAATTACGAGTGTTTTGTTTGCACCCTCTTGTTTTGCAACTTAAAAAAAAACCCTGCAGGAAACCCCTTTTCTCACAAGAAATTTACAGGAAGGGAATGTGGTTCTGAGCACAGTGAAACAAATCAGGACTTGGTGTTTATCCTGTCTTTCAAGATTTTTAAATATAAAATATTGCCTGGAGTAGGGACTATGGGGGCTAGTTTTTCCTGCCTGTCTAACCTTTCTCCAATGCATGAAAAACTGCCCTAGGTCTGACGGGACAGGGCAAGTGTGGCCTTTTTTCTTTTTTCTTTTCCTTCTCCTTGCAAGGTATGCAAGCTTCAGTTAAAAAGGTTCAATTAGCCCCCACATCGCTCCAGAACGTCTGGACTTCTGGACTCCTGGATATACATGCTGACACCTGCTTCTGCCGTGTTTATACCAGCAGACAACTTTTTTTTAATTAAAGAGACAGCGGATAAACAGCAGGTGAAATTCAGGAGCTTACAACAGACACCGGCTTATCCTGCCCGTTGCTGTACCACAGTGATTAGGAATCACCTAGTGATCACACTTGCCAGCTCACCCTTGGGGTGAAAGGGGCACAGAAAGTGGTTCCTTCATGCCAAACTTCAAAATTTCTCTGCATTGAAGGCAAGAGCTAAGGTGTTTATGCTTTCCTTGCAGTGCCGCTCAATTCAAAAATTTGGGCATTTTTGTCAGGTGCTTCGAGATCTACAGAGGGAAAATTCAGAAGAAATGCCCTGGCTAGGTGTCTTATCTGTTGTATTTATCAAGCTGCCTGTGAGGTGGGGGGAATAGCTGCAGGGATGGAAGTAAGAGCCTCTGCTCACTTGACAAACTGCATGGAATCAATCCTCTCCTGCTAGGCAGCTCTATATGCTACAAAAACCATACCTGGCCAGAGGCATTCATGTCAAGAGAAAGTAAAACTTTAAATAAAACTTGTATGAGGAGTGAGTGAATTGTTTATCATCTTCCTTAAGCATACTCTAAAATAGCAGTCTCTGCTCACACTTCCCCTTCTATTTATTAAGAGAGTCACTCTTTCGGGGCAGAGTGCTGAGTCTCACTCCAAATAGCGGTATGTTGATAACAGACTTCTCCACTCTAACAGGAAAAGAAAAATGGATTTAAAATGGTGGATGTTTGGATAAGGCTAATTAATAAATCCTAGGAGGACAATAACTCACTTGAAGTGAGGCATATCTACAGCTGGCACCTTGACTGTAAGGGAAAATGTACCTATAAAAGCATTAACATCAATCCTAACAGCAGGAGGGAGAGATCATAACCACTGCAGGATGCCAGGTCCAGAGGGAGTGAAATATGGCAATGCTTGACTGGATCCTGTAGCTCAGCACTCCGGGGACTGTAAGTAGGTTTGCAGCTGCCCTTCAATGTCCCTTTGTAATTTTCTTTCGGCTTAAGAAGGATCCTGTTAAGATAAATATTTGCTGCCTTCAACTGTGTGCTACCTTGCAGCTGCTAGTGGGATACAGGATGTGGGCAAGAGGCTGGATGAAAAGCTGTGATATGGCAAGCCTGGCTCCCACTGTGGACTGGTGCTGGGGGTTTTAAGAAACCTCAGGCCTCAGGAAGGACAGAAGAATAATGCAAAGACCTTTTCCATTGCACTCTAGACTTCGTATTGCAGTTTCCCCAGACGGCAGGAGTGGGAATGGGGTTTGTTTTTTCACTGTTTTTACTCTCATTTCATTTGCTGAGTTTTCTCTAATTGCTTCCTTGCAAAGGGCCTGCAGCCAAAAATCAAGGCACACTTTCTCCACATCCCCAGGCTGTGAGTTCATACTTTCATGTAGCTGTCTCCTGGTACTTGTGTGGTAGACAGGCAGGAATTTCTGCTATGAAGGAGTCCCTCTTCGAACAGGAGGATCTTTTAATTTGGCAAGGCTAAGCAAAGCACTCTATTGCCCCGAGTGACTAACATGAGTGTAAAAGACAGCACCTAAGGCATCCATTTTGCCTTTGGACTTCCCCTGCCGGTCTCCCCTAGCTGAACTGACAGCACAGTCAACGGAGAAGCTGCTGAAATGCTGGAATCCATCAGTGCTTGCAACTCGCTCACGTTGAAGTGCTTCTCCACTGACTGCTCTTTCCCAGTGTGGAAAGCAGCATCGCATTGGGTTATATGGAGATGGGGGTGTGGGAGTCAACACATGCAAGGCGTCAGCTCACAACATAAAACTGGCCCATAAAATGCCCCCATGATCTTGAGCAGGGGGAGCTACCAAGTGGCACTGCCAGTGGCTGGGCAGTGTGGTGGGGTTTGCTTGCAAAGGAGACTGACTGCTTCTTTGCTCTGCACATGTGCTTGAAACCTGCAGATAATGCGTAGAAAACCAACTGGCTTTGTTTGCAGCTAACTGCAGAACATGCTCTCTCCACATTTTTTATAGGGTCAGAAAAAAACTAATTTGAAGTGAGCATTGTGGGAACCAGGCAACCTCATGCTAGATTATCGAACCCAAGCAAGGATTTAAAGCTGAGCAGCTGCTTCTCCTTCCCTTTTGTTTATTTCTGTAATAAACAGACTGTAAACCTTCTCCTGCCACCTGTCCTAGCAGGCCAAGCAAGCAAGTGAAAAAGTAATAATATGTAGCTGCTGAGCATAAGCAATTTAAATGCATAACTTCAAAAAGGAAGCTTTGTTCCAGACTGTGACAGGGATCCCTGCAGCCTCAGAGGCTGCAAGGCAGGGGCAGGGCTGGAGGGGTCCTGTCTGGTTTCTGCAGTGCTGCCTTACTGTCCTGATCTTGCCAAACTCCCACGGGTGTTTGGGCAGGCAGCTGGCCAGCCTAAGTGGCAAGGATCAGTTTTTGTGCATTAAGACCTATTTGGCCACGACACTGGTCAGTAAGGGAAAGAGGCAGAAGACCTCGCAGGAGTCAGAGCAGAGTGCAGCCATCAGAAATGGAGATATCGGCTCTAGGCTACAGCCATCATTTAGACTGGCCTAAGAAGGCACCCTGGCTTGTATCAGCCATGGTGTGGCCAGCAAGGCCAGGGCAGTGATTGTCCTCCTGTACTCAGCAACTGTGAGGCTGCACCTTGAATCCTGTGTTCAGTTTTGGGCCCGTCTCTACAAAAAAGACATTGAGGTGCTGGAGCTTGTCCAGAGAAGAGCAACAGAGCTGGTGAAGGGTCTGGAGCACAAGACTTATTGAGCAGCAGCTGAGCAAACAGAAGGTTTTTAGCCTGGAGAGAAGGAGGCTGAGGGGAGATCTTAGTGTGCTCTACAGCCTAAAAAGAGCTTGTGATGAGGTGGGGATTGGTTTCTTCTCCCGTGAAACAATTAATAGGACACAAGGAAATGGCCTCAAAATGCACCAGCTAGAGGTGTCAGATTGGATATTAGGAAAAATTATTTCAGGGAAAAGGTTGCCAAGCATTGGAAGAGGCTGCCAGCGGAAATGGGTGCATCACTGTCCCTGGAGGTATTTAACAGGCTCGTACATGTGCTGCTTAGGGACAGGGTTTACTGGTGGACTTGGCAGTGTTAGGTTAATGGTTGGTCCGTCATCTTAGAGGTCTTTCCAACCTAAATGGTTCTATGACTCTCTCTCTTTTAAAATAGACAGATTCCCCAAACCTGCATCCCTATGTCGTGCCAGCTGGGTGCCTGGGGCAGCAATGGGCACCGGCATCCCACATGCTCCCACATCCCCCCTGCTCCCACCCATCTCCTGGCGCTGGGTTTTTACCTGGCTGGGGTGGAAGCCATCGACTGGTTCAATCAGCTGCCAGGGCTCACCTCCCATCTTGCGCCACTCCTCAGCCGCTGCAAAGAGCGCAAGCAGAGGGGTTATCACAGTGAGCACGGAGATGCCCGCCCAGAGATGTACCCTCCTCCTCCTCAAAGCACTGCCGGTATTTTTAAGCACACGACAGCTCTGCGTGAAGATTATGATAATTCACATAAAGTTGTCAGAGCCAATAGTGTGTGCAATCCCCTCTCCTTGGGGCAGTATTTAAGCCTTTATTGTTATTTTTTTTCCTCTGCTATATTTATGCAAGGAAGCGCTTTGAACATAAATGATCGTAAAACAATTCACTTTCCCTCCCAACTAAGATGGATGCTGTAGCAAGTAAAGCTGTAAATTATTTAATACTGATTTAATACTTTTGCATTTCCCATGTTAGTTGCATCTTCAGCAGTGCAAAAGAAAAAATAGAGATAAAGAAAACAGAGCTTTTTAGAGAAAGAGATGGTAACAGAATAGTCGCATGGGCTGAAGTCTGCATGAACATACTGTCGTTTTTGGTTACTTATCTTCTGAGTGGTCTTTTTCAACTCCAGCAAAATAACCTTTTGAATTACATAAGCGTGACATTCAATGCAAATGATGCTGTGCTGTAAGCCCTGGAGCCATCAGAGAAGTAAAAAGCTTTCTCTCTTCAAAAGGGCTGCGGAGTGATCAACCATGGGACTAGTGGATATGGCATTAACAGACTGTAAATTCAATAATTCCTTTTATAATGACAGATTAAGAATTCTTAATAGCATTATGCAAGCATCCTGTCAGGAGGAAAATGTTCTCCATTCAAGCACCACAGTCTGATCTGGGCTCACCGCTGTTTCTTGGACCCTGGCTATTGTGTCAAAAAAGTGATGTCTGGGTCCCCATGCTAACTCTCATTCACAAAGAGGTGATATTCCTGCTTTGACTACAGAAAGTCACTTATGATGCTTCAGCCAGCACCCAAAGTAACCTGTTTCAAGACACGAGGCTTGTAGGTTTGTTTCAAATTGACAGCATGTTGGGCACAACACATATTTACCTTAGATTACACTGTGCAGTGCCCATATAGATGCACAGTGAATTTACCTGACTTCTTATATATGATATTCTACATGGAGTACAAGGCTGTGTACTGTGCTTTACTTTGTAGAGAGACTACTGTTCCAGTGCCAGAAATAGCAGAGGGGTAAGTAAGATAAGTAAAATTTGTATCAAGATAGGTTAATTTACACTATTATACCTGACCTCCAAAAATCCTAGAGCAGTCGAGCAAATACCCACCGAGTACGTCCAGAGTTTGTCTTAGAAATGCCTGTTGCCTTGGCTGGACTAGACTAGAGCTTGGTTCCATTCACACCAAGAAAAAGGCATAACAAACATCCCCTATTCCCCTCATTATTGCACTGCTTCATAAAGGAACCACTAATTTCTTCAGTCAAGGTCAACATGTGAGCTTGAATGTCCATCTAAATCTAGAATAAATGCTAATATGCTCAAATTTTACTTGGAAAAAGCTGGGAGCTGCTATGTACATATATATGCCCAGGCCAGCCTGAAATCAATATACTCATAACAGTGTGTAACCACTGCTAAATATTTGATGTCTGGAGAGTTTTGGGGAGGATTTGACGCTTGCTTCAGAAAGAGACCGGAAAAGTAGGTCAGCAGCCTTGGCTGGCTTTTGAGCATACTCGCGATCTGACAGCTTTCCTGATGGCAAGCTCGAATCCTTGGCTCCAGGGCTGCAGGAAATTTTGCGAAGTGCCTTTCAAAGCTGATGTTTGTATATGCATGTGTGATCTTGTTTACTTCATTTATTTAACGCGATGTAATCAAGAACAGCAAATTATATTAAGATGTTTCCTTTTGTGAAAGCAAATAAATTAACTAAATTTAGTAATTTAACTTATTAAAGTAATTTGCCTACCCAGCAGGTAGTTCATTCCAAATCCTAATGACTTGTTAAATATTAAGTAGCTGAGGCAAAAGCCACTAGGAGACTTGGACACCCTGAAACTCTGTGCTACGAGAAGGAACTTGACAGTGGAGCCCACCTCTCTGACAGAAACTTTTGGACAGAAAGGCTACCTCTCACATCCTCACTTTTTTACCTCCTCCTCCTTCTCCATATGGTCTTCATGAGACCCAGAACCAGCTTCCTGAATTGGGTCATGTAGGATAAAATAAGTTTGTGAATTTTGATAGGATTTGGCAGCAAAATGAGACTTTTTTTTTTAATACTCTTAGGTGCCCTGGCAGCTTCATGCTTTCAAGGACAGCCAAGCACTAATGGGGAGAAGTGTTAGAGAAGCACACTTTAAAGTATTGAGAGGGTGCTTCTGTCCCTTGGTGGCTTTGGATTTAGATGTCTGCATGCTGGGATTTAAAATACAGTCCCCAAAAACAATTTTTCAATGAGGACCAACATGGAACTACCTTGCTATGTGAATGTAAAAACAAGGAAATGCAGATCAAGTTTATTTCCTAATTACTATATACTATTTTTTGAATGTAAACATTCAGGCTATCTGGGAGAGGCCCCAAGGTGGCGAGGGCTGGAGCTCCTGCCCCATGAACGGAGCCTGAGGGACAGGAATGGTCCATTTGGGGAAGAGCCTGTGGGGAAGATCCTGTGGGAAGACAATGAGGATGGAGCCAGTCTCTTCACAGCAGTGCACAGCGGGAGAGAGAGAGACGAGTTGTAACATGGGAGATTCAGGCTGGATATAGAAATAGAAAAAAGCTGTTTTCTTACTTTCCCATCACTATCTAACTACTTGAAATATGTTGCCCAAATCAATCCCTCATCTCATGCTGATCCTTATTTTTATAAAGAAAGAGTGTGGTTCTCCTTTGTGATGAATCTGAGCTGATGCCAGGTGTTGCCTCAAGCTGGACCCCTGTGCATCTTGCAAGGCAAACAGAGCTGAGAGGGATTCAGGGACAGGTGTCTGTCCCCAGCCCAACAGGGACATTGTCTGCTCACGCTCGTGGGTAATGACAAAAGTTTCCTGGATGTTTTAATTTATTTTTAAGTGTCAGTTGCAGAAGAAAGTAATTTAGGTAATGAGCTTACCTAATGTCACTAAAGATCACAGAAGGACAGGTTTTGTAAGCTCTTCATGTCAAAAGTTACAGTAGTATGTAGGTGTTTAAAGAAACACAGGAAAGAAGCCAGTTATTCCTGGGAGAGGTGCTTCTACTTTTGGGAACAGTGAGACGGTGTCTGTGTCATTGAGGCAGAAAAATGGCTGATTAAAGATCTCCTTCCCAAGGCACTGCTCGGCCCGGAGGAGGCAGCATGGAGCTCAGTCACTGACAAAGTAAACTACATCTCATGAAGACCACTTTGACCACTGCAGGTATGCATCTCCAGCCTAGACGATCCACTATAAAAGCAATGTTCAAAACCAAAACCAGATCTTGTGGACCAGTATAGGTTTGAGATTTCCTTTTTTTTCTTTATCAGCCTTAAAAGCTGCAGTGGACAAGCAGGAGGCCGTCTTAGCAGAGGCACATCTGTTGTCCCTGTCACCTTGCTACCCAAGAGAAAGTGGCCACTGTGCTGTGCATCACTGGCCTTGTGGGTGCCGGCAGCTGGGACCAGCGGGGAGGGTGTGGTTCCCAAGGGGGTGGTGGGATCTTGTCTCAGGAAAGGTCCCTGGTTACCCCAACCATGGAAGCCGGGAGAAACTGGCATTACGGATCCCTCCTAGGCCACATCCCTGACTGCAGGGTCACCTAGGCTGGCTGACTATACTGCCCTTCTCCTGGTACAGAGCCAAAATATGAGGAGCATATCAGCAGCCCAGAACTTGAGAAAATGCTTTGTCAGAAAGACAGGGTAAAAAACAACTTACTTTGTCTCAGTGGGAAATCCATGTAGAAAATATCAAAGTTTGCAAATTTCTCAGATCTTGCTATTTCTTTCAGGACATTGGAAAGTTGTAACGCTCTCTGCAAAAATCAAGCGATTTAATGACTGTTCATTGCTATTCATGCTGCTTTGCACCGATCCAGCTTTTATCACTGATGCGGAGGCAGGAATTTGAAAGCTAATGTTGCTCTTTCAGCTGGGAGATAGGAGGTGAAATGAGGCTCTTCATCAGAACATGGACTTGCATGAGCACCACCAGCCTTTGGACTACCCAGCTCATCCTCAGAGGCTGTGCTGAGGCCTCAGCTGATTTCGTAAGCTTGATACAGCATATGCTTATTTTACTGGAGACCTCTTTTAGTAGTGTCCCTACACTTGCATAAATATTCTAAGTTTCTCGGTTTTGGAGCCCAGTAATTTTCATTCCCCTTAAAGAAACGCAAAACTTTTCTACAAGAGAAATGTCCTCTCTTCCTATTATCCTTCCCCTACTAAGTTGTGGGTGATAATGCTTATCTATGCAGTTTAAATTCCACCCTTACTTTCAGAAGAGTAAATTACCACCATTGAGCGTCTGCCTAACTGATACATCCAGTGTAATTTCTGCAGCCATAACAGAGATCAGGATCTCCTAAATATTTAAGTTGTGCAGTTTGGATAATAACATAGACAATTAGTTTCAGACAGGGACTCAGAATGATTAATTCATACCCTGCAGACATATGCATTGTTCATGGACAGAAGTTACACGTACTCTATGTTCTGCATTGTTGGTATGAATATATAAGCTGCAGTCCTGCAAAGGTTTAGGAATGTGCTTAATGGTCTTCTCCGAAGTCAAGAGGGGCAGGGCATAAAATGTAAGCTTTAGTGAAATTAAGGCCATATTTTGTTGTTTAGTGAATGCAAACATTAATACAACCATACACAGAGATGACACCTTTGATAATAGTTGGTTACTGGCTCTTTTACATGGCTGCAGGGGATTGCTGGGATTAAAAATCACCTTGCATCATAAGAAAATAAGTGGCTGGTATTATGTGTCAGTCACTTCTGCAGCCAGATTTTTAGGGTCAGTTTTAAGACATCTCTGTTCTGTCTGTTCTCATTTCTGCACTGAGCCTGGATGCTCCCTGGTCACACCATCTGGTGATTAAGTCCACAGTAATGTGTCTGAGGAAGATTAGCACAAATCCCAAATGAAAACAGGGTAAGGCTCTTGCTCTCAGGACCTGCTCCCACGGCCAGAAAAATCTATGCAGCTGGCTTCTCATACCAACAGCTCACTTGATCCAAAAGCCTTTCTTTTCTTATCAGGTACATTTTCTTCTTAAAGAACAAGAACCCGAACAGTTTTGTCTTGGGGAGATCACATCCCTTGCGCATAAATTTGGGTAGCTGAGAGGTTGTAACAGGAGTACCTTTACAAATCCCTTAACTTGAGCATGCTGCCTCCCAGAGCCTGAGAGGCATTTGAAAGGATTGGTGTGGATATTTCCACATTTTCTCCTTGCCTTTGGAAGGAAAAAAACCTGTGCTGACATCTTGCCTTTGAGGCAACTGGGCTCCTCTCCTCAGACACAGGGCAGAGCGCCTGTGCACTGGGGCGATCCCACTGCAGCCCCATTGAGACTTACCTCCGAGGTCAGATTCCTGAGGGTCTCATTGGGGGTCAGCCAGCCGCTGCAGGGGCTCACCTGGGAAGGCGTGAGGAGAGGGGCTTTAGCAGCGGACCAAGATGAAATGGGGGCTCCCAAGCTACAGCTGCAGACCTTACCTGGAGGCAGTCGAGGAACGAGTAGAGCTGACTGTACGTGACATCCTTGTTCAGTTGTCCTGCAAAGCACAGAGAGTGAAATTTCATGTGCCTGATGGCCAAATGTGACTTCATTCTGCACGTCTGTGCATTCCCATGCCTTACACCCCTGGGTGGGAAGAGGCACCCCAAGAGCCCCACCACACCCTCCACCCCCCAGTTACCTTCCCACCACCAGAGCTGGGGTGCAATAGAGGTGGCAGCACCAAGGCATCCTTCCTGCTAAGGTGCCCATGTCCCTACAGTGTGCAGAGCCCCACGCCTGCTTCTCCCGCATCCCTCTCCTGCCTTTCATAGGTCATTTGTCTCACGTGTGGGGTTAGTCATCACGGCCTATGCCAACCTCTGAAGTGTGTGACTGATATTTTCCCATTAACGTGTCTCTCACCCGCCAAAGAAATGCAGGGTTTGCAAAGTTGAAGAGTGCCTGTATACACTTTGAGTTTTGCATTTACCTCGCAGAGGTTGGCCTTAAAAGGGAGAAACAATTTTGCTGTCATGGAGGGAAGTGGATATGCTTGTGTGGGTGAGCAAATTCATGCACCAAGTCAAACACTCAGCTAACATTCCCTAAAATTCACTGTGCTATGCAATAGCCTGGCTTGCTGAGAAAATCATCCATTTTTTCAATCTTTTTGCTTCTTTGGTAACTACAACTGAGATGGGAATTAAATGGCCACATTTTTTTTGTATCAATTGTATTATTTTTTGTAGTACACTGACCATCCCATCAGGCTTTGACATTTTTGCAGTTCTGAAATAGGAATTTCTTATTGTTGTTTTTAGGAACTGCAAAGTATAATCTCTCCCAAGTGAAATGGGCTTCTCAGGTTGCTTTGCAGTGACTCCCTGATACAGATGTGTTTCCTGCCTTTCACACAGCTGCCCATCTCCCAGCAGGAGTTCCAGCTGCCCAGGAAGCAAAAGGTGAGGGGTTCAAAGATCTAGTGTCACTTCTGGATTAACTGGATGTTCCAGATTCCTGTAGCCTGAAGCATCAGGCCCTGGGATGGGCTGTTATGGGGACCAGGGATCTGGCAGAAAGGCAGACTGATGTCTGGTCACAGCTGACTAGCAGCCAAATGGGGAATCCTACTCACAGCCTGTCAGAGGATGTGCCAGAAGGGATCCCTTGCTGCAAAACGTGTTGCTTAGGATTAATTGGGTCCCTCCAAGGCAAATCAGCTCCTCTGAAAATTTTCCAACTGATCCTATACTTAATCACTCCTGATTTGGCTACGTGTTTTCTCTGATAATTAGATACCCAGTTAGAGGAACTGTCGCTGTGATAAACATGCACTCAAGGGAAGAAATGGGTTTATGTGACTAAAAATTAATTATTGCTGGTTCCCCTGCCCTGAAAGCAGCAAGATTTTTCTCTTTTTCCCTTTTTCCTTTTTTTTTTTTTCCAGTGGTACTAGTATAGTGGTTATGAGGGAAAAATAAAGGAATAGAAATGGGGAAGATACGGGCCCACTGATAATCACTAGGGAACCTTGAGAAACCACAGCACAGGGTGTGCTGCAAGCTGTGTTACCCAACGGTTGCCAAAATCATCTGAAGTTGTAATCTACCATTTTAATGATGTGATTTAGCTTCTCTCTCTCTTTGCTGGTGAGAACTACTATGACAACAACTTCCTGCTTGTCAGATGCAAAAGAGATTCCTTTACTAAAATACAAATAAGTGCATGCTTTTGGTCTAGAAAGCCAAGGAGTGGTCTCTTAAAGGTCAGAGGTATCATGCCATTCACACCCTGGGATGACAGGCACCCAAAGACAGCCTCCAAATCTCTGAAACAAATGCCCCAAAGCACTTTACAGTAACTGCAGTCTGAGGGAATGCCCCAAAACATGCCTGCACATGGTGTGAGGTTTCAGTCATCACATACAGGTAGTGTAGGAGGTGCCAGGCACCCAGCACTGTCAGAAAATTTATTTCTCTAATATAAAAACAGTCTTTTGCAACCCCCTGACTTAATCTTCTGCCTTGTTCCACATCTAGTTTTACCACAACATCCACTAGCGAGTGTCAACATCCATTAGTGAGTGTCAACTAAATGTCCATCTCCACTTACAACAAAAATCAGGATGAAGTGCAGGCAGGCCAGCCACAATTTTGGGCCAAGACTGAGGTAGAACAGCTTGTTTACACCACCACAACATATGCTGAGCCTGGTTTGGAGCTGGGTGGGTATGGCTGGTGGGAGAACTGGGCAGAACATGGGGTCTGACCTGTCCTGCACTGGGGGTAGTAGGAGCTGTCATCCCTACTTCTGCAGCACAGCTAATATCTGACTCATATTTCTCAGATCTCCTCCACTCTGTCAGGTTTGCTTGAAATCATCAATAGATTTGTTAGGGAGAGAAGGCAACATGAACAGATAACCAGGAGGAACCCCACGACACCTCGTATTTACCTAGAGGATGGTATCTGTCATGCAGGTTATCCCAGAGGAAGCGACCATCCACCAAGCCTGTTAAAATCACATGGCTGCCATTTGGAAGATGGGAGTCCAGGTATTGCAGAGCTTGTACCACATTGGAGAGCATTTCTTTGGGTGTGGTCATGTGGGCCAGCGTGTCACGTTCCCTAAAGAAGAGGATGCCAACAGGACATCGTGTCAGGAATACTGCGTCCCCAAAAAGGCACCTGAAAGAGTGTCATTTTCTCTGTTTGCTGCTCTTCCACGATAAGGCAACTGAATAAAACCTTAGAAAAATGTTGTGATGTCTCTCACTTGTCACTGCCAGAATCAGATGTGATGTAAAAACCTACCTCTCTCAGTGTGGCCCATTTCTCTGCTAATAATAGACGGATGCATCCCTTTTTCATAGAGTGGACTGCTGTTGTGGGCTAGCCCCAGTGAGCAGCTAAGCATCACACAGCTGCTCACCTGCTTCCCTTCCTCCCCTTCCTCCCCAGTGAGACAGGGGAAGAAGAGAGAGTAAAAGCAAAAAACCTTGGCAGTCAAGGTAAAAAACCAAAACAAACCAGTTATTGTTCAATAAGTGAAGAAGAAGTAGAAGAAGAGAGAAAGCAAGCAAAGAAGTGATGTAAAGCAAATCCCCCATCACACCTGGGTGAAAGTAGGACTTCTTTCCCCATGGGTTCCTGTGCATAGCTTACATTCAACATGCTCTTTGATTATGCAGGGTAGGAATATCTACGGTAGCTTTGTCTCTAACATGTCCTACAATTCTTACTAGAGCTCTGCAGGAGGGCAGAAGAGGAGTCTGGACAAACGTGTGAGCCTGGAGAGAGGTGATATCTAAGATTAAAATAGTCCATTGGGGTACAGGAGCTGTGTCAGTGTTCCACATGGACTGAATGCCCACATTTTGTGACTCACTGTCAGGCGTGAACCTCTTCAAGCCAGATTCCCCAGTTCAGATTTCTCCTTCCCCTCTTGCATTTAGCTGTAAATGCCGCAGGAGTGTGGGGGGAAATTAAATCCTAAAGTTGAAATACATTTCAATTTATATAAGAAAAACAAACAAGCAAAACCACCCCAGGCTGTCTGGAGAACACTGCTCTAGTTATGTTATTATAGCAACCACTTTATTACAGAAAAAGCGTTCACGCACGCTCCCGCCTGAGAGCTATTGCCGCTCTCTCATGGTGCACGTGTCCATAACAGGCGCTGACAGCAAGGAGGGGAACATAGCCCTCAGAAGGCTGTCCCATCCCAGCAAGAGAGGATCCATCCACCTTGAGAAGCAGGGTCTTGTGACAGTTTTCATTCCATCTTGGTGGTGTGGCTCAGCTGACCAAGGTGTTCAGAGAGGAAGCTCAAGAAGAAGGACAGGGGATGTCGTTCCAAGCAGGAAGGTTGCACTGATGAGCACCCTCATTGTTTTAGTGGTTTCCCCATTTTGTCCTCTTACTTGTGCTCTTTGCTTGTAGAAAAGCAATCACCTTAGCAGCCAGAAGGCTCCATCCAGGCCCTTTCCTTAGGAAAGTCCTTTCATCTCTTTCTTGGCTTCCCAGGGATAAGAGAAGGGCAAACTGGATGCTTGCAGTGCTGAGCAAGCTGGTGGTGAATTAGGTCAGATTCCTTGTCAGTGAACACCATAGAAGCAGGAGCTTTCCAAGGCATTGTTCTGTCTCAAGGCATTAGAAACGTTTGGATTCAGAGGTGGGGAGTGGGTGCTGAGTCCTGTGTAGGAGAAGCATGTTCCCTCAGAAAGATTTGGGATTCTTGAGTGAGCTGCATTTTGCACACAAAATAAAAATTCGGTGAGTTTCCTGGGCCCAGAAATTTATCTTAATGCAGTATGTGCTGCTGAAGCATTTGATACTTTCTAGCAGGGAGAACTGAAAAACAGCATTAAGATTCCGGTTTATCCTTGTGACAGCCACCCCATCAAGCTACCTTTGAGATAAGACTGTGGATTTGCTCTGAAATTACTTCATTTCGCCTACAGGTGTTGCAGCACTTGATTTCGAAATACTGGTCTGATGTAAGCCTTCTACCACAAGTAAACATGTCAGCATAAGCCAAAATTTATATGACATTCATAATTCCACTTTCTCTTGTCATATGGTGTTGAAGTCATGCAGATACGTCAGTGTATTTCTTCACATTTCCTTTCTGTGCCAGGCTATGAAATTAAAACCAAATGAGAAGAAAGCAACCTTGCAGGCACATTTGATTTTGGCTCTGCCATAAAGACTCCCAGGTGCCTGGGTGAGCACCAGGGCCCGTTGTGGTACCCTCACCTCATTCCCCTGGGCTTGCTGCACAAGGCTGGTATGCCCAGGGCACGAGGGCTAGAGGGGTTGCCTGCTCACACACTATTTTCAGGGCTGGAGGGGTGGAGCAGCTCTTTGGTGCTGATAGTCTTACAATAAAGGAGCATTGTGCTCTTGCTGGCACTGGTGCCACTTTGTACAAGGTCCTTTTGTGGCAGGTTCCTGCTCACCCTGCTTCGCTGCTGTCACCTTGCTGTTTGTTGCAGATGCCATAAGTGCAGATCTGTGAAGGAGAGGCTGGAGAAATGGTGCCATACCCCAAAAGCAAGAAGTATTTGCAGTAATTGTACAGCATTTGAGACTTCTGGTGCTCATTATTTTCTTGTCTGATCTTTTTTTTTTGTTCTAGGTCTCTGTATCCCATATTTACACCTCAGTGGGCTGAGAGATACCATTGCCATCTGTCTTTATTTTTCCAACCCCCCCCGTTTGAACACCGCGGTGTGGAGACTACTGGGAATGTGTAACACAGGCTGCCAATTTCATTATCTTTTCCCTCTACAAACATCCACATTACTCACTGCCCCGCTCTTCACATGGGATGAAATACCCGCATTTTAACAATGCTTTGGGAAGATCTGTGTCTCCAGCATGCTCAGCACTATGCCTGCTTTTGAAGCCAAAATACAGGATAAGGCCAGGAAGGGTGTATTAGTGCAGTTTAAAGCTGTCCTTGAAGAGGTTTTTATTTGCCAAGCCCTAGGTTTGAAGTCAAGCCCATCAGATGCTCTGTATCCTCCATAACCTCTGTAGGTACATCAGAGCCAGGGCAGCTACACAGTGACTGGACACTGAAAAAAATCTCTCTGTGCTGTCCATCCCCCTCAATGGAAACAGCACGATGCTACAGAAGATGCAGCATTTTTCCTTGCAGGAGTCACAGGGATCACTACAGCCTGTTAGCCTCTTTTGATGCTGTGAATGTTTTGGAAGAAAACAGGGAAAACAGCAGTGAGAATTTAGGCAGAAAAAGGTGTCTCTGCCAGATAGTGGATGCTGGGATAAAAAGACACCAGAGTTTCAAACAAGTATTAAATACTGTTCTGGAAGGTTTTGGAATATACAAGTTGGTGAGGCAAGGTCAAAATGGTTTAAATTTCTGGAAAATTTCTCTTTACTTCAGGCAAAAGTAGAAAGTAGTGTTAGAGACAGGGTAAGAAGGAATAGCCTGCAGAATGAGGAATAAAATAAAGGAAAAAGAGGTGCTTTTAGCAAAGGCAGTGACACAGCAGAATTGAAATATGTACAAAACAGAGCCTGGGCCAAGCCTGTGAGAAAACACCTTGAAAGTCTCCAAGGCAGGAGCCATGGACTTCAGCAAAGATAGATTTTTTATATTTTGTGGAGGGGGAAGTAGGGCCTTTATCATCATGGCAATAGATTCAACGATATCTCCATAAGCTTCCCAGTAAACAGATCCCCAGGACAGTCTCGTCAGCAAGTACCAGGAGGCCTGTGACTGCTTTTCCCAGTCCGTCAGAGCACGGTAGCATTGCTTTTGAGGATTTGTGCATATTTCCCCTAACAGGAGCAGGGTGCTGAGGGCAGATTTGGCAGTTCTGGGCAGGGGAGCAGAGAGAGCACGAGCACCAGAGGGTGAAGGTTTCATGGCAGGTGGTTTCTGCATGCTGCCTGCCTGTGACGAGGGCAATGGTGATGCCAGGAAAGGACCTAAAAGGTGCTCCTGTGGTCCCACACTTCTGCCCCAGCTGAAGGCTCCCAGGTACTGCAGTGTCAAGAAAAGCCCTGCCTGGCCTTTGGACATCCTCATCTGGAGCACAACACCTGTCAAGCAAAGTTTCAACCCGTGAACTGCCTGCTAAGCAGTTTTAGGATACCAAACTTTGGCCATTTTCATGGCTGCATCTGACAGCCTGCACAATAGCTCCAACTTCATTATACAACCTGCAGGTGAGAATTTTCAAAACCTTTGGAAGGAAACTCAGCTGAGCATGCAGCATTTATTTAAGTGAGTGTTTTGAAAGTCTCTGTGTAAGTCAGATCGATTTCTTCCACGTACACGAAAAGCTGAAGACTGATCGTGGTGAAAATAACGTTGCATCAGCAACAGCACTCGGACCTCCTGCAAAACCAAAACTGCAGTATGGATGTGCAATGCACTGGCCTGGTTGCAAGATATTTTCTGCCTTCCCACTACCAGGAGGAAGGGAAGCATCCAACCAGTGACCTCTTGGTGTCTCTGTGAGCACTGCTAATGGGTAATATCAGAACTATTAGTTTTGAAAGCTTCAGTTCATTCTCCTGCAGAGCTTGTGACGTGAGTAAAGCCAGAAAGACAAAACACTTTGTCAGGAAGAGCACAGCATAGACTGCAGGCAGCAGAAGCAGGGTGAAAACAGACTCCGACAGAGGATTATTTTGTCATTCCTCAGAAATGATAAACCAGTCACGCTCACACTCCTGACAGGAGGTGGCACACTGGGTAAGACAGATATACATGCTTTTAAACACTTTTCCCCCCTCCTCCTGTTGTTATTACTCATTTCCTTTGCTAAGTTAGAAATAATTACTTCAGACATACCATTGGTCATTTCATGACTGGCTTATAAAAGAAAGAAAGGAAGGCAAGCTCCAAATGAGAACTGGTAGGTGCCTATGACAAACACAGGTTAAGGAAACAACAAGTATTTTCAGCAGAAAATTAAGAAGTAAAGACCAATAGCAAAGAAAAATGCCACCATGGAAAAGTACAAAGCAGTGAGACACAAATGTCCAGGCAGTCAGCAGTACGCTAAAGAAGTCAAATTTATGCTACTATAAACATTCATTTAGTTTACACCTTACCCGTTGCAGACATCATTCCCAATCGTAGCATAGATAACTACGGCTGGATTGTCCAACAGCTGGTTTCTGGCCAAACTAAAAGATAAATATGGAGCCATATTAGTGGGGAAATACACTCTCAGTATCTGAATCACACGCTCTGCTTGTGTGAGATCACATTTGGAAGCATCCTGGTTGGATATGGCCAATGCCCAAATGACTATGTACTTATGTTTGGGAGAGGGGTTTGGGTTTTTTACTTTCTGTTGGGTGGTTGCGTATTTTTCACTGTAGTTTTATACTTTAGTAAAGTGTCTTAAATAAAGTTTTTTCGCTTCTCCCTTTTGCTGCTCATGAACTTGTCTTTTTCACTGTTTTTCCTGCTGGCTTTCTATTTTCTTTGTGTTATTCAGAAGCCAAATCAAATAGTCTCACTTTGGGGCAAAGACACGAACCAAGATGGGAATTTTTCAATCAGAGATGGGAGAGGAAGACTAGGTTTGGCTGACAACTAAGTCTATGTGTAGAATTGAACTCAAGATCAAATCAGGATGTGGTTTGAACCTCAGTGCTAGAGGGCAAGGATTCATTACTACTTTTTCTGGAGGAGAGAAAAATAAATCCTTTAGGACGCGAACTACATCAGTGTCAAGCAAACTAAATCAAATCCATTTGACCCACAACCCACCCAAATTCATCTGAAAAGGAGAGCTGCTGCTCTCACTACCCAGTAGCTACTCAGTTATGCCCATATGGAAATAACAGTGGACCTGCTCACGTCTATCTACATTGCTACATGTAGTTAAGGGGACCCAATGCACAGATTTATGGAAAGGCTTAGTCTCTTCCCTAAAATCACTGGAAATGGTCCCCTGGCTTAACTGAGCCAAGTTCAAGGTCCTGGAGGTGGTGATATCCACACTTAAAACCAGTTTTTCTTCTGTTTAATAATGTTTATACCAGAGAAGAAGCAGCCAGCACTTCAGAGCATGCTGGTCAAGGGAAGCTGTGCTTTTTAGAACACTCATGGATAATATATTCCTCACAGTGCTTTGCTTGTTTCTGTCAAAGAAGTAGAACTCCATCAGGGCTTCTGTACCTCAGGTTAGCTCTTGAATCCCATTAAACACTCACCTTTTTATTAAAGAGAGGAGGTTTCCTGAAGAACCACCTGATCACACATAGGGGAACAAGAGAAATAGTACAACATTGTTATAGTGACAAAAAAACCCTGAATGCAACCCCAAACTTCAATGCATATTTCCAAGAATGCAGAAGCACTAGAAGTAAAAATGGAGCAACAATTCATCTCTGTAACCCTTTTAGGTGTTGGCACTAAGAAGTAAAACTATATCCAGGGGCCTGCTGCTTTCTTATCTGAGTCCCACACTTCAGACTCTAGAAAATCAAATACTTTTAAGTGCAAGGTTGTTTGGATCTGGCTTTTAATCCAGATCTGGCAGCTTCTTGCCATCTGTTGAACATAGTAGTCTCCTGTAAACCAGCCAACCTGACTTGTCAACAGTCAATCTATTTTAACTTTCCCTATAAATTGCAAAGGGAACTGTTCTCACTCTTCTGAGAGAGTAAGCGTCTCACAGCTATACCACACTGGGACTGATTCAGGTCCTAAGCATAGGCACAAGTGCCATTTTTGACATCCCAGAGTATCCAAGACAGCTGCAGCAGGGCTGGCAGATACATCACAAGATGCATGAGAGATTGTGCACTTCTGGAGAGGCAGCTGGAGGTGGGAAAGATACCATAAAGCACCTTAAATAGCTGTAGACACCAGTGTTTGGGTTCCTGCATTGCTCTCCTCACAAGTATCAGACTTAGGAAAAAGTAGTATTAGGCCAGCTGCACTTCTCCCAAGAAGCTCTGCATTTCAATAGCAATTCACCCAAAGGGTTGGATGAAAATCTTTCCTCCTTGAGGAGAGGAGCTGGCTACACCTAAACATCTGTGAGCATCTGTAATATTTCATTCATGTTTTGAAAGAGAAGAGCATTCCCATTTAGTAAAGCTTTTAGGCATTAAAGTTACTACCAGGTCTTTAAAGGCTATGCATATTCATCCCAACCGTCCCCAGCACACAAATCAAACTCCATCACCTGCAGTACAAGAGGGATAGCAAACAAAGAGCCAAAAAAAGACTCTATGCATTGTTCAAGATGACACTAGGGCTGTGATTGCAAGAAGCTCACCTCATAGCAACACACAGAAACATAAACTTCAGAGAAGCAGATCCTACAGGTAGTACTTGCTCTTATTTTGCAGTATTTTTGCTCTCTCTTTTTGCATTCCTTCTCCTCTTGTTTTATCCTCCTCCTATTCTCAGCTCAACTCTTCCCTGGTCTCTCTCTTCTCTCTTCTGCATTGTGTTTCTGAAGCTTGCTTTGAGGAGTAAATCCTGTCCTCCCTGCAGCTCTTGGGGGGCAACTTGCGGACAGAACATCATTAAATCTCTGCTGGATTGGTATGGGGGAAGAGATCTAAGAGATAAACCCCTAAGGTAGCAATAATACACTTTGCATTTTAATAGTGATGCCTTTGTTATTATCACTCACAGTGATGCCAACCGCATATATCAAGGAATCCTTTATGTTTTAAAAAGTCCAGTTCTTCCAACCTAAAAATGAGTGTATCTATCTGCTGCTTGTCTCCTGGGGGTTGCTGATCCATTCAAAAATCCAGCCCTTCTACTGAGAAGCTCTTTTCAGCAGGATAAGAGCCCCACAAAAACCTTAGAAAATATGGCTTGGAACATAACCACCAATAGTTTGTTTTTTTCTGTTTAATAGCCCTTCTTTCAGCTAGAGCTGAACACCCTCTGTTTAAGCCATTCTGCCACAAGGCCCCCTGGACTGTAGCTGCAGTTTCAGCATAAATAAGCCAGTGAGACCTCTAGAAATTAAAATGTATTTACAAAAAAAAGCAATTAGCTGTTCTTGGGTATGTATTACCTCCACAAGCATAGGTAGTTATAAGCAGCTCTGTGGAAAGCATTAGCACAGTTACAAATCAAAACATCAAGAAAATGAAGGGGCTTTTTAGAAAACAGTTTTCATGGGTAAACTGAGTCTTCAAGGAAGCTTTTGTCATACAGGATGCAATCTGTGATGAAAACATTCAAGAGAGAAAAAGAGATGAAGCAAAACAGTTACCCTTACAGTATTGAATGTCCTGGAATCTATCCCTGGATCTTTCCTGCGTCTCTGTCTCTGTTGCTTTCCAAACATTCTCAGACCAGTGGGGTTTTTTTAGTTTTGGCTGAGAAATCAAGGTTGGGTTTGCTTCCCATTGTGAGGGAAGAGTCTACCACCTCCAGAGGATAATGGGATTTCTTAAGAAAGGGAAGGCAGAAATCCCATTAGCATGGAGGCTGGGGAAGCATTTCTCCACGGTGAAGATGCATGTCCTGAGAAGGGCAGTGGGGGAATGTGCCTTTGTGCTAAGTCTGACACAGTGCTGGTGCTTTTGTAGGGGAGCTGGACAGGAACATTGTTCTTGGTGCCTGGCTTCTCTTGCCATCCCTGGCTCTAGCTCTTGGCTGCACACCTCCACCACAAGATCAGCATCCTTTCCTTGCACACATGTGGGGCTGTGAAGCATCACTTTCAGAGGAAGGTTTAGTTGTCCCAGGTGGGGTTAAGTCAGGCTGGTGGCCAGCTGTTTGCTTTATTGACACTGAGGGCAGCTTTTTAAATCCTCCCATTCGGGGAAACTATTACACCAAATGAAAGTGAACCTTTAAAATGTAGTGTCAGTGCGATGATTTAAAGATATTCTGAGATTCTTCTCTCACTGCTAATTTTTCCCTTTTTAAATTCACTTCTTCATTTTCTGCAGAGTCTTTTGCCCTGACACAGGCTCACCTCTTTTTATATCCTGCAGGTGTCTGTAGTGTAAGTGGAAAGGAGATACGTGGAGAGAAAAACGAATGATGCAGACAGTGAGAGATTGTAAAAAATCTATGAGGGAGTTGGGAAAAGGAAGCACATGAAGTACCACTGCCATTAACGTAAAAAGAGCAGAACAAGATAATTAGGTTATCAGGTACCGACACAAGTTGGATATAAATGAGAAGAACCATTGACACCTTGTCATCCTTGACCATCTAGTTTGGCCCTTTTTTAATTCTCTCTCACCAGAAAGCCCACCTGGGGGACTGCAATGATGGGAGCCACCGACTCTAGTGCCCTGGAAGTTACAGGCAAGAAGGTTGGAAGCACCTGACTGATGACATCAGAGACGTTGTAAAACACTTTCACAGAAGTCTCAAAGCTTCAGGAACACCACGTGAGCCACAGGAAGGAGGAAGGCATATAAGAGGCATTGCCAGTGGCGTTGGTGCTGGCACCAGAATGCAGTTTTTAAGGTGAAAATGCCCACCTGAACCTGGAAATGCATCATGCTACCTGTGTGTGCAGCCTTTTCTGCTGGTAAGATCACAGACTCACAGAATCACAGAATTGTTAGGGTTGGAAGGGACTTCTGGAGATCATTTTGTCCAATCCACCTGCCAAGGCAGGGTCACCTTGAGCACAGGAACATGTCCAGGTGGGTTTGGAATGTCTCCGGAGAGGGACACTCCACACCCTCCCTGGGCAGCCTGTTCAGTGCTCTGTCGCCCACAGTGTAGAGAAGTTCTTCCTCAGGTTGAGGTGAAACTTCTAGAATTTTATCTTATGGCCATTGCTCCTCATCTTGTCACTGGGCACCACCAAAAATAGTCCGGCACTGTCCTCTTGGCACCTGCCTTAGAGATATTTATATGTATCTGTTTGTTGGAGGTGGAGGGCTGGGGCAGATCCATTCTGATCCTAAATTTTTCAGGAAATTCCAAACATTTAATAAGTTTCTAAGTAGCTCTAGAGGCAGCAGTGTTCCTCACTTGTAGCCAGCATGAATCATCTGCTGGAAAGGAAGCGTGTCCCATATAGCCAAATTTTCTACCCGAGGAAAATAAATTTTCCCAAGCTTCTGCAGCCAGTTTTCTGAAGCATGAAAATTAATTAAATACAATAGAAATGAAAAGGAATAATCACAGCATAATCAAGTGTCTTTTAAACCTGCTGCTGGGGACATCAACTAATCCAAGACACAAAAGCTAACATCATAAACCTCAATTTATAAGGAAGACTACTGTCGCGCCTTCACACAACCCCTCTGACAATTCAGGATTTTTTGTTTGCCTTCATTCCTCTGGTTTAAGGATTATTCTAGGTTTTCACTCCTTGATAGTAACCTTTAAAAAAAAAATTCCCTCCAAGCAGACGTAAGATTAATGAAAACTCATGTTTTTGTACCAGAACTATCCTTCCACCTCTGTGATGTTTATGCCTCAAAAGAATTCAAAATGGTAATACCTTTTAATTTTTGCTTTGCTCAAATGTCAACATGTCTTACCATCCCTTCAGAAGTCTCCATTGCCCTAATCCTCCCCAAAAACCTTTCCCTGTATTCCATCAAGGTCAGTCCTCTCTAGATGAACGAGACCAAAATCTGAGGTCTTATCAGGACTTCTATGAGGAAGGACTTTCTCCCTGTCTGTAGAGAAAATGTCATGCATGAAGCATCTTGTAACCTCCTTAGTCTCTTTCCACTTCTACCCTGCACTCTTGATGGTTTCTTGGAATTTCTCTTTGCACCCTAATGCCCCTATCCCTCCACCACGTCTGGCTGATGGGTCACTAATTTACAGAGAAGTCTCATCATTACTTCTGTCATGCATGTATTGTACAATGGTATTTGCTGCAACTCCTGCTACAGCTGTTCCCAAGTTCATCTAAATTATTCCTGTGTAAGTATGTGTCCTGCTCCAGGGTGGTTAATACTTTGCAATTTTGCATCATTCACAGAAGCCATCGAGCATGTACCTTGGTCTTTGCTCTAAGGTCACCATTCCAAATATTAAGCAGCATTAGCCTCAGGAGAGGTGCAGAAGGGATACAGCTTTGCTCTCAAACTCACTGCTCTTCCCTGCTTAGCTGTTCCTCTACCCACTTCTTTTTTCTTGTATTAATCTTCCTCTTCACTGCACACTTGGGTACCATGCAAGACACTTTCCATAATTCTAGGTAAATCAGATCTGCTGCATATTTATATGCACACTTTATATATATAATATTTTTTCATAGAAAGATGATGTTGTGCCAGCCCCACAAAATTAATTACTCAAAACCCAGAAGTGTTAAGTTTTGTTCATATTTTTGCTTACTTATTAAAAATCTGTTCTGAGAGCGCATTAAGATGTCAGCACCGCTGACCTCCCCAGCTCTTCAGGAGGATCTCTGCTTGCTGGTCCCCAAAGGATGTCTCAGGATGTCATTGGCACCCTTGCTGTGAGACTGATGACCACTTTGTGCCCACTCTGCCAGCTGGTGTGGCAGGTCAGTGAGTCCCCTGTGCTACTGTGGGGTGCAGTATAGAGCCCTCTCAGGATTCCCTGCAGGAGTACAGAGCAGGGGGGTGCAAGCAAGAAGGAACCATGTCACAGCCTCTGGAGGAGATGAAGGGCAGCCCTTTTATCTCCATCACCACTAGTGACATCTCTCTAAATCTTCCCTTTCGGCCATGGTCAAGAAAACCTCCACAGAGTTACAGTGGAGTACAGTGATTTTAATCCAGTGGAAATTCTTAGCACGTAGATAAAAGGGATGAAACCACACACCTACCTGCTCAGAGCCAGAAGAGAAGGTGCTGAGTTAAGTAAGTGCTGTTCTCTATTTGCTCATAAGAAATGCATGCAACTAAGAAGGGGTTTCTCTTTGTTCCTGACAGTCGTTCATTAATGCAGCATCAATTATCAGCACTAGTAATCTTAAAAATAATAATAAAAAAGTTAAAAAAATTTAGCATACCATTTTGGGAGATGTTCTGCAAGTCTCTGTGATTACAGCGATTTCTCTTGCGTAAACGTAGATACAGAGAGTCTGTCCAGCCTCTGAAAAAAGTTGAGACAATACAAACTGCTAAACTCATATGATAATGATGAAAATACAGCTGATATTAAAAATGAAGTATGTTCTTGTCTCTGAAAAACTCAGTACCCCAGTTATGTATATGCCTCTATTTCACCATCTCTCTTTTTTTAGTCATGAATCTTTTTAATCTCTAACAACGTGGCCTAAAATAAAGCAAAGATATCTTCTCAGAAACTGTAAATCGATGAAGAGTTTTTTTGACATTGCTCCATCCAGGAACAATGCTTTTATCCTGGTCTTTCAGATAAGGTGTTTAAAAACCTTTTTGTTACACATCGTTTATCAAAAAGATTCTGTTGGTTGTTCACAAATTGACTTTTCAATTGGTTGTTAGGGAATGGTAAGTAAAAGAGAAGAAACATTGGCAGGGCAATTGTTTCCCAACATCATAAATCTTGGACAGATTAATCTGAAAACAGGTTGTGCTTGACTGTTATTAGCTCTCTCCTTTATTTTGCACTGCTGAAAAAAATGAAAAAGCAGATGGAAAGAATAACAGCCCCAAGGGTGATGAGAAGACCAAGCTCCCAGCCACAAGTACACGGTCATTTCTATCTGGGCTGCAGCTGTTTGTTCCGGTTTTTTTTCTTCCAGGCATGGAAGAGATTAAAAACTGAACACTGGACCAAGGCTTATCACTGACAACTTCAGGGGCAGTTCTAAGCTCTGATCACTTGTGAGCTTCAGTTTCTTTAGAGCCCAGACAAATGCTGTGTACTGAGTGGCTGGGCATTGTAATAGACTTTTAAAGGTCAGTTTTGCTACGGCTCTGATAGAGAAGGCTGCATAGATCTTTCCTGCTGGCTTGTCAAGTAGTAAACTGCCTTAGAGGAGATACTGTGGGAATGTAGCTGAGGCTGAGAGCCTGGATTTTGCACAGGGAGAAAAACGGAAACAAGAAGTCCAAGTATATGGTGCAAAAGGTATTTTTCCTGGGAAAAAATGTATTCTGCCAACTTTTAAGTTCTGCTGGTAGAAAGCCTCTTCAGGCTTGACCTATTCTTGGTTTGGCATTCAGCTGTGTTCCTGACCTATCTTAGACATAAAAAATAAAAATTATCTGAAATTTAGTTCAGACCAGGCACTGGTTTATGACTGTATCCTACAGCTCTTGCAGGATTCAAAGGCCTCTTAATGCTGGCTAGAGAGATGATTAATAAAAAGATTTTTTTTTTTAACTTCACAGTTAGAATTGCAGGCATTTCAAGATGTTTTGTGTTTGGACTTTATTTTCCTTCCCTTCTGGCAGAGATTTACTTTTCTCCCATCTATCCCTGCATCCTTCCCCATCCACATGAGCCAAACTAACACAGCAAATTAGGTCACAGACTCTTTCAAATTCTCCTTTTGCTATTTCCCTCTAAATGTGTTAAATAAAAAAAAAAAAGGTGTGGGAGGGGGAGAAGAAAGATTTCCCCCAGTAGGGAACACTATGAAATAACCATGGGGATACCCTTTATTCCACTGTTTCAGCAGCAAAAAAGAAACACAAGGAAGAGAGGAAGATTTAAAAAAAAAAAACATAAGAAAAGCAAAAGGCTGATTTTTGTTAATATCTTTAATGCTCTCCTTCCCCTGAATTTTGTTAAAAACTAGCTTATTTTTTATTTCTTTGGGGTTTTTCTCCTTCTAAATTACAGTTTGACCAGTTTTAAAACCTACCCTGAATTTCAGGAAGACTTGCTTATCTATTTACAATATATTTTAAAAACCTTAGATCCAGTGTCAATCTCGGTTTTAGGAAGAGCAGATGCAGAGCTGAATAGTATTTTTCTCTTTCCTTTCAAGCACTGTTTTGGTTTTTTCTTGCTGTGCTCTGAAAGACCTTGCTATGACTTGGCCACCCCGCCTGTTGTCTTACCCGATAGTGGAATTCAGAAATCCAGTGATCTCTGAGAACTGCGGCCAGTCAAGCTCGTCACTGAAAGCCATGGGGAGATTAGCAAATGATTTCTGAAAGAAAGGTTTTTAAATCAACATGGTTTCATACTCACAGACGTAAAATCCTCTTAGCAAATTTGAACACTTCTTAGCCAGAGCATTAGCCAGACAGCAGCAATTGTAACTACTGCTAGTAGTGGCAATTATGTATGCATATACTTAAAAAGTTGACTCTTGTAAGAGAAGCATATGAAGAGATGGAGGAAGGAAAAGCAGAGGAGATATCTGAATTGCAGCTCCTGGCACCCTTTTTTCCTGAAAGAGTCCAAAACTCCTCTTGATGTGAGCATGTACTGCAGGTGCAGACCACCAAGGCAGCAGCTGATTGCTCCAGCATTCATCCTGCCCAAAGGTGGGTCAGCCTTGGGCACAGGAAGAGATGACAGCATGATGTCCCCAGAGAATACGGCAAAGACATAATGTCAAATTCTCTCAAAGCTCCCCTGCCCTCTACAGCAGGATGAGCTGGGAACATCCGATCCCCTGAAAACCTCTGCCTGGTCCTCACTGTAAATTTTGGGGATAGCACTACAGCAACAGAGTCAGAAAGGCCTCTGAGCATGGCAGGGGCCAGAGAGAAAAGCACATCATCTGACATAACGTTCCTGTGCAAACACATGCATCCTTTACCCTTCTCTGTTTTGCTGATATTAGTCCCTAATGCTTTTGTAAAGTGATTGCCTCTGTGAAAGCCTCTCTACAGATGCAAGCCATGTTGCACATTCAAAACACAGTGCCCTGTCCTTTTCCACTTTGTTTTCTGAATGTCCCAAAAATCATGGAAGGTTAGGAAAATAGCCTTGATAAACTGTGCCACCTCAGAAGGACAAGAACATGGAGTAGATTTCCAGCTTCTCCTAGTCTGGGGTACGCTTGCAAAGACAAACGTGTAAATCCAGTGTGCTCATAAAGAGGAAAAACTGCTGATGAAAAAGGTAATAACCAAAAGAAGGTCAAAACATAAAATCAGAGAACTTACAGGCTGGTTTAATCCATATAATTTATTAGCTTCATTTTCTCTCCAAGCAATTGTGGAGTTTTCTTAAGATCTCACTGCTATAAACAACAAGCAGGTGGGCAATTCTTTATCCAGGAGGGTCAGAGTAACTGAGGAGCTAGAATAGAGCTAAATGTTGTGCTCCCCACTAAGTTTTAATTCCCAGAAAATTATTGTTTAGGTGAATGAGAGCTATACTTGAGTATATGGGTTGAGTGTATGTCTAAGGGTTTTGACTGCAAGAGGATGGAGGGAGATACAGGGAAAGAGGAGGAAAGGCAAGTAAAGCGGGGGTTGTGAGGGGAAGAAATCCTGAAGCCATGCTCTGAGCAGTCTAATGCACAGCAGACGCCAGTTTAAAGCACGTAACTGCACATTTGACCCACTTACAGTTGATCTGCGTTAGTTACCAAGGTGAAAATGGGCCTGTCTTAATTATCTTTCAGTTTGTTCTCTCTTTCTCTCTCTCACATATATATACGTGTCCTTGTGTGTATGTGTACACACATACACATGTAAAAAATACTAAATTTTTTGGGCGGGAGGGAACTTTCTTCAAATCTATTAGTTTTGTGTGCAAACAAGCACTTAATCCAAGGGCACAGCTATGAGCAGAACTGGAGGTATACAGCATGGCTTGGCCATTTGCTATATTTCCCTCCTTGTAGGTTTGCATTAAAGGTGACAGAAACAGTCACTTAGCATGGAAAAAAACCCCTGTCGATATGATCTCTTATGAGTCACACATATATAAGAGTATAAAAAGAGATAAAAATTATTTAATACTTTTAAAATGAATTGTTTTATGACCAGTTCTCTCATTATTTCCCATTGGCACTCCAAAACAATATCTTCATTGGACAAGTCCCAATAATTTTTAACTGTTTGGTTTTTTTTCCCCTGAAAACTTGGCTTAAATATGAATTTGCCAGCACCTAATTGAGTTGCAAATTGATTTGCAGAGGAACATTTGAGCCCAAAATTATAGTTGCATTTGAAAACTGTATATACATTTAGCATTGACACTGTTCCAACAAAGCACTTAAGGGCCAGGCTTTTGAAGATATTTCAGGTCCAAAGGGTGAAGATGAGTAGTTAATGGGAAATTCAGAGGAATGCTGAACCTTAAACTCTGCATTGATGTAGTTTGGAAAGTGCAGCCTAACAGACTGTGTGTTGCTTAATCTCAGATGCAAATGTGTCCCACACTAGAGGTGAAACTGTGTTGACTTTTAGCATAAAACTCTCTTGAGCACAGCCTTGTTTAAATACCATTCTCTAGACTCTTCTGGCTGAGAAACCTACTTCAGCCCACGTGCCAGATTTTAGCAGAGAATCAGTAGAAAATTATTCCATCTTAGCTTCAAATTCCGTATTTTAGCCTCAAACTCTTTAGATGGGTCTCATTTCAGTGAATGTCCTCCCCTCCTAGATGTGTCCTACCTTGAAGCAGGGAGCAGCCAAAGCCATGGGTGATGCTAAACACACACATGCCAAGCTGTGCTTAAATGGAAGAAGGTTCAGGGCTGCTATGGCAAGAGATTTCAAAAATCAGAATACAGAAGGGCACTGGAAACCTAACACTCATACAAGCCTTTAGAAATGTCAGTCCTGGAAATCCTGAAATCATTGATGTATACCTTAATTTGAAGAAAAATTGGGTATTTCTTTTTATAATGACTTTAGTGCTGTTCAAATCCTGGTGAGAGTATTAAGTACCACAGATAACTTGCTTATTCTATAAGTATACAAATAAGCAAATCTTACAGCTCTTGAGAAAAGCACAGCCTATCATGTTAAAAAGCACGAATTGCATTTCTGCTCTGTAAAGCTGCAAGGGGCAGATGTTTGAAATTAGCAAAACTATTACCTTGTTTCCCACAAAATGCAGTATCTTAGTCATCACAATACTAGCTTGGAATACAATACTGCCTGCATTTCACTGGATTTAGAGGAATGCTAGAAAATGCTTTTAACAAGAATTTCAGACATCAAACTCCTCTTTTTTTCTAGTGGTGCAGAAAAAAAAGAAGTCAGTGGGATAAGTGTTTGGGACATCCTTAATTCATTGTTAAAGAAATGATGAATTCTGCTAATAGGAAATAAATAATATGAAACAGTTACTTTAATTATATCTGAGAACCCCTTGGGTTTTGGGCAATTAGGTATTTACTGGACTATGAATAAATGTAGGATTTATTTTTCTCTTCAATCAGCAACAGAATAGAGATCCAACAGTTTAAAAATGCATCTTTCTAGAAAGGGTATTATTTCCATTACATTTGTAAATATAGTGCTTTTACCTCAAAATAAAAATGTCTCTAAAATGAGATATAAAAGTTGTTTCTATTCCAGACATACAACAGAAAAATGCTGTAATTAGTAGCTATTTGGAAGTCAATTGTAAGCAGATGGACAGAGCAGCAGGAGCATAATATCCATCGCTAGACATACCAGTGCTTTCAACATTAGCTTTCTGCAAAAACCATCTACCTCAAAAAAACCCCCCAGTATTTCTTCTGCTTTACTAAACCTTATGAAGTGCATGTCTACTGCATTTCACTTCATTTTTAGTGTCCAAATTTCCAGGTTAAAGGGATGAACATTCAGCTCAATTCTTGCTGAAACTTTTAAAAGAAAATCTGGCAAACCCAAAAGCTAGTGATAACCAGAAAGCCAAAATAAAGTTGACTCGGTCCCTTCTTACAGATGTGTAATTCTTTTTGTGTAGGGTACCTGTGACTTCCCCTACACAGCAAAGAGTGGTGGGTTTTTTTGTTGTTTTCTTTGTTTGACTGTTTGTTTCAACTGGAGAAATAGCATGCCTGAGCTGCACCTTTCAAAGGTGTGTCCACCTCATAATGGCTATTTTCCACACCTGGTAATGCCTCCGTATGCTCTTTGTGGGAAGAACATACTCTGAGAGGGATGCTAACTGTATATGTGAGTGGCTCCTAGGTGAAGGCTTCGGAAATAGCACTGAGTGCCCACTCTGATATAGAGCATGCCTAGAGGACTTGATATGGGAAAAGTGAGTGATGCAACTCAGTGCATCCCATATGGCGTGAGACATATAGCAGAAGCATGTCCCCCTGCGCTGGATTACACTGGGGGTCATGACCCTTACAGGGCAAAGCTAAGAGTGCAGTGAGTTCCTAATTAGACCAAGAAATCCAAAATCCAATGTACAACATCTTCCCAACAATGGTCTTCAAGTTAGTGGCATGGACATACAGATTCCAAAGCTGTTCAGCCCAAATACCCATCTTGTCACCCCTGTGTTGAATATTCAGCTACTCAAACAACATCCTGAGTGATTTCTCATTCACATTCTCTTTCTTCCCTTACTCTTCATAACCTCTCCTTTGCATGGTAGACTACGTGCAGCAAAATCAGGGAAAACAACCATTCTGCAGAGCCTCTTAATGAAATACTCAGCATCTCTCCCGAAAAATTATTTCCGCACCTAATTAGCTTTAAAACTAGAATTAACAGCTGTCACTGATGTGGTGTTGATTAGCAGATGGGCCTACAGCATTGTTACTAAGTGTAAATTTTACTTTACACGTGTATATGTAAACACTTATATATGTAAACACATAAAAGGATAAATACAAATAAGAAATATGTGAAATATAGCAAGCATATAAAGTGGATATGTAAAAATATAGAAAAACATTAAAGTAATAAAATAATACACTGAATAAACCTGAATTAAAGGGCACACAACTTTTTTCCTGTACACATGATAAAAAACCTGGACAATGCAGGGGCAAGAAAGTGCTATTTGGAATTCCATATAGAGGTTTGAGAGTCTATTGAAAAGGAAATTAAAGCTTTGAACTCACTCTAGTATTGACTGTGGATAAAACCATTTGACAAACTAATATTTTTATGCGTCTTATCGAAGAAATTTTGACAGAATCAAAGCAAAGTGTCTTGAGTTAGACAGCACAAGGGAACAGCAGGAACACAAAGCTGATGCCTTATCCTCTCCTCTCCAAGGCCTAACTTCAAATTCTTGCTGTGGTCCCAGATTAAAGATGTTTTCTGTAAGATTAGGACATAGACTCTCTGCACTCTCTGGTCACAAAGCCATCCCTGGATATGCTTAAAAATTCTCCTTGAGAGAAGTCTTGCACTGAAAAATCATTGAAGCCAGTTAATTTGTTAATTCAGCCTAGAGATGAGGGATATTTGCCAGTGGCATTTAATACAACACAAGAGACAACAGTATTGCACCTTCACAACCCCAAGGGAGTTAAATTGCTGCTACTGACATTCTCCACAGAGAAAGCAAGACATAGAGGACAAGCAGGAGGCAGAGCCAGTGATAAAGCCTGAACTAGTTTAGAAATGGTTTTGCTAGGACTTTCGTGCTCAGGTGACAACTTTCTCACTCATGGTGAGCTCCAAATTAAATAACTTTTTACTTTTTCTATAATTTAATCACAGATAATAGTTTTTATACAACTGAGCTCTCTATATGTCTGTATTAGTATTTAACCGATGTATTTTTGCCAGGTTGGTAGGTAAGCTTGCATACAGTCCTAGGAAAAAACATGTTCTTTCCTATCCCAAACCTCTCACATATTATTTGGGCCTTACACAGAGAGCACCAGTTCCCTTCTCATGCAAGGTGCTCTACACTCATCAGACAGTAACAGAGAGCCTCCAAAGCTCACTTTTGTAATCCACACTCCAGCCCCCCACCTTGAAGCTTGTGCCTTGGCATGCTATTACCAGAGCTTGACCCATCCAGCTGGTGGACCAGCAAGCTTCAAGCAAGAGAAATTCTTTCTAAATCTTCATTACAGTGATAATAAAATGCTGACACAGTCTAAAACTGGTCTTGCCTACATGGCTTTACTACCATTGTTACTGCCAGAATCATCATCTCCATCAGTATTATGATCATCTTTATTAGATGAGATAATCTCAATTACCATTAGCGCTAATTTATTATGTTCCTCATCAACTCTGTCATCAGTGTCATTTGTCTAATTGTTGCTCATAAGCATTTAACAAAGAAAAACAACAGCCAATCTGCAACATTTAAATCGGGTCTGGGAGCGAAACTGGAAAAAACCCATGAAACTCTCAGACCTCCCACAGCACCGCAACTACTAACATTCTGGAAAAAGAATTGTTCTCCAGAAAATGTCTGTAACCTTATTCTACAGACACCAGTGGAGGAGTAGCAGGTTTTCACCAGGAAAGGTGGGCTATGATGATCTATCTGCTCACCCCTGTGCAACAGACCCTTGTGCAGAGAAGGACAAGGTACAGTCCTCCCTGGCTAGGGAGTGACAACGTTTCAGGATAGGAAACAACAGTGAAGGTCAGGAGCATACCTGCGCATTTATCTCCACCCCATAATTGCAGTTTGCTGGAATGATCTTTTCCTCTCAATTATTTCATTACATGCCAGGGACCTGCACCAGGCTCAGTACAGTTCACAGTCAGGTGCATTTTACTGTTTGAAAATAGGAAGTGCTGGGATACCACCCAAGGATAGACATCAGTGTGGCAGTGATATTTTATGGTCAAAGGAACTCTTCCCTTAGGGACAAGTCTATTACAAATACTTGGATGACCCTCAAACACCTGCGGATGCATTTGTTCAACAACCCTCAAAACCTGAACACTGGAGTTATGAGACCTATTTCACATATGCCACAGGATGAGGGAAAACAACCCAGGGCATGTCATTTCAAAGCCAGATTCCTAAAGCCGAAGTTCCCTGACTGTCAGCAGGGTCACTTCTGCAAACACTCTCACAGCAAGGAGCCATCCCAACCAGCCTGCTAATGGCACGTCTGATCCCACAGACAGCACGGGTCTCCTTGAGCCACAGGCACGTGCGTGGAAAGCCAGATGACCTGGTTTGTGTCTCTGGCACAGCACTGGGACACTGCAGGCAAACTCTTCCCTGACCCAATTGCACAGATGTTGGAGGAGCGGCAGTAGCACAGGGCTGTGCTTTTTTATCTTCACAGGAGCAGATGCAGGAGGGGACTGATACATGTGAGACCATAACTACAAATTCTAGTGCAATGAAGCATTTTGCACTTGTTTCCCCTTGGCATCCTGCAGCACAGTGGAGAAAGCAAATGGCAATCAGTGGCTTTGGCAACCTGAACGTGATTCCTCACCGCTGACATCTGCGTGACGGTCATCCACTCGGGAGGGATGTGAAAGTGAGCGCCGGCCGAGTCTCCCAAGAGCACGACCCCTTTCGAGTCTGCACCTGATGGATGCATTTTGTTAGTCACATGGGCAGATAGAGCAAACTGAAACTGAGCTTGGAGAGCGCTTAAAGAGGAACAGCAGTGGCAGCTGATGGAGTCACAGGGTGACTGATTACACCACTCTTCATGTGGCTTAAATGTTCAGACACTGCAACAGGATTTTCACTCCATCTGCAGCAAAAACCATCTAACAGGCATATGCCAACAACCCTAGAGAAACAACTGGGGACTGTGCATGAAAAACAGGGGAAAGTCTTGCTAATCAGAAAAGAATCCTGGTTGTATTTCAGATGGTGTGTTATTTCAGCAGAGGTTCTGCTGTGCAGACAGTGTTTATTTTTACTGTCCATAGATTATGCATTAAAAAGTACTTAAACATTTAGGGACATCGGATTACTCAGAAAATTGCTCAAAGCTCCTTATAACAGAACTGGGTGGTTGATGTGCTACTCATATGAGTATTTCTGCTAGAACAATCTGTCTGGTTTATAATTAATGTCGCTTAACATTTGTAGATTGCCTTTCATCTAAAAATGTTGAGGAGTCTTGCCAGGCAATGGTTCATCCTCAGGATACTGATTTCAGTGTAAGGTGAGGTGACTGGCAGCTGCAGTCACGGCTGGTTCGTGAGGTTTTTATTTGTGCAATGTGGACACAGAGGTGCCCACCCACATGGTCGGGGAGATCAGCTGATGTCATCACTTCACCCCTTTAAGGCCTTCTCTGGAAAAAATGTATGTATTTATGGCCAGAGGTAAAATTGGACAAATGCAGATGTTAAACTGCTTCCCTAAATCCCAAGGCCATTACTCTGGATTAGTCTTCAAGCACCAGAGAAGATGCAGAGGTGACACCTCTGTTTGCTGCTGTCCCTGATCTGTGTATTCAACTTCATTACTGAGCTGACTTTTAACAGGAAATTACCAGCAGCCTGTGTTTTTTCAAGTTTCATCTTTGCCCATCCTGAAGATTAAAAAAAACCAATAATTTTGCCTTTCTTATGACGTTGTAAAGCCTATTGTCTTTCCCTTGCCTTGGGAATAACTGTGCAAATATTGAAATATTTGTAATATTAATAGATAAGACAGATGGTTTTTTGTATTGACTCTAATTATTTACCTTTGCAGAATTTCTCCTCATAGGGAATTCCATCTTTTGGATCCACACCCTGTTGGAGAAGAGAAGGGGCAGATAGTAATATCTATCTAGCACCTGAAGAATGGCAGTGAAAAACAGAGGCTGAGAATTTAGTTATTCTTGAATGTTTGCCTGCAGGAGGCACTGCATCATAATAATGATGTTTTCCACTACATTATCTTAATAAGTATATGTACATTTAAATTAATCATATAAGCTATAATTTAAATAATCATAAGCATCAATAAATAAACTGTTAGTATCAGCTAATGAAACCAGAATAAATAAAAAAGAAACATTTGTAGACTAAATCAAAGACTAGAGAGGACAAAAGAGAAGCAGAAATCAGGAAGGTGCAACTTCATGTACTTACCCATATGCCATTGCAGTTAGAGTCACTTTTTGCATCCCAATTATCAGGACTAAAACAGAGACACAAAAGGATAAACAATGTCACCAAAAAAATCAGGAAATCAGATCCCTAGTGCCATTTTTCACTAAGAATAAAAAGGAATTAGAAATTCCTTTCTGCATGGAAGGGTGGGGTTTTTCCCCCTTTGGATCTAGAAGAGGCAATTTTTCCCAGCAAAATGCAAATGCAAAATGCAATGTTAACTTGACGTTAATACTGGAAGATGGTGAATGAAACTTATCCTTTTAGTCAGTGGCATGGTTTCCCTCCCCACCTCCGGTCTGTCTGACCAATTTTAGCTGCAGATGCTTCAGAGAAAGGAAAGAAATGTGTGCACCACCCCTGCAAATGAGCCCCATCCCTGGTCTTGATCATCCCCTCTTGTCTCCCTCATAGTGAAATCAAGCAACAAGCAGTGATGTGTTGTCTAAGAATATGGTGGAAACAAAATCTGGAGCTCATTCTTCTCAAAGCCACAGTTAGTAGGAACTCTCTAAAATTAAAATGCTTACCGCCTGCCAGGGTACACAGTGGTGTTTTTGTCATCGCAGTCTCTGCCTCGCCAGTGATAGCCCCTCAATGTCTAAAGGTCAGGAGAAACACGCAGATAGGACAGTCATTATTACTCTTGCACTTTTAATTTAAAATATCTAAAATGAGAATCTAACTCAAGGTGTAGGAATAAAACCCAGTAAACAGGTTGTATTCCAGAGTCCCTTTGCTAAGCTTTAATAAGTGACACCTAGCATGCCTTGGTGCAGAAATAAGACAAGCTGGCAATTTATTTTTTCTTTTAATATGACTTTACTTCACCTCTTTTTAATTCAGTAAACAAACCACTCAGCAGCAGAGCAATTTGCTTCTGCAGGGAGCACAGCTTTATGTGTGCATCTCCCCAGGTGGCATACATGAATGACTGCTTTTTCATCCAGGAAGAAACCTGACATTTTATGACAAAAAAACCCTCCATTCACTTTATTCCTATACCTATTTTCACATGAATGGATAAGGCTTTGCAGAAAGTAGGAGGAATCCCAGAGACATCCTCATTATCAAGGGATTACTGTACCAAAGGAAAGGCTTTGCTTACCGGGAAAGTACTAAATTTATCTCCATCAAAATCTTCAAAAGGCAGTTTATTTCTTAGAACACTGTAAAAAACAAAAACAAAAACCATAGTGTTAACATATGGAAGGGAATCTATTCAGAAAGTAAAAAACACAGTGAAGTGTACAGAATAGATAATAACTGGCTTCACTGCTCCATAATTCAGCAAAGTGATCCTGCCCAAAAGAGCAAATTCTGTATTTCATTATCTGCTGACTGAGCTCTGGAGGTGAGGCTGATGGACTCCTGTATGTCTTCAATGTCAAACCTGCAGTCTCTAAAACAAACTAGGACATCAAATCTGTGGTAAAAGTTATTTTTGTAAAATTTTTTTTTTGTAGCTAAAGAAAAAGGAAAGTAAAAAACCAAAGATGGTCAGAGAGAGAGAGTGCATGAAGGAGAGATCAGAAGAGTTGAGCTGAACGCATGCAATCCAACATATGATATACAATTTCATTCCCACTTCCACTGTCTGAACTCGCAGGGCTCAACTCAGATTATATGTCCTGACTAACATTTCAAAAGATACTCGCAAGATTTTTCATATCAATCAACCCATTCCCAATAAACTCCTGGTATTTGCAGTTGCAACTAAATGAGCAGAAGCAGGTGAACAAGTTAGTCTTGACGGTTGAATCAGTCAAATATATAGCTGATAATCCTGATTTATTCTTAGACCTGCTGGAGTATTCCTCCAAATCATTGGAGTACATTGACAAATACGCATTATGAGTAATAGTCCAGCTCATGTCTTTGGCCTTTCTCAGAAACTGACTCAAAGTCAGCACCGTCATGAGTTGTTTTTCCTGGGTGCCATCCACCTGACTTTCTTAAACACCTTGGGATTGTTCTATGCTTCACAACTGATATTAAATTCAGGTTCCTCACAGAGTCATGCAGATGTTGGTGGCCTTCCTGCGCTGAGTCATGGGCACCACAACTGGGTGAACAAATGAAATAGAGAAGTTTCTTGGGCTCGGAAAATCTCAGGAGGAAGGTGGCTTCCTCTTGGGAATGTCACATCTGTGAGTGTGTCACATATTTGACCGCTGGGACGTGCTAAAATTAAGCAAATGTTTTAAGCACTAAAAAACCCACAAGGATCCCTGTGAAGAACCTTACTTACCTGAACTCTGTGCAATCTCCTTCTGTACTACCTAGACAGTGGTTTTATAAAGGAAACCAACATAAGTAAAGTATGAGAAGCTCTGCTAGCTAAGGATGACTTTTGAAAGAAGCAAATGTACCATGTTCTGTTTCTGGTTATGGACTGAAAATTTATACATACTATTTAATCTTCTCACACAGGTTAGCCAGAAGAGGAAATGCACATACGCTTGAGAACCCCATGAAGCTTTTCTGGAGAGGAAGAAAAATAAAAGTAGATGGATGCATTAGTTCACAGAAGTGGTGTAGCTTGGGATATTCAGTGTCAGTAAATTACAGAGCTAAACCATGTATTTTCTGCTTAGAAACATCTAAAAACTCCAATGATGCCAATAAGATTGCTGTATGCCAGAGGATTTAGGCCTGATACAGCAGTCAAGGATTAAGCCTGATCATTTTACAAACCAACTATTGCTTTGAAAGACCTGTAAAACTCAAAATAGTAAGGAAAAGGTTTCAGTGAAACTGTCTTCACTCATGTAACCAATTTTTTTCATTCTTTGTAAAAAATACTGTTCTCATGTTTGATAAACATGGTGGCACCTGACACGGTGCAAAACTAGTGAAAGCCACACACTCTGAGCCATGAGTCTGGTTTCTACACGCCAAAGGTCAGAAACAACTCCAAGAAGAGAAGAAATGGGAGGATCCAGACTGTGCATAGAATACCCTTGGTTTTTTTAAATGAGATTTTTACCTGGAAATACAGATTTTATCTTGGCCAAACCTGTAAGATGTAAAAGACAGCTGCTGCTAGAAAAACTATTTCAACATTAGTAGCCCATAGTCAGGGGCCAATCCAGCTGATGTTCCAGGTAGCCAGGAAGCGGGTCTTGAGAGAGACCTTCCTAATGAATTGTGTTGCATTGGCAATTAATCCCACAAACAAAGTGCTCATGTGCCTTCACTGTAAATTCAGTTGGTCTTGAAACACTGAGGGTGCTCAAGTGGTCTCTAACTGCAGAGGGCTAACTGGTGCACAGCCTCATTAGCTGTATTCACAGAGGCTACATTTAGCACGTAAATACAGAGCAGAGGAGCAGATGGGCATACCTGTAACTTTATGCAAAGATGGGCAATTGTTTGTACAGACTTAAGAGCTCTGTCCTTGGACCAACTGCCTTGTGTTACATACTTTACATACACAGAGAAAAAAGAGTAAGGTAGTCCTCAACCTAGTGATATTACAATCCATGCCCAAGGTAGAGAAGGTAAAGGTTGGGTACAGCTCAGGAGAGGCCAATGGAAGGTTATTAAACACCATGTGGGTTCACAACCCCAGTGTATAAAGCTCTGAGTGACAAAGGAGAACTTCGAGGCAGCACAGCAAGGCAGTGAGGCCAAGGAGCACAGGGCATTGCCTTGCAGTTCCAGGGAAGGTGTTTGCTTGGACAGGTATCAAGGGGCGATGGAGATAAGGGTCTCATGCTGCCCAGAGCAGGAGGTCAGGCACAGCAATGTGCCACAGCCAGGATCTCAGTGTGGAGAGGACAGCTGGAGTAGTGGAGAGGGGACAGAGCCCATAGATTGTAGCCAACGTTTGTGTTGGTGGCTGAAGTGACCAAGCAGCAAGATGAAGATGAAAAAGAGTAGTACCTTTTTCAGGTACCACTGAAACGGAGGAGGAGATCCGAAGTGGAGGTGGAGCTGTAACAGTGCACTTTCTGAAGGATGCAAAAGTGAAATCAAGGAGAAAAGAAAAAGGAATGTCAGGGAGACGAGAAACCTGAGAAAAAGCCACCAATTAACTTTCTTCAGCTCTGTCCAACACACTCAAATGACAAAGGTGGAGTGAAAGGAGAAACCAGAACACAACCACAGAAGAACTGGAGAGAAATAGCCAAAAGCAGCCGGGGAGTGGGGCCTCTCTCTGAGGCTGAAAGGCCAACCCGGTCCCACTGGTGCACCTCCAGTTGCCCTGTGCTCTTCCCCATCCCTCTGCACCTCTGTATTCAAGCTATTGGCTGCCTTGGGGCAGTGTCCTGCAGCATGGATGGGACACAGGCCTCCTTTTTGCTCTGTGTGTATGGTCAGGTGGGAGGAGAGTGTGAGAGTTGCACAGACAGGATGCCAGCTTTTCTCAAAGAGATTTACAAACCTATGNCCTTCATGTAGGACTAATCCTGCCAACAGAAGCACCAGAGGCTCTTTAAGCCTTCCATCAGGCTAAGATTTGCAGGGTCTTCATCTGAGCTGTCAGCTTTTCGCTTCAGCCTAAGTCACAGTATGCAAAGCCTTTGAAGTTAAGGCACCTGGAGCCAAAACCGCATCAGAAAGACAAACTACAGGGCTTGCAAAAAATAAATACATAAATAAAACCTCCTTTTATTCTGCTCACAGACTGCGCTAAAAGTTTACCCTTTGCTGTAAGCAGAATAAAATTTTTCCTGCCTTTTTCTCAGCTAGTCATTTGAAAATTCTTGCTGACTGGATCTCTGTTGGTTTCAAAGGAAGATTATTCTGCAGTCCCAAAGACTGCCTGACTCTGGTGGGAATGGTTGCATGATGATGACCTGGCAGTGGTGTGGGTGTTGCTGAAGACCAGCTGCAGCAGCATTCCAAAGCCCAGCAGCCTCTGGCTCCCCAGCCTGTGTATTCCTGCAGCAGGTGGGACAGTGAGATCTGGAGATGCTGCTTTAGCTCTGCTTGGGGTTGTGCAGGAGAGCGGCTCATCTGCTCTTTGAGGGTGTCTTTGGCTACTCTCAAAAGGCAAAGAATAGAGGTATAAAAAAGAGGGAATTTTTGTGTGAGCAGGCACTTTTGTGTCCTTCCCAGCAGAGACAGGCTACGATTGCAGCATGAGTTGTTGTGAGAAGACGGACTACTTGCCCCTGTATAACACAAGTGGGTGGGCAGGAGATCAGCTTATGCCCTCCTCTGCCCATCAGTTCCCTTTGGGCTCCCTCCATGGCTTCCCACTTGTCCCACTGCCAGGCTGTGACTTGCAGGGACCTTGTAGACATGACAGGATTGTACAAATGATGCCTGCTCTCATTAAATGTTACAGCCAGAACTCTAATCACCATTCTTTCATTGCTACTGCTATTGCCCCTCAGTATCTTCTCCACCCGCAAGAAAAGTTAATGCTAGAGGTGCTCACAGTGATTGATAACACTAATATCCTATTCATTGCCTGTTAACATTCCCTAATGACATTTCTGTAATTATTTTAATTGGTTTTGCTAAAAAGAATAACAATGAGCCCCTAATGCTTGTTGGTGTTTGGTTTAAGCCAGTGGCTTACAGATGGCTCACTCCTTTTAATGAATGGAGACATTTATTAGAATTTTTTGGAGTTGTAGTCGCTTTCACCACATCTCTATATCTGGTGAATACCTTTTCTTTTTCCCAAACTCACAATGATCCTAAGAAATTCCACGTAAATGTGAAATCCTGGGATTGAGATGGATCCCCCATTCTCATTACAACAGCCATAATCACATTTCCTTTTTTATGCACTGTCACACACAGCTGCCAAGCCAAGATGGGGACAGTTAACCTGAAAGAACTTCAGAAGGCTTTCCCCAAACATGCAATGGAGCAAAAACAATGAAAAGAGCAGATATGGGAAGAAAGAACAGATCTAATTCGACGTTTTGGTCTAGCATGAGCCAGAGCGTGAAGGAGGCCATATGGATGTTTTCCTCTCTTCACTGAGGTGGATGCAGGGATGTCCTACCACAGATGGGGTGTTTCTGGATCCTCGCCCACACATTCAGCCAGGTAATCTTCTCCCCAAGCAGTGAGAGCACCTCAGCTCTCACTGACATGTATCTGCCTGTGCAGGTAACACATCGTGATTTGGCAGCCTTGAGACTGGGCAGGTGATTTCCTCACTATTTCATCATACGCTGCTGCTCTGGGATACATGGCTTATGCAAGTATGATTCACACTGTGCTCCCTCCTAGAGACTCTCCTTTGTGTTTCTTACTGCGTTGTTTTTCTGGATCTGAAAATAACTTCAGTCTGGGTGAATGGGAAATTGCAAGCTGAAGTAATGCCTCTAGAAATGTTGTTATTTTCAACTTTCTAGGTTGAAAATAAGTTTCAGCCAGGGTCATTACAGGAAGCACCCTAGGAATAACTGCAGGAGAAGCCCAAGCAAGCATATGATATGCATTTTAAATTGAGCTGACCTTGCGTTATGCAGGAGGTTTGGAAATACACTGAAACCCAACTGTGACTTTTCTGCTTCCAGTCTGCTTGTCCTTCCCACTGGTAAACGGGCAGCTAGGAGCAGGAGGGGGCCAAGGGCCAACGGAGACTGAGAGAGGTATTGGTGTATTGAGCAGCTTTGAGGATACTGGAGAATAGAGGCAAAATAGGAGACCCTGTTGCACCCAGCGAATGATGCCAGCCATGCCACCCTCCCCAGGAGAGCCTGCAAGGACGTGGCACAAACAGCCCAAGAAAGTGGGATGTGGTTGGTCATGTGGGGAACTCAGCCCAATAAGCCAAGGGAACAGCACGCGCAAGGAAGCAAAGGAATTGTGTCCCAAGGAGCAGCCTCCCCGCGCTGGTTCCTGTCCAGCCCCGTGCCTGCACCCGATCTCCAGCTCTCAGAGAGGACCTGCTTGACTCAGAGCATCTTGTTACAGGTGTTACCACGGGGACTTGCTCCAGGGAAAGAGGAATAAAAATTTCATGTAATTTGAGGGGAAATTTCAGGCCATCAGTAGCACAGCACCGAATAGGAAGGAAAATGAATAAGAGATCCTGCTGGTTGCTGTTCTGTGGGAGCCGGAGCCCGTCTCTCCAGCGCTTTGTTTATTTCCCTGGCTTGGCAATTTGGCAATTGCCCAAAGTCTAATTAGGCACCTCAATTTTCACTTTTGTGAGCAGCATTGCAGTAAGGATTCAGGGAGAAGCAATATCAATAATTTCTTCACAAACAGTTAAAGCATTTCCTCTGCATTAAGTGCCTGAAGACAACTGGAAGCAAACTCTAGGGCTAAACTGACTGACCTAAGTGAACCTAGCAGAATAAAAGCTGCCCCTCCCTTCTCTGCTACCCTTCAGATATCCTCTACAAATCTGAAAACTGTTGGAAGCAGAAAGATTTCAAATCCCAATTTTCCAATTTTAGAAGCAAAGGCAGCATCTCACAAATACAGGAGAAATACGCAGAATTTGCATTCAGGGCATTGCTCGAGTTTCGCACAGCCCCAAAGCGCAGTCGCTCTGCTCTGAGGCAGTGAGTCAGTTCATGAGGCACCCATTTACATACAGCTACAAGGTAGCTGCATTTTTCTTTTTTTTTTTTTTAATGCTTTCCCAATACTTTCATATTTTTTCTCTATTTCTCCCTCTCCTTCTTCCAGTGTCACCCGATAGAGCAGACCCTGTATCAAGTAGGAGTCAGTCAGCATTCATTCAATGCTGATCAGGAGGATTCACAGTCAGACAAAACAAACAAGGACTCACTCCTGATAAAATGGCAGTACAGCATAAAACACACTAATGCCATCCATTTCTTACCAGGTCCTTGGAAGTCTTCATAATTCTTTTTGCTTTTCTTATTGCAGTACTCAGTCCCACCTAGGAGAGCAAGAACAAAATGAAAAACAACCAGATCAGCCTCACAGTATCTTACCAACTTTTCTCCCCATTTCCTACCATTTTTTTTCTATTTTAATATCAGTCACAGCACAGACATGATGTATGAGACCACAAACTCCTCATCAGTTACTTTTTATTGGTCTAACAATCAATTATCCAGTCACCTTCTATGAAACTCCAGTTGCAAGAGTTCATTTATTTTGCTCCAGGGCATCATTTATTTCCCAAGGAAAAGTCCAGATCAGCCGAAGAGCTGAAATTCATATCCTGACTGCACAGCATGAGCTGCAGAGGACATACTTCTCTAGTGACTCCTCCTGAAGGAAAACTCATCCATTAGAAGGCTAAAAGAGGGTTGCTCGTGTAATGGCAGTCTGACTTGCTGTGGAAGGGTACAGAGGAAACATTTGCTCTTAGATGGATAAGGGTTATACTGAGCTGAGGTTCATCCTGACAGGGGAACCTGGCACGCAGGGAGGTACAAAGCAGGGAATAGAGTTTGGAAGGAAAATCTCCCGCTTAGGATCTAGGAAGGTTAGCTTTTTATTCTGGAAATACTTGCCCTGGAGGGCAAGCTGTTGCTGACAGTGGCAGGATAGTTTTTCTGCTGGGTGCATGCCAACTTGTGCTGAAGAGGCATTTTGGGATACTTCCACAATGTGGATACTTATACCACCATAGAAAGAAAGAGTAGGAGAACCATTCCAAGAAAAGACCTTGGAGAGGCATCATCAGGTTGGCCATCATAAGGCCACGGGTTACAAATAAGTCAGCTACTAGTCCTACACAAATAATTCCTGAAATCCCTTTGCACACCAGCTTTTTAAAGGAGGAGAGGAAATTTTGTGCGAGGGGCACCATCCATGAGTGGGAGTGACAGCCAAGGACCAGCTCTGCTGGCAGCAGGAGGACAGGTGTGCTATGTGTGGTGCAGCAAGGTTGTGGTCAAATGCACCCTGACGGCTGCTGGCCATGGCCAGGAACTGCCAAACACTGCCATGGTCCTGCTCTCCAAGTCTTCCTCAAGGCTCTGCCATTGCAAAAACCTCAATAAATACATTTTTGCAGCCCACGTGGTCCACAGCCCTGGGTGCTGCCTGGCTAAGTGTTGAGGCATAGGCAACAAGCAGGGGCTGTTTCCGCACTGTGCTGTTAAGCATTGACCCCAGCCTTAAGAAATTTGTCTTGTATCACAGCACAGAAAGATCACGCTGCTTCTCCTGCCACAAGGACTCTTCCCAGTCATGGAGCTGAGGAGATGCCCCAGATACGCTCATGCAGTCCAAAATATTTAACAACTGTTTAACAACCCTGATAAACAGCACTTTCTAAATTCAGCCACATCTTTCCATAAGAAAGGAAGTTCTCACAACTTCAATTTAGGAAAAAAAAAGAGAAGAGACAGTCAGAGGAGTCTGGGAGGGTCAGGGTAACACCAGTGTGCTCCCCCCTGCTGCTCCATTTTCAGTTCAGGACAATATTCTTGTATCTCAGTGATGACAGTTCCCATATGTTGTGCTGCATTTATTAGGCCACCTTTGAAAACAATCATATCTGTGAGGGAGTAGCTAAGTGATGGCCTCTGTCCTTCCCTTCAGCATGAGGAAGGCTGACAGCACTGCCTGTTTGCTCTCTTTCTGCAGGAATAAGTACTTATGTTCTGTAGGCTTTGAGAATTGGCAAAAAAACCCCAACCCTAAAATAAAAAAAGAAGATAAAAATAAATTATTTTTGAAAATGGTTCGAATGGAAAAAAAAAATTCCAGAGCATCACAAACATGTTAGCACCCGGTTTCTGCTCAAAATTGTTAGTGGGGACAAACTGTTCTCTCTGAAAATGACCTGCTATGAGTCCCTCCTCCAGTCCAGCCTAAGGACATTACTGCCAGCCTAACATCAACCAGGTCTGAGGGCTCTGAGGTAAAGTCAGCACAAATTTATATATATTTATCTGGGTAGAGCTACAGGAACTCAGCAAGGGGGAGAACAGGTATGCTTCAGCAAGTGCTATTATTACAGCATTTAGAAGAAAAAAGAAAATGTCCCTCGTATGATGGCACCTTACTGAACAGTGGCATGCCAGCTTAGAATATTAAAGCAGATTTAATTTGTATTTAAAGTAATCATTGCCAACATTTTTGTGCTGGGGATAAAATTTAGCATGTCATTATAATTGATTTAGGCAGTGATCAAAGCAAATTAATTAACCGTGATATTCAAGGGTCAAAAATTTATAGTGAACAACACAAAAGGATACGGACGAATAAGCATAAGCTGCAAGGAACAAAGACTTCTAGGTTGCTGTGATTTAATATATGTGTCACATTAATATATGTAGTTAATATATGTTTAATTCATGGTGTCGATAGTCTTCTAGAAATCAGGGTATGTCACAAATATATGAGAGAAGCTAGCAATGAGCCGAGACATTGTTTTCTAGTTTCTTCCCCCTGGGCATCTGCTGTCCCCAAAACCAATCATGCATCTTACGTTTGCCGTAGTTATGTTGTACAATACCAGCTGCTGTCATTTCTGCAATAAAATTACTTGAGAGGCAGATGTGAAAAATGGCTTGAAATTGAGTATAATAGAAGGATAATTCCCAGAGAGGTAGGATTTATCAATCCTTTTCTGCTGGGCAGGGTAGGAGAGACCTTTCTTGTTCACAGCAGCAGCACATGAGAAATGCATGCTTCAGACAGCTACAGGAGTATTGCACTCAGAAAGCAGAAAAAAAGGGAGGAAAGGCTGGATTGACCTTGCATGTAGAAAATCCTCTCTCTGAAGCACTACAGTTGACACCTTCTCTCACTTCACAGCTTACTTTAGCCAAGACTCCAGGCTGGGCTGCAGAACACTCACAGCTGCAACACCCACTGGGAAGAAAACTCCTGGTTTCACGGGTCAGCTGTAATCCCTGGCTGACACCAGCATGTCAAGCCTGCCACAGAAGGCCATACTGCCCATACAACCTCTCCTGTTGCATCTTGGCTAGCAAGGAGCCTCCTCTCTTTCCCATGGCATGAGAACACCACCAAGGAGGGTTCAGTATCTGATGGATGAGTCCTGAGAAGCAGCCAGGACCATCCACCCCAACTGGAGCAGCCCTGTGTGCACAAGATAGCCAACCATGGATGAGGCCGAGGGCGGGGCATCACTGGGATTTCATTCACTGCCTTCTTTCAGTGTTCTCCACAGAGCCCACATATTTCCAGTAATGATTTATTTTTTGGCAAACATGTATTCCCGATCGTAAACAAATGCACGAACCAACTCTAATTCTCTCTCATTTATCATCCTTGTTAGCCAGCTTTTTCCCAGGAGACCAGATATTTACAAAACACTCCAAGTTTCCCTTCTAACTAATTTTCATCATCCTTTAACCAAGAGTACCAAGATAGTAAAATTCTGCAAAGATTGTCTAATAGTACAGATGAAAGTGGGATTTGTTCACGAGCTACACTTCCTTGTCCTCACAGTTTCGTCCGCCACCCTCCCTCACCAAATATCTCTGTGCCCATGGGTCACCCAAGACTTGTTTTCAAGGGTCCTTCTTCATGAGACAGCTTCTACCTTGGCATGGCACAGCTGCACACACCACTCTGCAAACCCCATGCCACCCTATTTCCCTTGGATTTATGTGGTGGAATGTTGGGGTTGTGTGATTTGGCTTTTTGGGATTGTTTGGGTTTTCAATTCAGATAGGCTTTATTTTATTTTATTTTCTGCCAGTGAAGAGTAGCAGAGGAAATGCAGAGAAACAAGTAAAAGAGGAGGAACTAGTGCTCAAACTGTGCCTTCTGCTATTACCCGTCTATAGTTTCTTCAGGGCTTAGTTCTGGCTGTAGCAGAAACAACTCACATTTCAGTAGATTTTACCTGTTTCCAAAAACAAAGGCTAAAAGGAAGGCATCTTGCTCCACAGGACCTAGTCTGCCTCCCAGATACTTCTTTCAATGCTTGTGGTCTCAAAAGAAGGAAATAGGTCCCAGTCACAAGGTCTACCTTTGACTGGCAGCCTGCTCTTAATCAGGAATGCAGGAGCACTCCCACCCTGGAGTTTGGTTCTGTCTCACCTCCCAGGAAGAAGCTCACATTTTTACTGAGAAAGACGAATGAGAGTAAACAGCAGGAGTATTTTTGTTTTACTAAACCCCAAAGGATTTCTTTTTTTCCATCCAGAATTGGTTGGCTCCTACTTTATTAAACAGCATGCTGGCCACAGTAATGTCCATGAGGGATGTGGCTTCTGCTTTGTACAAAGTCAGTGAAAGACCTGATAGATGTTACATGAACGAGCAAGAATGCTTGTGACAGTGATGCTTATTTTGGCAAGATAAAATGATAAAAGCATAAATATGCATATTTTTGCTGATGTAGAATGACTTCCACCAAAATCCTACTGATGGAGATTAAAACAAAATATGCAGCCAAAAGATCTCTGATAATCTGAAGCAGAAAAGTGATGGGAAGCAGAAGAGGCACCCTGAAAGGCAGAAAGAAGGAGTACAAACTGCTTCCAACACAGACTGTTTTAGTGATTGCTAGAGCACGACCACAGTGCTGAAGTTGAGCCATTATTCTAGCCCCAACAAAATCAATTAAAGTATTGCCATTTAACTAAACAGGCTATCTGTCTTAAAACAATCTAGAGACAAGCTGAGAATAATCTCCTGCAAACCTATTTGTTCCCAGGGCCAGAAAGGAAACTTGGTAGGCACTGCCTAAAACCCTTCACCCTATTTCAGCCCTTTTCACTTACTAGACGAACATCCCTGTATTACACGACCTAGTGCAGAAAGTTCTCCAGCATATGAGCAGATAAACATTTTTGGCTAAAACATTATCCAGTCATCCTAAACCAGCTCTCTTGGATGCCTGTACTCCTGTCAGTGTTTTGGAGTGATGCTGCAGCCCATATTAAAATATCTGCCGTTGATGTGGCTTAAACCACAAAGCATATTACAGATGTACATTAAACCACAAAGCATATTACAGCAGCTTCAGATACCGTCCAGTTTTCAGCTACCTTTAGTAAGCCTACACTTACTAAATGTGCCCTATTAGTTTGTCTCTTTACTTGAAGGAGACCCCAGTGTTGCCACCCTCATACTTAAGGGTAGCGGAGAACCCCTGCTCTGTTCTACAAACCACTGGTGGCGAGGAGGGGCTCACAGGACCCATTACAAGTGATGTCTGGTCACATGGTCGTGCTGGTGATCCAGGAGCTGCAAGGGCCCCCTCCAGTCTTACCCACTAACATCAGACGTCTGCTCCTGAAACTGCCTCCCAGCAGAGCAGCCCACCTTGCCCAAGCCCCAGAAACAGGGGGCTGCCCCTGCCCAGGCTGGATGCCCTTCTCCTCCAGCTCTGTGCTGAGAGCACTGAGCTTCTTATGAACGGAGTAATATTTTCTATTCATAATTAGACCAAAGTCTTCCAGAATAATCACAGAGTGCTAATAGCTCCAGGCAGCTTGGAAAAAAAAACCCTAATTTGGGCTAATTTGTCAGAGACCAGGGAAGTATGTAAAATGATGCATGTGTTATTTAAACAGATTGCAGCGTCTCCACTAAGTAGATAGTTTAAAAGGTCTCTGAAGTAGGGGCTCTTCCTTCCTCAAAACACAACAACCTCACTAAAGCAACATTGCACAAACAGGAAAAAATAACCTAATGACAGAAAAAGGAGATACACGTTGATATAGTCCACCTGAAAGGCAATTAAAACCTGAACATTATACTGCCTTCCAAGGACAGGTAATGCTATTTTGTTCATTCCCTTTGCCAGTACAAATATGATACTAATTCTGGGAAAATGGGCATCCAAAGGTCTAAATGAATAAGTGAAGTACCTGAAAATCAATAAAGTTGAACAGAACAGTCATTAGTATTAAAGTCTTGTTCAAACACTGGCAGGGGACTGTGCCAACATTTGCAGACTCATAAAACTGAAGTGATCAATCAAATTACAAACTAAAGAAGCAAATGTGAGGTAAACTGCATTTTATGCACCTGTGTCTCTGATTGCATAATAATTTTTTTCACCCATAATTCATCTTTACTCAGTCTGGCTTGTCACAGAGTTACTGTGGGCAATTTATCAGCCACTTGAGCATGGATTCTAAGCACTGCTCTTCTCCTCCCATCTCCTCATGCTCTCTCAGAGCATGAGGAGAGCCAGAAAGAAGGGCACAGTCAGTGTAAAAAAAATTGTTTTCTTGGTAGAGTTCTCTTATTCCTGATGAGAAACAAATACCTTGACAGAAGGGATCTAACTACCATTTGGAAGGGAAGAGGGTTTGCTTGAGCCGCTCACTCAGAGAGACAGTCTCCAGGCCATGCAAAAGAGAGTCCAAATTTTGTTAAAAAACCCAACCCAAAACCACCACTTTCAGCTGTTTTCCTTGTGGACAGCGCACTCACTGAAGCGGTTGCTGGAGGTGGAAGAGTCAACACCTCAGTCCTACACCTGATCAGGGAGATGGGTAAGAGCTCATAGATGTGACAGCAACCCCATGATCAGCATCCTTTCCTCTCTGTCTGATCAACCGAGCATTTCAACACAGGTGTTCTAATTTCTTCACAGGAGCCGCCTTGATTTAAACAGCCCCTCTCTCCAGACACTTAAGCCTAACTCACTGTGCAGCCATGGAGAGTCCACTCCTCTCTTTAAGTGCAGTTCATTTCCTGCATCCTCTTTGACTTCAAGAGGCACCTTGCACTTCTGACACCCAGTTCAAGATGGGGGATTTTGATGGGACCTGTTTGATGGAGTTTAGACACCTGTTTGATGAAGTTTAGGCAATATTCTGGTTGAGTTGAGTTAGCGTGGACCCTCTCTGCTCCTTGCACTCGTCTTCTTTCACCCCTGTGTGATTGCACACCCATAGATCTCTATGTTGACATATCCTGGAGCATAGACTCACACCTGCTATAAACCAAATGTTACTGTCATTCTTGGAAAGCGAATGTTTCTCCAGACCTTAATATTGGCAGAACTAAATCCATTTGGATATGGACCGCAGCCCATTGAAGCACATAAAGAGATTGCCTTATTTCAATGGTTGCCAGACCAGACCCTGTGTGAAACATCTCATGCAGGCCTTCAGATATCAAATATGCCTTTCTCCATCCAGATGCAGTGAAAAAGATTTCCAAAAATAGAGGCTGAAGTGAATGGCTCGCTTTTCAACACTGCCAAACAACCCCCATCACTCACGGGTTTTAGTGTGACTGGAGTTGCATGATGATTGGGAAGGAAAAAATTACTCACAACCAAAAGAATCCCAAAACAAACAGCATGTTTAGACACCTATGCAGATAGGTATGTGTATGAGTGTAGCAAAGGTCTAGGATGTGCAATCAAGGACATGCAAGTGTTGTAGCAAGTAACTGTACATCAAAGAAGCTGTGGTAATTAAATATGTTTTCAGGCTGTGCCAAAAGATAATGCACATTAACTTAAACCTCTTGCACTGCAGACTAATCGAAGTCAAATAGCCCTGCATTTGCAGCAGGTAACTTGTGCCCGCACAGGCTGTCACAGCAGATCAGGCAATGTGGGGATCACTTGTCGTGCCGTGGTAACACAGTGGCATAGACGAACCTCAACTATCTGGTTTGGGGTTATTGAACTGCTAAACAATAAAGCCCCTACTCTTCTTCTCTGAACCAGACTGGTACAAGAGAATATGGCCCTGTGACTCACATGCTTCCTCAACTCAGCTGATGATAGTCCACACAGCTAACGTGTGTTATGCACCTTTTGTTCAAACAGGTATTTTCTAGGAGTGTCCGTGCTCTAAATGTTGAAGTTTATTTCCTAGACAATGCATGTGCAGTGGAAGCCTCCGAACTGCTCAGTTCCAGCTTAAAAAACATTCCACCATCAGTAGTTCTAAGAAAAGTGGGAAACCAACTCACCTTTGGAGGAGAGTAGAGATGACAAAGCGGTTGTCCTGGATCCTGTTTACACAGCCTCAAGGAATGGCAAACCACATCGGCATTCATTTCCCTGTCTATGCTGAATGAAACGGTGCATAAACAAAGACTATTATGTTTTTCTGGGCTCTTGAAAGTAAAAGCTATTTCCATGGGAAGCTAAATCTTCCCAACACCACACAATGATCTCAGCTCACTTCACCGTGGCCCATAACTGCTGCTCAGTACTGTGCTGGGTTCTAACGATTTTCTGCCATGACATCCTACTCAGCATTTAAAATTGGAACCCAGGATGATGAAAAAGGACTGTGCTTTACATGCAGCACCTGAATCAAATGCATTATAACTATTCTAGTTTTTTAATCAATCATAAACCTGACAAAGATTTAAAGGTTAAAGTTAATGCATATGCAATTTGACACATATGAATGTTCAATCACTAACTCAACAAAATAACCAGAAATCCTTCAAAGATCCTTAACCTTTAATCACCAAGCACGAGTGCTAGGATTGTTTCTTTCTTTTTGGGACACACCTCTGGGCTAATCAGGAATTAAATTAAAATGTTTGATTATAGCACTCCTTAGTCCTGTAAGCACTTTGCAGTCTCTTGGCTAGTTTTAAAAACAAAAATAAAAGCCCTAGGGAAGAAGAAGGTCTAGTAAAAGCTCTGTTAATTAAACTAAGAACTTTCAAAGAGGAATAAAATGACCTACATTTTATTTTTTTAATCACTTAGATTAAATAGTAGGCTTCCCCAAGAGTGCGTATCAAGGTCGGGGCTGAGAGCATATAGGGGCTGACAATTAGAATGCCTGATTAAAGGTAGAATGGAAAGCAAGAGCCAAGCAACAACAGTGTGATTTTATAGAACCTGTCTTACACACACAGGTTATTCAAATTCCTCCCTCCGCCAAATGAGCTGAATTTCAAAAGGTAATTACATCAGGTGGGCCTGATCTGAGATTTAAATGGAATATCAAGCTGGTTACCAGTGGCAGCCTGTGTTTATTCACTCAGGAACAGCTGTGCCAAATGCCAAACCACAATCACTCTGAAGCATCTCTGCTTTAAAAATAATGTGATTTTAGGAGTGAAATCCCTCCACTTCAACCTGAGAGCACATCTGTACATACCAAGAACAAACTAAGCAAAAATCTGAGAGGACACAGCAATACTTACAGTTCAGCTATGTGTGGACCGTAAAGTTCAGCAAGCACGTAACAGAAACCTTGCAGTTTTTCTAGAAAACATAATTTTTTTTTTTTAAGTAATTGAGCATGGTGAAACTGGTTTTACAGCAGTCAAAATACAGCAGCATTTGGTTCATCAAGGTTGATTTACCTTAGGGGAAGGCATGTGAATCTCTGACCTCAGTGTAGTACCAGAGAATGGGAAAACCTGAATTACTAATCTTGCCTGAAACCCTTCCGGCTTTAGGTAAGTCACATGATAAAGACTAAAAAGGATGACTAGCTTTTGCTAATTTTTCTGAGTATGGCATAATGAAAAAGTTAAAAGAAATTGTGCATGCCACAGCATCTTCTAAGCAGTTTAAACAAACGTCTTGGTAGGTTTGAAAGAAGAAAGAAAACAAACATGTAAATCAAAGAACAGAAAGTGATGTTGGGCTTGATGCTACTCCTAGAACTGCCTTGGAGCTTCTGGGGGTTTGTGGAGTTAAGATAATATGTTTTGTGCAGAGCAGGAGTTGTGCAGGAGTAATTGCATTCAAAGAAATACTTGACACTTTTCATTTGGCTTCCTTTCACAGTCTATAGCTGTATGCCTTTTTTGGATGCTGGCTCAAGTGGTTTCCTTAATATGTGTGAAGCATGTCCTCGATAAGACAGTTTATCAGTGATTTCTTCAAGGTACTGTTGTAAAAAACCAGGTGATCCATGCACCCAAGCAAAGACACTGCAGGAGAGATTGGGGGTTTGAATACAAGCAGGGCACTGATCTGACAGTTTCCATGAAGGAAAACTGCCTGTTTCTTGGCCTGAACAGACTGGAGCTGGTTAACCATGCACATATCCTGCAAAGGAGGTGACAGGCCTTGCTCCAGCGGGGGTGGTGCTGTGAAATGTCGTAAGAGACAGGTTCGCACAAGTGCCATGACAACAACAAATTTGCAGCTCCTCAAATTCCTTAGAGTTGTCATTTTCTCTTGCGCCTCCATTACCCAGACAGATAACTATCTGTACTTGGGGAAGAAAGCACAGAGTATTCTCATCCTTCCCAGAGAAAAGCCATGGAAACACCCAAAGCAGTCGCTTTCCTCCAGCTTTGGGCTGACTATTCCATTTTAACCAGTGTCAGGCTGGACATGCCCAGGGCCAGGGGGCTGCTGCATACAGGGTGGGTAGTTCTGCTGTGTGGAGGGTACAAACCCTCGTGGCAGCGACTCCATTGGTGGGCATGGGTGTGCTCCTGCTCCCACAGCTGCTCTCCTGCCAGGACTGCAGGCACCCTGGCTGGCAATCTGCACCTGAGAAAGGAGGACTGGCACCAGGAAGGCATATTAGGGAATGAAGAGATAATTTTCCCAACACCCTCCTACTCATGGTGTTGCAGGCAGCTTCTCTAACTACAGTAGCTGATTTTTCTTATTCCATGACAAGTGTTTTATTTCAATCAAGTTATTAGCTTCATTTCTTTGCCTCCTTTGCCACATAACTCCTCACTATTGGCTCTTTAGAAGCAATCTGCAAGTAAAAATTGGTCTCCTGACTAGAATTAGATTTTATTCTTGTTCACCTAAAATGAAAGATGTCTCAGACATCAATAACCCTGTGTTTGGCATCACTGCTGATTAGAACACCCTCTGATGAGGCTTGCCAGTGGGGTACCTGGCTCCCTATAGTAACCTGCAGGCAAATGTGGCTGGCTTCCCCAACACCTCCCCAGTGCATCACAGGCGATGATCTCCGTATGAGTTTCCCAAACCAGCTGGTTTCCACAACATTTCTGGCTCTGGAGGAGCCAGCTGGCTGCTGCAACCTCTCCTGATGTCTGAGAAGAGAGAAGAGTTTGGCTGCCCATCAGCTCTGGGGAGCTGATATAGGTGTTTTGCTGGTCACATGGATTTCCTTATGCATATAGGAAGCTTAATGTGTAATTACCACATGGTATAAAAAAATGATGGGAAGGAAAAAGAATAGTAATACTGTTAAATTATCATTGAGCACATCAAGAAGATTCATTGATATTGGAAGATTCAGATGCCATTCAGACTTTGGCTTTCAACAAAACACCAACACCAAAGCCACAGGAAGCGTTTACAGGACTTGCCATTGGAGCCAGCCTGCATTCATGTGTTCACAAATCTCCAGCTCTGCTAACACACACAAGGAGAGGATATTGCAGAGAGAATTCTCTGTTAGGAAGAAGCAGTGTAAGTAAGAAAAGAGGGGAAAAGAAACAGAAAAAATGATGAATAACTATGAGTGTTCACAGGCAAGAAAAGAGCTTAAACAAAACTAAATGCTGGAAAATTCAGAGAAAATATAGAGTATACTTGCTTCAGGTAAAAGAGATTCCCTAAGCTGCCTTGTTCTTTCAAAAGAACAGTCCGAAAGGTTTTCCTCTACAGCTTCATAGTCCTGGAAACACAAACTCTGGCTGAGTCCCAGAGGACAAATATTTGCAAAAAAGATGCTATTATCATGTTGCCATTTGCACTTGAGCTCTAAGGTGTTTACACAGCAGTGGTCAACACAGAAGCAGAGCATGACTCAGAGGCAAAGCCAGAGGCAGAGGGTCTCAAAGCACATTTTGGGCATCAGACACCTCTGTGTCATCAAGCAGACAGTCAGTGTCCAGGTAAACATACATTCTTGCTAACAACATCTCTTACACCGTAAATACTGCCCCTTCCCCCAGACCTGGCCTTTCTATCTGCTCAAGAGCCTTCTTCACTCATGACATTACTGTTCTTATTCTCATAGGTTTATTTGCCATGTTGCTTGAACCACACACATTGCAAGTATTTCCATATAAATGAGGATGTGGTTCTGTTTTCTACACAGCCTGTGAGATTGAGTGGGACTGACAGGTACTGAAATTTTCTCTCTTTTGCTCTAAGCATTTTTTGTTCTTGAACATCACATAACTTTACAGAAGGCTTGATCCAAACCTGACATGACTGTAATCAGAATTATAGGAGGCCCTCAAAAAAACCCCACTGTCTGGAGTTTTTGGGGTCCTACTCCTTTTTGTGCCTTCGGAAAAACCCTGCTGCCATTAATTCGTTGCTGTTATTCTTGCTATCAACTGCAGGCACGTGCATAATAATGAAATTGTTTTTCCGTGTGAAATGCGCGACCTGCTTTAGTAGGTTTGCTCCTCACGAGCATCCAAAGCTTTTCTACTGTTTCAAGCAGCAAGAGGAAGCTGTTGATTCCTGCTGGGCTGCAGTGTTCACCTCCCAGGAGAGGATAAATCGGGTTACACTGTAACTCCCACACAATCCATAGGATTTTTCACTCCTTTCAAGTTCAGGGTCAGGTTTTTTTCTACTGGGTATATCCATGCATCTCAGAAGGTAACTGGATTATACAGATTCAACTAAAGGGATAATAGGATTTTATGTGTGTAAAGAATGGCAGCTGAAAAGAAATATCTTGACATGTTAGAAGAACAAGGTCCACTGAGTGAATCATGAACACAGTGCTAGCATGTCATAATTTAAAGAAGAAAATTGTATTTTAATAGCAGGATCAGTGCTTCTAATTGCAACTTCATGGTTATATGCTTGTAATCTAAAACACTGAGGATATGACTTATGGAATAGAAATCAGATAAGCGTCATTCTATCAATGAATGAATCCTAGCAATTAGCTCCCTGCCCATTCTGCATTGGGAATCCTCCCTTGGAAAGGAGGGAATTAATATTCTACACATATCTTCTGTGAAACTAGAGTCTACAGAGCGAGATGGTTTCTCAGAGATACAATTTGTGAAATCATATAAAAATGACATTTTAATGAAGAATCCTAAGCCATCTTTTTACATTAATAACATCAAAAAGATGTCACGAATATGAGATCTAGTAACTTAAATAATTGTAGGATTGGTCTGTGAGGCATAAAGCTATCCTGGCATTCAAACTATTCTCTATTTAGGGGTGTGCATGTGGAGCTCTAAGCTCCTTTGGGTAGATAAAATAAGGGGCAGGAAAAGGGGAGTCTCACATATATTCGTATGGAATAGCTGTTGCTTTTGAAATTTGTATCACCAATTACATTTCAATAGCTTTTCTGTGCACACCAAATGCTCACATCTTACACCAGTCAGCCTCATCTCATTTTTATAAGTTTTACAATAGCAGTTCCCATACCCGCTGAAAACATTTTCATCTTCACTGTTGCTATAAAGACCCGTATCAACAAGAAGGAGAAGCAATGGGGCATACAGTGAATCTATTCTTAAGCTGCTAACAAAGAGATAAAGGGGAGAAAAAGGAAGGAAACCGGTCTGCATGTGTTGGTGCTCACGTGTGTGGGGCTTAATACAGCTGCATTCACTCTAACTTTGGGACAAAATCCCAGCTCTGAATCTAGGTGAAGACATGCCACTGACTTTCCTGTAAATAGCCACTTGTTATCTCCCAGCTACACACCTCTGAGATACTGCACAAGAGGTGGATGAAGTTTTTTCAGACTTCACATGCAAGTTTTTAATTAACAGAGAAATACATCAGCACCAACACGACATATGGTGTATTATTTGGTACTTACCAGGTATGTAGTCACACAGTCTCTCCATGGCTGCTTTTACCGTACTGTTGTGCCACTGTGCAAGCTGTTCGATGACAGACACCACAAGCACGCATCCTTCAAGCAAACAAAAAGCCAAAAAGAGGGAATACCATTATCTGTGAAATGTGAGGAAGTGTTCTGCACCACAGAAGTATTTCTGGCATCTTTGGCCATTTCATTTTTTTGAGGTGTTCCATGGCACATACGTGTTCAAGGGCAAAAATATCAATGAATTTCTGTCTTAATTCAAACCCTGTAAGTTATTACAGAGAGGATGCTGATTCCAGAGGAGTACACAGAATAGCCTGGCTTTTACAGCACTGTATGATGCTCCTGGAAAAATGACTCCATTCTTTCAAGGTTGAAAATTGAGGATTCGAGGGGAATAGCCACTGTTACAGCCGCCTGCTTGGTCGCCTGCTCTCTTGTTTTATCTCACAAGAAAAAGGCACAGGTCTGTACTTGACAGGACTTTTATACCTCTCCACACAAGCCGCACAGAGAGGTACTAAAACTGGAAAGCAAATGTTTGTGACTGCCTTCAGAAGAGATGTCACACCACAGACATATGTGCTGACCATGACAGAGCATCCATTGCATCATTTCTTCACAGACTTTCCTCTGAAGGCCAGTGATGCTCAGCACACACAGGGCTGCTGAGCCCAGATACATATTTGTTAAAACCAAAATGTCTTCACAGTTCCTTCTGCTCTGCTGCTGTGGTTGGAAATAAACCACTTCCTATGACCTTTGAATCTGGTTATTTCTCATCATTAATCTAGGTGTGAACAGGGCTAGTGAAGTGTTTCTTGAGATGTGCAGCACTTTTCTTGCTGTTCTGGGGATTAAATAGATTCAATGTGATCCCCGTGGAACAGTCATTCAAAATGCACACGATGAGCATTTGTTTCAAGTCAATATTAAATTGCTGTAGGTCAGCATTGTGCTTTTTCTGCAGTGGCTTCACCATTTTATGAGGAATACAGCTTTGATGATGCAAAGTCTGCCCACTGTAGCCAGACCTGCTTGCCAGAGTGAGGCCCCTGCCTAGACTCAGAGCCTGTGCAAGAGAGGCACGTATCCCAGGCAGATGGGAGACAAGGAGCCGGGATGCCAGTTTCCAGCAGCCTGAATAAAGATTTCCCTTTGAAATCCCTGTAACTGAACGGTGTTTCCTCTCCTATGCAAGAAATCTCATCTCTCAGACTTGCTCTAGCAGAGTCTAGAAATGGAGGTGAACTGCAGTAATTCGATGTGGCTGCAGACTCACCTTTTTCCAAAGCTCAAGAACGTTAATGTTCAGGTTTTCAGACTGGCAAAACTCTTCAAAGTGAGCTTATAAACTCCTTCCAAATTCCTTCCAAGCACCCTTACCTATGTGCTATTAAATCAAAGTGCTGTGTTTCAACATAAATAACTTTGATGCTTCTATGGCAAGTAAAAGAGAACATAGGGCAACTGGAACTTGCTGTAAGATCAATATTTTTGAGTTTTCTATTACATCTTCTACCCCAAATACAGTAATCCAGTGGAAATTACAGTGAAATTGTCACCTTTTTTGCAGGGATAAAAGCCCACTTCTCTATACTTATTAAATGAAAGGCTCACTCTAGGTCCTCTGCAGAATGATTTATAAAGCATGCTAAGACCCATTAACTGCAGTCAGCCTAAAAGAATTGAAGAGTAAATGGAGACAGATGCAACCAAGAAAAACCCTGAAGCAAGACATTCCTTCTTTCCTGCCCTCCTCCCCTGCTTCCCAAATAGCCAGAAGCTAACTAGTCCCAGGAATTAACAGCCAAATAAAAACACAATAGCTGAGGAAAAAAAAAAAGGTTGAATAGTAAAGATCCAAACTAAAAGTAAAGGGGACATCCAAGATGAAGGGTATAGCATGTTCAGGTCTTGGTCTCAAAGAACAGGCCGTGGCCATCTGGTCCAGTTTTAAGCTTAGCACAGCCTTATCATAAAACAGTTTGGGTTGGAAGGGACCTTTCTATTCCAAGCCCTTGCAGTGAGCAGGGCCATCATCACCTAGGTGAGGTTGCTCAGAGCCCTGTTTAAATTGATCCCAAATGTTTCCAGGGACAGGACATCCTGCGCTCCTGCAGTGGTGGGGGTGGAAGTGGTGGGGGCAAGAGACTTCAGCTGTTTTAGCACAAGTCATGCCCTGCACTGGCCTCAGGGACAGAAAACAGATCCTGGCTCCTTTTCCAGGGAAGTGTGGGAATAGCCTTGCTGGACTGACTCCATCCTGTAGCACTGGGATGGCACTGCACATCCTGAAAACACACCATAACACATCTACAAGCACTACATAACTTAGTTCTTATAAGGCTCTATTATTAACACACATGAACAACCTATAGACAACAGGAACTACCCTTCCCCTGACTTTTATGTCTGTTTTATTCATGAAGATGGAGACTCAGAAAAATTAAATTACCTAAATGATGACTTAACCACAAAACCACACAGTCTTTCTGTGCTTTCCTTTCTACTCTTACCAATGTCAGATGTTCATCTATCAATCTTGCTGTCTAGAAGTCAGAAAGACAAAAAGGAGTCCAAGCAGAGAGACAGGGAGAAGCTAGCCCTTCGATATTTTCCAAGGTGCACAGCTTTTGTTGTTTTACCTCTCATTCTTTTGCATCGTGATCTTAAGGAATCGACAGAATCATAGAATTGTTTAGGTTAGAGTTGACAGTGTCACCTACTGCAGCAGAGAGAAGTGTTGCTCATTTTGCTTGTGCTGTGTAACCCAGTGCTCCTACACCTGCAGCCAGCGGCTGCAGAAAAAAGGGATTATGGACAAACAGCTCAAAATCCAAGAAGTGGGGCTGAGGATAAAAACACCATTGGTATTTCCATTTTCTCTGTTATATAACAAGACAGTGTCCATTGAGGATGTAAGTTTCTCTCTCATGTTTGTCAAAGTACCACAGGTGGAGCGAGAAAAAAAAGAGCTGTTTTTGGTTCAGCTCTGCCAAACAGAAACAGAATTCTTAACCACAAACACAATCATGCAGGTAGCCCCACTCAAGGAGCAGTCTCACAGCAATTAAAAGAAAATTTTTCATGTTGATTAAGTCAGATAGACACCTTTGTGTCTATCGATCCAGGCCCGAAGGCAAATCTGCTTCCCATGAGGATTAACAGAGCCAACACTTAGTCTGAGCAGTACTTAATGCAGTACCTCAGGCTGCTAGATGCTATATGAATACAAATAACAATAATAACACCCTGACTACTTGGGAAAAAACCACAGAGCTGAACTTCAAAATGTTTGCTCTCATAAACTCATCTTCACTATCAGAGAGGATGTTTCTGCTCATGCTGTTACACCCTCCCCACCTCGGGCACCTGCAGACCACACCTTGGTTATCCAAAGGCAGTTACTCCAGTTGAAAGTCCATGCTCCATGGGACAAGCTGATAGACAAAGTCTTGGCTGATTTTCAAAAGGACCTGCCGTTCCTTAGGCACTGCAGCTGAAGTCTGTGGACCTGAATTTAGAGAGTCTCCCTGCCCTCTGCTAGGAAAGGTGCTCCCTGGGAACACATTCCACCAACACATGCCATTGGCTGATCCGCTCTCCGTCTTCCCGATCTACCTGGGCTTTTATCAGTTGCCCTGGGACGACCTGTCCTTACTCCTTGTGGTCTGCTGCCGCGAGCTGTGCCCTGGGGGATGCCTGCTTATGTGTGCATTCTGCTGGCCTCAAAGCTTTTCATTTAGGCTGATGCCATCAGGAGCAGTTTCTGGGCTGGAGATGCTAAAATACTCGGGAAGAAGGTTGAACCCTGTGAGGAGGGATGAGGAATGCCCTAAGGGGACTCACTGCGGTAGAGGGAGCCTGATCTACCTAGGCTCCCTGTTTTTTTCATGGAAACATGCCTTCCCACTAGTTCAGATTTATCCTCTAGGAGAACCTGTCTCTGGTGTTGGGCTCCAGGTAAAACTTCTAGAGGTTAGTGTCTATAAATGAAAGGTAACTCAGACTATCCTTGCTTATACTCCAAACCTGCTCTCTTTTTATCATCTTCCTCTGGATTGAGTGGCAAGAAAAGAAATGCTGACCAGTTATCCTAGTTTTTAATAGGTCTTAATTCCATTGGCTAAAAATGGAATATAATTAGTTAGCTAAAAAGGGCAGGGGGAAATCAGATGTCTTTGACTGTAAAAATCTCACTGCTTTAATTACTTATGACATGTGCAAGAATATAAACTTTTTAGTACTCTGATGTCAGTAGAAAAGCATGTCCAGATCTGGCCAGTCATTAGCAGCTATTGCTCGCTTTTAATTTACCAGATATTTAGATGTGATTTATTTCTCATCATGAGCTGGGCACATTTAAGGCAATGTAAATAGGCTTCATCATTAAATAAAGCTCAAATTTATTTTTTTTTTACAGTTGCACATGATTTTCCTTAGAAACAACTTCCAGTAAGTTGATTCTGCTGTCTCACTTCAATAATAGGTTTCAATAACTTGACAGGCTGAAGGATGTGTTCTCTGAAAGAAATTTATTGGCATTATAATACCTACCAGGCATTAGAAACTAGACTCTGGTATTAATAAATGCCTGTCGCTTTTAGCGATGGTTTGTCCCATCTGCTATTAATTTCTGAAGAGATAAGACAAGACCATAATCATTTTGCTCAGTGCAGTAAAGTGAAAACTCACACACCAGGAAGTACTTCTCTCCATGTATTTGAAAGTAGTGTGTAATAAAAAAATGCCATTTCCAATAAGCCCAGGAAAAAAAAAATCATACCCCAATAATAAAATCAGAACTAGAGGAATTCATTGCTTAGCTGTGAAGCCTCTGGCACTTCAAGTAGACTATTTAATTTAATCCACTTCTGCTGCACAAGTTTGAAAGGCTCTATAATTAGAATTATATCTAAGGATGTCAAAAAGTATCTGGATAGTGAAAGCTGCCTCTCTAAGTTTCAGATTTGTAGGTATATTTGTCTGAGTAAAATTCTGTTAAATGGGTTTTCTGGCACCTGGCACATCCTCCTTTGCCATCATTTGCTCACGTTTCTGGATGCTGGATTTCTTTCTCACTCCTCCAGCCATAAATTAAATGTACTCACAGAGTACAAGGAAGACATAAGTCCAAAAAAGTGGCCTTGGACACAAAAAACTCTCTGCAAACCCCGTTGGCCAGGCTGGGGCCACCCTGCTTGCTCCTGGTGGAGCAGGAACTAGAGCCTTGCTTGGTGACATGGCAAACCTCTGCCTCAAAAATCTGTCTGCTGCAGCAAGGTTCGGCGTACATGAAGCCATTTATCACATTCCTGGCTTTATTAAGAAGATGAAGGCTTTCCCAAAACACAGCCTTTGCTTCTTCCATTTATAGGTGATCCTAAGCTCCAAAGGCATCTCTTAAAGCCTACAGGTAGAGAGACTCAAGAACCTGTCTACTAAAGAGGATATTGCTACTTCTTGTGCTGATGCAGTTGTTCTGGCATACAAACACCTCTTTCTAAATTGATCTAATCCATTTCCAGTTCAACCTGGAACAAGACATTCCTCATTCACATGGGGAGCTACTAAGACATAAGGTTTTCTCCTCTGAGATGGGGACATCCACGTGAGTATTCTAGGTGCAGGCAGACCATGGTTATGCAAAGTTACAACACAAGGAATGTTTTCTTTTTCATATAATCATAAAATGGTTTGGGTTGAGAGGGACCTTAAAGATCATCTCGTTTCAAATCCCCTGTCATGGGCATGGACACCTTCTACTGCACCAGGTTCTCAAAGCCCCATCCACCTTGGCTTTGAATGCTGCCAGGGATGGGGCATCCACAACTTTTCTGGGCAATCTGTTCCAGCATCTCACTCACTATATATTCCTTTCCTAACAGTGTCCAACATCCATATTGCCTTCCTGCACTGCTTTTCATTACTGAGCTGATACTTCCAAAGAAGAGCCCTTTATAACCTCAAGATTTCATTCCAGCATGGAAATATTCAGCTCGAATGTCATACCTGTATATGCAAAGTAAGGACAGTTATCTTCCCATACACAGCCAGAGGATTTGCTGCTTTGAAAGGTAATTTGGAAATGCATCTGAGTGATAAAGTCTTTTAACTCAGACTTTGCTTCCTACCCCACTTACAGTATTAATGTATTTTACAGAGATACTGAAGTGATGGAATATAATTATAGGTATACATATTCAAATATGTTGGCATATACAAGACCCTTTCACTCTCAGTTTGCTAAGTCTATGAAATATCTTGGAAATACTAAATGGCACACTATTAATGAACCTGTCACTGAGCGTTAAATTACACATAATGTGTTGGCTAAAGACATTTTTAAAATACTAATATCAATATAGCAGCATTTTGAGTGCATTTGTAACAAATTCCACCAAAACCTGGAATACCAGTTGTTATTTCTGTTGCTCATGCAATAGCAGTGGGCCACCTCAGGCCCCCTAACTTCAGAGCTCCAGTCATTCCTTTTTGTTTCATTAAGACATCCAACAAGGACTCTGATACAGCTATGACAGTACAGAAAATTCAGTTTCCATCTAGTGGTATCCATACCTACCAGTCAAATGTATCCCTAGTGTTTCCTACATTACACTTTAAAGAGCCCTGTTTAAGAAAATCTATAACCCCAGGCATTTCCAATAGAAATGTTTTCTGTATTAATTAATATGAAAAAAGCCCCTGCGTATGTACATGTGACACTAACATTTTTCACTTCCAAATCAGGAAAGCGTATTGAAAATTTACTGAAGCCTGAATGCTGGCAGGTGGAGTTATATAAATGCATAAACTTCACCCTTGTTGCAAAGGCTTCACCATTTTAGGATTCTGAATGCAATAAACTTTTTTTCAGATATACAGTTCCTAAAAGCAGCAAAAGTGATTGCCTTAAACATAAACAGAAGTTGTCTGTAGGGTTAACACATGAACAAGAGTGAGAAGCCCACACGTGGCAATCAGCATCCAAATAGACAATCAATAAAATAAGATAATTATACTCAAGGCAAGCATCAGCAATGTAAAATGCGCAAGACTACCCATGTCTACAAATGCACATAGATGTCATTGTGTACTTACACACACGTAGATGTGGATGTGTTGGCATGCTGAGCACATCTTTTTATTGTGATCAATAGATATATTTACATTTTACAGTCATAAGCTTTCAGTAACATTTGGGGTGATTTTGGAAAAGAAATTTTTACCATCAGTTGCTGAAAAGTTGCTGAGTAGTTGCTTTAGTATCTCTACTGTACTATTCCCATGCCTGTGTTTAGTCTAGCAAAAGTATAATCATAGGGAAAAATGTTATGATCAAATTTAGTATTTATTGCTGATCACCAGGTCAAACTTTGCTGCTGATTAAATGGAGGAATGTTGGTGAAGTAAGCAGAGCTGCTGTGACTTGGAACTGACTTTGCTGTAATCAAAGTCGATTCCCAACCTTTTAGAGTAAAATACATTGTGGTGCTACACTGATATTGGGCATGGCTTTTTTACAGCACTCACTGAGCTGTAAATTATACGTTCTGTCATGGTCTCCCCCCTAGACAATATGTGCACAGCAACTTTGTCTGAGCACAGTTGTTAAAAGCCTCCAACTCCATTTGGCATGTTCCATTGTGTGAAGTTATCGGGAATTCCAAACGCCGCTGGTCCTGCTGCCACTCCACAGGGCGTATTTCATCCCTGCACTCATGCACAGCCAGACAGAGGCAAACTGCTGAGGACAATGACTATCACGCAAATCAGCACAGGTAGAGGTTGGTGTTTTACGCTGCTGGCAGCTCAGAAACACCCATTCTTTAATGCAATCAGAGCTGAAAATATGTTTCGAAAACACGCTTCTTCATATGCTAGGAACTGCGTGCTCCTGGTTGAATGGAGGTGGTGACCCACAAAGGTTGCTGAGAATGGCATTATATCGAGCACAAAGATGGGGAAATTTGCTTCCCTGGCTGCTGACCCACAGGATCTCCACTTGCTAGAAGAGAAGATGGAGAGCGCTGCTGTCAGGCCTATTGAGGGCTCCCTGACTAATCGCCTCGTTCCATAAAGGGCAACCAAAGTTAATCGCCAGTAGAGCAGGGCAGTCCGCTGCGGGGTGTGGAAGAAATGAATGCTGCTCTTTGCAAATGCTTCCTGCAGTCACAGCACAGAACTCCCAGAATGCTGGCCTGGAGAAAGTTCTCTTACACAACCTCTGCCCTAGCAGATGATCTACACCATCTAGGCTGTTCCGAAGGGACAGGGCAGACACAGTTTGTAAAGATCTCTAATGAGGTCTTCTACAGATTTCTCAGGAACTGATTACTGTGCTCACTTATCACTGTCATAGGAAAATCCTCTTCCTAACCTGAATGTCCTCACTGGTACCCATTTCTGTTACTTCTTGCCATAGCTCTTACGAAGCTGGAGAATGGATCATGCCTTTAATGTTTTCAAGGACATATATGTCTTTTCTCAAGTTTTTCTTCCCTAGACTAATTAACTCTAATTTATTCACTCTTTCTTTATAGCTTATGCTTGTTTTTCTCTGAAACCTCCTGTCACTCTGAATCATTCTTGATGCACAGTCTCAAAAGGGAAGTCAGAAATTCCTCTGAGGCTTTGTCAATGCTGAGAAAGGTAACAGGTTACTTCACATGTCTTGCAAGCTAACTTCTGTTCGCACGTCTCGGTGCATGCCGCGTGTGCGTGCTTCGTGACAGCATGCCACCATTGTGCCACTACAAGCCCAGATGATCTTCCCTAGGGATGCTACCCAGCCGGTTGTTCCTCATCTGCTGTGTGTGTCATTGACTATTTCTGCTGAAGTGCCTTCAATAGTCCCATATTGAAATTACCTTTTCAGATGCAAGTACTCCAAGTTGTCAAGATTGTTTTGAATTTAATTCTGCCCTCCATTTTACTTGCAAACCATTTCAGCTTTACAAGAACTGCTAATTTAATAGCACAAATTTCATTATCCTGGCTAGAGAAAATATGGAATGATAGTATGTTCAAAAGAGAAGTCCAAGAAAGACCTGATTTTGTACATCCTTTTGCTTAGCGAGTGAGCCACTTGTAATCACTCTCTGAACAAGACTACCCATCAGTTGTACTTGCCTTGTACAAGCTTAATCAATGTCACATATCTCTCAAGCATAAGATTAGTGCTGAGCTGGTGCTAAAAGCCTTACTAAAGCCCAGCTATAATATCTACTTCTTATCCTGTGCCTACATGGCATTATTCCACTAGCAAAGAAAATCAGCTTGATCTGACACTACTTTTGAAAGGTGTTTTTACAAAGTTTTATTAACTATTGCAGGATTTTTCTAGGATTTGATGTTTAACTGACTAATCTACCACTCCCCAAATTCCCTTTCTTGCTATGTTGAAGGGAGATGAATACAGAAGTTCCCTTCCATCTTGCAGTGTCTCTCCCACTTTCTGCACCCTCCAGGGCAGCTTCTGCCTTTCCTGAGATTTCTCCAGGTACCCCTGGATGAAGTCACCTTTGCTAGAGAACAGAGCAATTAGCAAAAACCCTTAAAGGGCTCTGTTGTACTTCAGGGTGGAATTCAATAACAGCTTTTAAAATCAGTAGAAAGATGATGAAACATTAGCACCAGTGTCAACAGTTTACCAGTGTTACTGTACTGTCTTTGGGTACATTAACATCAACTTAAGTAAAACTCTGCTTGCCCTTTGAAAGTGGCAGTGTTTTCCTCATTTAACAGATGGGAAAGTAAAGACCTGAGTATATGAAGGGTTCATTCATGCTTAATTTTTGAGAGAAGAGTACACAGCATCTCTTTCTCAGGATGTCACACTGAAACAGTCAGGCTGCACTCAGCAAAGGGATTTCTAGGTCTCATCCTGAATAAATCCCTTAAGCCATACTGCCCATCAGTAACAAACCCAGAAAGGAAAGCCTCCAGCTTTTCAGCTGGACCCAGCCTCCAGCTCCCAAACCAGTGTACAGAGCAAAAGCTCACTGCTTTTGCAGGAGGAAAAACAGCTTCGTGGGCTTTTGCATGTAGGAAAACTTACAAAAGCCCTTTATCTATCATAAGGAAAAACCAGAAAAATATATCACATGCAAAGCGTGCAGAAGGCCCAGAGGAAGGGCCTGAGCTGATTTCACAGAATGCAAAAAGGGTGGCATTTTACCAGCCTGTGGAGACAGGAAATACTGACGGAGAAAAAAGAGTGTCAGATGTTGGGAAAGTTTTTCTCGTGACAAGGCCGAAGAAAGACCATTTATCTGGCTGTGATTAGGTACTGCTACAGACAAGTTATTTCAGATGGTTAGGAATTGCTTAGGTATACATCTGATCCTGTGGTTGGGAGGGTTATTATTGGGTGCTTTCCCCCTCTTTGCCATAACTTTAAAATGAAGTAGTATTAAACTCCATTTTAGATGGGAACACTCCAGTTGTTTCGTTTGTACACCAAGTCAATTATGGAAATACTTTCTCTGAATGAAGCAGCCACATTTTTCAGGAAAATGCAGAAAAAATGATGAGATTTGTTCTACAGTTAGGGAGGGTGATTAAAACTTCTGTCTAAATCTCACTGGAGGCACACCCTCCTCTCCTCCAGCCCTATGCCATATTGGCATACAGGTGCCTACCCAAAATACATTTCCCAGAATCTGCTATGGGAAGAGAAACCCCTTGAATCACCCAAATGCTTCGCCAGTACGAATGGAATATACTGGGGCAGATGGTGGTGCCTACCCAGGGAGTGCTGCAAGCAAGCGGAACAGAAGGAGGAAGCAACCAAGTTGTAGCACATCTAACAGAGGTACCAGAGCTGCACTTTGCTCTCCTGTCATATTATTTCCACATATTTCTTCAAGAAGTGTGATACTTTCAGTGAAAAGGCTTAATGGGAAATATTTTCTTGGTTTTGTTACTGAAAGAGCATTCACTTTCTGACTGGATTTGGCTACTAACATAGCAATCTCAGTCGAGCAGGTGGTACACAGGAGTGATCAGAAATTCAGTGTGCAGCCACCTCATTTCCCTCAGAAGAGTGAGGAAGATAACTATGAAAGATTAGACACCTGACCACACATTCAAACTTGCACGAAAAAGACCCATTTCTTCAAGAAAATCTCCTATGCATTTAGCAATAGGAATTTCTCACATTAAAAATTAGGTAAGATTTAGGGAAGAAGTTCTTCACTGTGGCGGTGAGAAGGCACTGGAATAGGTTGCCCAGAGCTGCGGATGCCCCATCCCTGCCACTATTCAAAGCAAGGTTGGATGGAACTCTGAGCAAGCTGATGCCGTGGAAGCTTCCTTGCCCATGTCAGGGGGGCTGGAACTACAGGATCTTTAAGGTGCCCTCCAACACAAACTATTCTATCATTCTCTCTGATTCTACAAAATCGTCTTGGCCTTGATCTATAAGGCTAAGAAGACACAGAAGTACTCATGTCTCTTTCTCATTACCTTCTCAGATGGCAAACTAAGCCAACTAAGGGTCTGGGGTCGAGTTGTTGGAAGGATGTGCTCCTAAGAGGGCTGGTCACCAAATCAGATGCAAGAGCTGACATTACCCTTGCTCCAAGCCATGGCAAGTGCAACCATCAGTTCCTCTGTGCTTGCCCTTTCTGCTTGAGAAAAGGAAGGGACACAGTATCCTCCAGAGTTAGTTGAAAGAGCAGCTAATCAGTGAAAGCCCAGAGGCAGCCATCTGGGCTAGCAGCCACCAGCCCTCCCTGCCAGGCCTGGCTCATGCCCTTTTAGCACTATCCACACTTCATTTTTATCTTGTGGTTTACAGAGGTGGGCACAGTCTGTCTTGGTCCTGAGTCAAGCTCACAAGGCCGTTTTTAGCTGAAGGGGAACCTCAGAAAGAGAAACTGGTGTGGGAGGCAGTTGTTTTCACGTCTCCTCCCTGAACAAAGAGATGCTCAGTGGTCCCTGCAATGGGGCTAGCACAGCTCTCCTCCCTGGAGGAGGGAAAAAAAGGACAAGTTATCTTGCACAAGGCAACTTCAATGCAATGTGTGGAATTTAAAAGCTTTTTGGGTCAACAGGATGAAAAGGGTGCTTCACAACCTCACATCTAAAAACCACCAGCATAAAAATGCCACGGATGAGCATGATCACTGCCTTTCCTGTGCCATCAAAACTGCTACTGCCTTAAGAGCTCACCACTAAGCAACATCACTTCCCCCTAGCTCTGGCAGCTGCTCGGTCACCACTTGCATGGCTCCCAGCCCGAACAAGGACAGCCCCTCACAGCCATTTCTGCTTTTCACCTCTTGTTCTCATGTTCTGGCTGGTGGCTGAACCCCCTCACCATCCTGGCTCTACTACTCTGCTTTCAATTCACCCTGTCCTACCAAAACTGTCAGGGGCACTGTGGGTGGCTCAGAAGTGAGGCAAAAAACTGCTTTTATCAAGTTTAGGATTATTATTTCTAACTGTATTCCCTGAGTCACAGTGGAAAAAATTATTTCCTTCTGAAGGATGGAGAGCTGTGACAAGGTTTATGTTTCCAGCACAAAGGTGCCTTGGGAAGCTAAGAGAATTATAGAACTTTAAGGCTGCAAAAGGCCTGTAAGATCAACAAGTCCCTCTGATGACAAAATAAAGCATTTGACTGTAATACATAAGACATATCCATTTGCACACATAAAAAACATAACCTACCACATCTCCCTAGGTATATAGAGTGTCATGCCAAGGCCATTTCTGGTGCAGAGATATCCACAGTTTACACTGATTCCAGTGTTACCAGTCCTGCTGTGGGAATCACTTAGCCAGCTGAGACTACAGGATACCTACCCCCAGCTGTAGGTACTGTAGGGATCACCACAGTTGCTGAAGTCACGTGAGAAGGGGGTTGCCAACTTGCCCCACTTCAATATGGGTCATGCAGACGCGCGTGCTCACAAAAAGGGAAGGAAACGTGAGGAAGCAGCCTTTGCAACCCGGCTATTCAGAGACAACCATCCAGACCACAAAGATCTCTGGCCCAAGTATGGACCGACCATCCTTAAGAATAGTTTTCCAGGCACTGAAATCAGTAAGGAGACCTTGGGCAAGTCTGAAGGGAACTGTGCCTTCCTGCCAGTTTTGCAAAATATATTGTGAACCCTAAGAAACACTAGGACCTCATCACATCCTATTTCCAGATCCCAGACCTACGGACATTAAAGCCAAATTTCAGATGCCATTCCCCGCAGAGCGAAAACATGAACTTTGGGAAGCAGCCAGTCAAAAACAAAATCATAAAATAATTTCAGATCCCATGATGGCCTTGCAAAATCTTCAACTACTGTTTCACCAAAGACTACAAGTATTTTGCAGTACAGCTGTTGAAATAGATAAAGGAGCGATTTATGATGTGAATAGCAACTCTCAGCTCACCAGTGGAGTAAGGACTGAACTAGTCCAGCAGGCAAACAAAACCTGGATACATACCAACACAGGTGTGTCCTTTGTACAGCCCGAAGGGGAGCGAAGGGGGTCGTGGGTCTTTTCCACGAGGTAGAGGGGAGGAAGAGGCAGTCTTCAGCAGAAGCAAGAGCCAGAGGACGCAGAATAAATGAAGGAATGCTTGCCTAGACCCCTTCATCCTAAGGAAGAAAAAAAAGAAAAAGAAGGACGGAAGGGTGCATGTGGACCTGTATTCCCTTAACTCTCAGGGAGTATCCTGCATCCGTGCAGCTTGAGGAGAAAGGGGACTGGGGTGCCTGTGCAGCTGTAAGTATTGCAGGGACAGATTCCCATGCAGGGACACAGATGTCTGCCCTCTCACAGGGTGCATGAAGGATCCCACACTCGCACACCACAGCTGCTCTCCCAGACCCTCAGCCCCTCTCAGGCCCTGCCACCCATTAAACCCAGCAGGTCCCGCAGACCTGGGCACACTGTGACCAGACTGGGAGGATGCCCCTGTGGCCCCAGGCTGCTCTCCACACCCCCACGCGACCCCGCTGCCCCATGTGCAGCTCTTCCCAACCTGCTGGCCTGCGAGGACCAAGAGGGTTGGATGAACAGCTCTGGCTCAGCGCTCCCGTGTCTCCTGCAGTAGCAGCGGATGACTAACGACCTTGAACCACAGTAGCTGCCGGAGCCACTCAGCATTAATAACACAAGACACTCCCCTGAACAACTAGTGTTGCAAAAAGGGAAAAAAAAAAACCAGCTCCACAAACCCTTCCCCTCTGCGCCGCTGCTCCTCTGCCCTCCTCTGCAGAAAAGAAAAAAAATATCTCTTCAGCTGCTTCTGTAAAATTTCTGACCAGGGTTTCCGTTCGGGAGGACTGAGTGTGAAAAATGAAAGAAGCTGCTCAAGACGGAGCCGCAGGGGCAGGAGGGACGGGGCTGCCGTGCTGGGGTTTTGCCAGTTCTGCTGGGACCGAGCCATAGGAATGGGAGACAGCTTCCAGTGTGGGGGTAGCACTGGGAGCTGAACCCCTGTTCCCATCAGCTTTGAGCACATTTGCTTGCAGCCCCCAGCTGCCTGCGAGCCTTGAGAAATCCCGAGCTGTTCCTGCTTTGGCAGTCACAACAACTAAAGGTTTCCCTGGCTCTATTTTTTTTAATCCCTCAGACAAGGCATAAACCAGTCATTCCCCAGCCTGAAGCAAAAGCAGAGAGTAAAACATGTTTAAACTACGCGACTTCAGAGGTGGAACAAGTCCAAACAGCTACGTCCCAGACACTGTGGATGCAAGGATGGCTATAAGGAGGCGATTTAGGACTGAGGCACTGGAAGGACAAAGCTGTGTCTCACCTCCACCTCTGCCTTTTTGTATAAACCTGTCTTCCCCTCACAAGTGGGCAGTGGGTACTCATCTTTCCATTCCTTGTCTGTCTCTTTCAGAAGTAGGCAGGCCATTGACATGGGTTGCTAAAGGACAATGAGGAGCATGTCTCATCAAGTACTCCCTACATGCTTCCCAGGAATAATTAACAGAGACTTATAAATAGTGTTGTAAATAAAAACTAGAGGATATATTAAAATCAGTGATTCCCAGCCAATTCCTGCAGACCAACATGATCACACATGGATCAGATCTGCTTCAGTATTTAGTGTGTTTTTCGTAAACCACTTCCTTCCTTAGGAGTCTCCCCTATGACTTTTTAAAGACAGTCCCAGAAAGTTTGGCTCAACTTTGATAAGGAGGATTTGCCTTGTGCTAATGGTAATGTAATCCAGTGGCTCTGGGGAAAAAAGAATAAGACTATAAAATCTTCAATGTGAATACAAATCACTCTGTATCTCCATTCTTTAAGCCAAGCCATTTGCTTTCAAATGTATGCTTTTCTCTGAAAAATATAAAAAATAATTAAATCCAAAATGAAGGCAATAGCTGTTGCCTGAGTTTTGCAGAACTGTTTCTGCTTATCATTCTCCCTATAGCTAGCAATGCTGGTTTTCTTTTTTCTTTTTTTTTAGTAGCAGATAAACAAAAATCGTAGTGCAAAGTACCTTATCCATATGCCAATCCTACTGAAATCTGCAGGATGTTTTTCTTAACGCTGTAAAAACTTGCTATAAAAAGACACTGTGCTACGGTGACTGCAGCTCCATTAAACCCTTTTTAATACACATATCACTTGGTTCCCAATGACACTTTGAAGTCCTTTAAAACTCTGCATACTGGCTCATGAGCACTTTCTGCAAAAGCAGAGCGCTAATGATAGGCAAGAAAAACCTTCCTAGCAGAGAGGTCTTCGGAATTCTGCTTTATACCTATTGCAAAACACAAAGGTAAACAACGGCACTTATAAAGTACAGAGATAGATCCCAAGCTGCTCCCAGGCATGTAAACCTGCAAAGCATGTAGCTGAAGCCTGTAATCAGCTGTGTTATTTTCTTTCATTTTAGCCTGTGGAAAGAGCAGCGAGATAACTCCGTGTGTAACACGGAGCTGCTTTGCACTGTACGTTATACATTAGTCAAGCTCTTAAACCAATTGAAGGTAAAAACCCCAACGCTTTTAAAATATGCGGTCTGGTCAGAGAAATGAGGGATTTGCATACCTAGATTTAGAGGCCACCAGGGAAGGTTACACATTCCCCCCCCTCCACTGGCCCCTTCCCAGAGGAGTGTGAAATCTTTCTTCTTCCCACTCAAATCAGATAGCAAATCCTTGCCTTTTGCCAAGCAGATTTTATATTACTTCCAAGTCCCTAACACAGTAAGACCTAAAGCTGTCTTGGTACAGGAGCGAAGGAGCACTTGATGTTGCCTTTTAATCTTAGCAAGTGCATAAATGATGTTAATGGGAGGTAAAAAACAAATTAAACCTGTCCCAAAGGAAGGGATTTGATCATAAATGCTTCCATTAGGTTGTGCATAACACCTAAGTCAGGGAAGCAGATCTAGGTCAAGGGTGACTCAGGGAGATGCAGCCTGCCTAGAAATAAAGTATGAGAGATGGAGCAACGGGAGCTCTGCCCTCTGCATAGCACCAGGTGCAGAGAGGTGATGTCTAGGGTGTCCCCCGCCCAAAAAGGGTCTGTCAGGGTCACCCTACAGTTTTTGAGCATCTTTGTCTCCTCAGCTCTATTGTTTTTTTAATGTGTTTGCAACCTGGGCTTGCAGTAGGTCCAGTCAGGTGGCAGAGGAGTGTAGTTCAGGTGGATGCCCAGGGCTGGTAGGGCTGCTCAGGGTTGTTATAGCCCACAAGTGCCTCAGAGCCCTGAAACGTTTCTTTGAGGACAATGAGAGCCAAGTGGGTGGAGGAATGAACTCTGCAGAAATGCTGCTGGACACCCCACTAAGTACCTGCCTGCAGCATTACTCACCTAAATAGTGCTGAGAATGCAGTCAACACTTTGTCTCTCTGAATCTCCATGTGTTGCTTTTGAAGAGGAGGCAAGGACAGCGCAGAGCCAGAGGTGCAGTGAGATCACCACCTCTTGCAGATGGGAAACCCTCAGTGGCCTGGAATGACCCAGCTCCCCAGTCATTCACTTGCTATTAGGCAGCAGACATAGGGTCAGCTGAATTTTTTCAAGGTTGAATTTGGACTAGTGATAATAGTGATAATATATACATAAATAAATACACATGCATATCCATGATATTCACTGGCCAACCTGCTGCTGCTTCCTGCTAAGGAAATGGGAGGGCCCACAGCTCCCTCCATTCAGCACACAGATAAAGAGGGATGTACACGGCATCCTCTGCAGGGTTTTGGTTAAATTCTGCTCCAAAAGAAAGTCCTGCAGCTCTCTGTATTCGCTCTCAGGATGCCAGAACACACTGAAGAGCTTGCTCAGCTCACCCAGCTTGATCCAGTCTATGTTTTTTGGGAGTTTTAGCACATGTGAGGCTCTGCAGAGCTAAATCTCAGTTACCATATCATTGCGTACAGGCCAGTAGCAAGTGTGATGTGTGGGGGACACACCGCATAGGGGAGGGCTTTGGTTGGGGGTCACCAGACCCCATTAGCCCCCAATTAGCCGCAGGGGCTAATGGCCCATGGAGTGCCCCACTCCGTAACTCCCAGCCCAAATTCTCCAGCCACACCCTCAAGCCTTTCTTAGTTAAAGCAGAGCTGAGAGAAACTTGCACATGTGTGTGGCTGCCAAAAACCTGAGGCAAAGCATGCAAAGACAAGCCTGAATTTCCATGATGGCAGAGCAGACAGTGCTGGGGCACATGCATAGCTAGTGAAGAAGTACAATCCTCTAGGCTGATGCCAAGAGCAGGAGTGTGGTTTCTGGAGTTTGAAGGACCCACAACATTTCTCCATTCCTTGCGCTTCCATATGAGTTCCTGACACCTAATGTACATTGGTCTGGGTGGTGGTGCCAGATCAGCTAAGGGACAGGTAAGGTTTCAGCCTCTGTCTTTGCTGCCCCTGATAGAGATGCAATGGGACCAAGTTAGGGTTTCTGATTTTCTGAGTAAGGTCTTAAACACGATTTAAGAGTCACTCCTTTCCTGTAGGGAGCAATACGTGATTGCCACTAGAACTGTGAAACGAGATGCGAGGATGAAGTTAGTTTCAATGCTGCTTTCTATAATGGGTCCCTAAAGACCTGTTTATGTATACAGCAAATGCATTGGAAAAAGCCATCGAAAAGAAAAGCGAATGGAAAATACTTCCATGAAGCCCCAAAACAGGACAAGTAAGAATTGATTTGTCACCTGTCAGGATTAGGGACCACTTAGATGAAAAAAGAAATATGAAATAGTTACCTTACAACAGGAGATCAGCTGGCAGTGTGTATTTATCTATCCTATTCTGTCCAAGTCACTGCACACATTAATGCACTTTTTTTTTTCTCTTTGGTTAGATTTCTTTTACATGTTGATTTTTAAGATTTATGCATTTTTTCTCTTTGTCACATTCATGCATGCATTTTTAAGATGATTAAATGTTATCTTGGAAGGCTTTCTCTCCCTTTCTTTCCTCTTTGACATGCTGTTCAGTTCTTAAGGGAATAGGCATAAGCCTTGTATTTTTGTGTCTGGAGAGATAAAACCTGCAGGAAGAAACCTTTAGATCAAAGATCCTCTGAGTCCCTTTTCTTCCTTTTATTTTCAAAACGCTGTCCTTTGTGCCCTTTGACTCTGAAGTTCCCAGTGGTTTATTGCGTTGGTTATTTTTCATTACTGCTCTCCAAATTTCTCTGACTGTCATAAGCATCTCTGCGGTTGGTGCATTATCACTGGCACGGATGAACATTTCCAGAGCCCCATGTGGATTTGCGACTGCACCACAGCCAACTGAGTCATTCCCTCTGCCCCAGTTTCCTTATCAGTTGCTGCTTGCAGTTCAAGTTATACGTCTGTTTCAGAGTCTCTCCATCTCATTGTCATTCAAAGATGCAGGGAAAGCATTTAAACCGGTATTTTCTTACTCATATCCAAAAATTTGTTCCTGGTTATTGCCATGCTGTAGCTGAGATGATTATCCTTTATTCTGCAACCTTTAATTAAATTAACTGTCCCAGCTTGCAAGGGCTGTTGATATCTGTGCTCTTAGAAATGTAAATCACTGACATGACTTACTTCAGTTTGGATACAACAAAATGTGGGAACAAGCCTCTTAAGGCTTTCAAACAGAGAACAAATGAAAAATATAGCTACAGCACCTTGCACGCTTGTGCACAGCAGGTTGTGCACTTCTGGGAAGGTCTGGCTGTTAGGGTTGACAAAAGGGGGTGATTTTGGATTTTCTACTAAAGATGGCTTTCTGCAAAGCAGGGATCAGATGAACTGCATTATCAAAGTGTTTTTCTCACTACTGCCTGTAAGGTGCCCTACAGTGATTTACATGGTTTAGTGGTGGATTTGACAGTGCTGGATTGATGCTTGAACTGGATGATCCCAAAGTCTTTTTCCAAACTAAATGATTCTGTGACTGTGATTATTCGTGATGCAGTACATTTCCTTAGTTGCTTGATACTAATGCAGAAAAACAAACCCGGCTATTGTATTCTTACTGTGTGCAGATGACCTTACAAATCCAGAAGTAATCTTACTAACATAGATTTTGCAGTTTGAGTTCTGTGGGCACAGCTGTGGGCCTTCTCCAATCTAAAGAAGACCTAATTCTTGCTGTTATCTAGATAAAAATACCCCAAGCCCTCAACTCTGGCAATTAAGGAGCAAGAGAGTGTGGCAATATTACTGAAAGACTTGTTAGATGCCTTAGATAAGACAGTCACTCAGAGCCAGCTGTAAATACAAGTCAGGAAGCCTGGGACGGACTCTGTGCTGCCCTGCAGCTTGGGTACTCATTTAAATCCCAGAGAAGTGAGATCCAAGCATTACCAACTCAGTGTGATAATTGCCTTGCCATGAATAGCTAGTAGCCTGCTAGGCAAGCCAAAATCCCGTCTACTGCATCGATCCCTGCAGAGCTATCGTTATGGCATTGGGTTTTGTCAGAAATGCAACCCCCTATCAGGCTCCCAGTCTAGCGCTGATGAAGCTGTGGTGGAGGACGGTGGGGCAAAAGCTTGCCCCAGATGCTGCCGGGTTGTAAGTGCTTACAAGGGGAACACCACAGCATCAAAGAAGAAGAAAAATAAATGTTTGATTATATTCGTTCCATTTGATCTTTCCTTCAGTAACGCAAATAAAAGAATTGCAGCTCAACAGCCTCTTGATCTCAACACAGAACAGGTGCCAATAAAAGATAATTATTCCCAGTGTTTGGGCTAGGAAACAGTGCTGAATGTCACTGGAGGCATTTTTAGCACATACCAAAGTTCAGAAGATTATTTAAACATATTGATTGAGGCTTGTACTGGGACTTCTGTGCTCAGAAACGGGATCTCTACAACATATGTACTGTGGTGGCACTTTGCCATTCAATAACAGGGTGGGGGATGTTGTGGTTTTATGGTCTTTTTAAAGAGATGTTTCACTGATTTGCTTTGGTAATAAAAAACCTGCAGCTGAGCTCGACAACTTCCATCAGCAAAATACCCCTGCAGGAATAGTATCCATCATCCACGGGTGAATATGAAAAGGCAGTGCAGGCTGATTTTTCAAATATTGATTAGGCAAGTCACTGGCTGGCCAGTCAGCCATGTGCAGAGTCTTCATGCTCTATAGAGAAGTCAGGCTGTATGAAAGAACTCAAAGCACTTGGAGGAATCTATATCCACTAATTCAAGAAGATGAGGGTGCAATCAGTAAAGATTGCACTGATAATCTAGTCTTATACAGACAAGCCATGCTCAGGCATGAGGTCATCCCTTAACATTTCACCTTTTAGACCATAGAATCATAGAACCATTTAGATTGGAAAAGACCTTTAAGATAATTAAGTCCAATTGTTAGCCCAGTGCTGCCAAATTCACACTAAAACATGTCCCCAAGTGCCACATCTACACATCTTTTAAATACTTCCAGGGATAGACTCAGCTGCTTCCCTGGGCAGCCTGTTCCAATGCTTAGCAACTTTTCCATGAAGAATTTTTTCCTAATATTCAGTTTAAACTTCCTCTGTCACAATTTGCCTAGCTCTATCACTGAAAATTCATGGAGGGCTTGTTTGCACTTGTCTGTCTTTTCACATGCGTCAGATTTTATGCTGATGTCCGACATTGATGGTTTAGCCTTGCATATATACAAGAAGATGACAAGGGCAGCTGTTTTTATCTCCCGCTGTTCACAGCCACCTCACCATAAAGCAGACATGCGCCTCTCCAAAATGGCTCTCTACTCAGAACACCTTTCATCCTTTCTGCTTCCTTACCCTGTCTCTGAATCCCGCAGATTTACCTCTTTCCAGCTTCAGACTCAGAGCTGTATTTTCATTTCTTTTCTGTCCCATTCCAGAAATTAGGGTATTAGAGAAAATGCTTGGTTAAATACAGCAGCACTTGCTCAGGCCCATTCTTGAGGGAGGTGGTAAGGCGAGCAGCTGGGGCTTGATGCAAATCTGACACGTTAATTCATCCCAGAAGAGACTTGAACGTGGAGGAGGCAGACATGACTCCTGCCTTCACAATGAGGAATGGCCCCATGAGAATCAAAATCAGTAGCACAAGGACCGTCAAACTGTAAGTGAGGGGAAAGCAGGCACTGCATCACTCTTCTTCCCCCACTCAAGCTGTGCCTTGAACACAGAATATTTCTGCCTGGTCAGCTGCCTGGTCTCTGGCCCCTCCACACACGTTGGAGTCATTAAATCATCCATCAAGACACTATCCTTCACACACAGTGGGATGGCTGCCTGCCTCCCTCACTCATTATTGGCCTTCCACAGTCCTTTTCAGCCAATTCAATGAAATATAAATAGCATTTCAGATAAATGTTCCCTCTCTTATAATACCTTTCTGACGTCTTTCTGCTCTTGCTCTGGATGCATGAAAAAGAGCTGTAATATATTTCAATGAGTTATTGAATCCTTTTTGAACCCTGATACATGCTCAGTACAAGGCTATTTAAATATGAGGGCTATAGGCATGGGCATTAGCAAAATCTACCCAACTAAATTGTTCAGACAAAATGAGCAGGCAATCTTCTGCCTTGCAAATCTATCTGTCTCCCACAATGAAGGACTCCAAGTCTGCTGATGCTGGACCAACCTCCTTTTTCTTCACTGGAATGTCCACAGCCATGAGAAAGTATGGTTCAGGCTTTCCTGTCCCTTTTTCCTTTTTTAATTTTTTTTTATTTGTATTTAAATTAAGCTGCTGGACACCACACCAGAGATTCTCTTTTCTTTGTCTAAATAATGTAGAGCGAATGCTGTACAACCAAATGAGAAAAAGAAAGAGGAGGACTCAGGAATGTTACCCAGGGTTTTACTGAAGTGTGACACAGAAATAGTATCTCCCTCATCTTCCTGGCTTAGAAAACAAACTAACACTGGAGTATTTGTGTATTTTTTCTCCCTGTAACTTTTTTGCCACCATTCATCATTTAGCCTCGGTGTTTGCATATATTTAAAGCTACCAACATAAATTAGCAACAAAGCTCGAGGGTGTTAAATAACCTCCAGTAAAACTCCCTCCCCTCACTGGAGTATTTTCCCAAAATAAAATATCTGACTAAACATCTTGTTCTAATGCTGTGCCCAGGAGGTAACAAAGTGGGTACTGAGTGACTTTCACCCTCCGAACTATACCTCCTGAAGGAAAAGGGTGCCTCTTCATCGCTTCTGGAAGGATGAGTAAGTGGAAATGAATTCTGGGGACCAAACAACAAATGCAGCTCTCTCAGTCTCACAAAAAGGTGGCAGACAGGCACCCCAGCAGCAAGTCTGTCATTCTTCACTAGATTCCCATCACATAAAGCAAAGGAAGAGAACAGGTATGTTCTGGAGATCTCTGGGCTCTGAATTTAACACAAGCAAGCAGCCACTTATAGCAATGGTCAGATGCCAAGAAATGATTTTCAGAAAGCGGAAATGATAATAATTGCATATTTGGGTATGCCCAAATCTATTCCATGCATATTGGAAACAGCTCTTTTTGCAGTCTCTGTGAGTGCCTCGCTCTGTGCAGCAGAGATGCTGCAGATCCCCAGCAGGGAGCCTGAGTAATCTCACCTCTGAGCAATACAGTGATAGTGGTGTTGGGAAATGTCCAGATAAAAGATAATGTGCAAGATAGGGAATTTCATTTTGTATTAGGAGCTGGAATGGCAGTAGACCAAAGTTTCTTTTGGGCTAGGGCAGAAGCGGGTCACAGCATATAAGTAGATGTCCCATCAGTGTGTCTGTGGTTAACACCAAGTGAGATAAGCCTCAGACCTCGAGCCAGGCTAATAAAGTTATTTATGCAGCTATCCAGTGACCTGGGTATCCAGCTTTCACTGATGTTTTTCTTCTACTCAAGCCTTTCCCTTTTTCACCCTCTGTAGCCAAATTCCTTGAATACCCTCCAGAAAGGAAGTCCCCTGCCCCAAAGGTCAGATGTGGAAACCATGAAAGTTGGTTAAGAAATTTTCATGATGCCACATTACAAGTTTCTGGGCACTTAGGAATGAGGAAGTGAGAAGAGGCAGAAAAGATACAGAGAGCCATGTTCCTGCCCAAAAGTACCCATCTGGGTTTTGGTGTCTCAGTGTTTGGTTCCCCATTTCCCTGATGACAGATGGGTTTTGGCAAATGCTTAGCACTGACCTTCTGAAAATCAAATCCCAGTGAAGCCTTTCAAGATGAGCAGCCAAGACCCAAAAACATCACTGTGGCAAAATTTGTATAAAGAGTTTAGAAACTATTAGATGCCAATAGGTAGAGGAAATTTGCCCAATTTTTTTTTTCTAGGATATACAAAGAAACTATTTCTTTTCCCTGAAGCTGGTGTCCTTTCCAGCCCTTCAAATCTGAAGAGCACTTGCCCTAGATGTTTTTGGTGCATCATGCTATTTTAGGCAATAATTCACAATGCAAAATTCATAATTCATGTGTCTAGATCATTCCTTTGCTTTAATCCTACATCCAGTTTCTTTTGATGATTAGCAAAAATAACTACAGTCACTGCAGATGAAGAAGGTAAGCTGTAACTTTTAACTAAAACTCTCTGCCTATGTTTATCAGGCGTCTGCTTGTGTTTTCAGAAAAGGGACCCGATCCTGCTCCTACCAAGAGTGCCAGCTGCTCCATGGGCTCCCAAACCCCAACTTTGCCAGTACACAACACCTGGGATGGCATCCTTGGTGCTCCCCAGCATCCCTGAGGAGGATCCACCTCACTAAAAGGCTCCCTCAGCACCATGGGCCTGTTTTCCTCAAAGGATGCCAAACAGTTCTGCCAAGGATGCAAGAGGGAGGATGCTTTGTACCACAACAGCTCCTCCATGCTTAGCTGTAGCTCTCAGGAGAGCATCAGGAGACAAAGTCAGAGGTGCATTCCCTTGCCCTAGAGAGGTGGGCTGTGTGGGTGCCTCCTACACACTCCTGTTGAGCTGTCATTCAGGCTGTCTCAAGGTGGTTTTCACTCCCTCCAGAGCAGAGGGTGAGCAAACAGGCCATAGGAAAGCAGGGTGATGATGTGAGAAAAGCTTATATGATGGTGTGAGATTACAGTACCCAGGTGAAAATGAATCAGTCCCTTGCTCTCACCAAGATAAAGAAGAACACAGGGGAATATGGGCTGTCTGAGGCGCTATTTTGGATTTGCTTATAGGAAGAATAGCCATTGTGGTTTGCAGCTGTATGCTCCCAAAAAGATCTGGAAAATTTAAAAATACTGAATAGCTGGGATACCACGACCTAAGATTTAATTTACTAAAATCTGACCCGCTAATTGACACTGCTTATAAAATCAATATGTCATGGAATCTGTCCATTCTCACCTTGACTCTGTACTTTGCTCTTCTTGGCATAGTGTGGTCACTCAGACAATAACATTGGCCCTTCAGGGCATGAGTGGTGGATAATCAGCCTTTTCAGTGGTGCTTTCTGCTTTTCCACTCCAGCCATCCAGGGGCACACATGTTTAGAGCTTCCCCTTGCGTTGTAGCTCTCTCCTAAGGCATTTCTGAGAGCAAATAGAACTTCTCTCCAACAGAAGCCATGTACTATATTTACCTGAATGCTTCATTTTCCTGGTACACAGGCAGCTAAGACTTTCCTCATTCCTTAAAGCTGCTCACTTCTGCTTAGAGCACTTGGGACATACCACAGAGCAAGACTGCCATAACATAAATAGTTGCTTTCAGCATTTTTAGAGATGGGCAGTGAGACAGGCAGAGTTACTGTCTGTTTTTTTTTTTCCAAAGGAAAATTCCACATGTACGCATGTGTGCACACAGACACCAGATACAGCCTGGCAGAAAAGACTCATATCTGGAAAGACACTTCTTCTATCACACTTATTGGGAAAGGCAAAAAGACAGGAAGCACATTCTTTTTCCCTTTGACTAAAGAAAAATATCTCAGCAGGACAAAGGCTTATTGTAACCGTTCATTTTAAAATATTGCTCGATTGTTTGAGTACTTTTATTTCTTTGGTGATTCAGCTGCGAGTGAGAAAGGTGCTGTGATCCATTGAATGGCCTATCCATCACACTTACTGGCCTTTCTGTCCAGGAGGGCTGGGACCACCACCAAACCTTGGCTGCTGGCTCCATTTGTGTGTCCGCTGCTCGGCCCCTCAGCTTCCCAGGTATAACCCCGTGCTGTGGTACCACCCGAAAGAGAGGAACGAGACCACAGTGTCAGCCTGCCCTTGAAGTGGGCATGCATGCATTTACTAGGACTGTTTCCAGGACAAACTGTTTCCTGCATTAGAAGCAGACTGGCCGCTGCAGCGGAGCTGAGGACAGAGCACACCAAGCTGAAAGAGCTGGTGGGGACCAGCTGAAGCCTTTGGCAAAAGACCACATCTCTGTGAGAAGGATGATTCATCCCCTGCCTCCTTGAGCAGCAAAATTCCCTGCTCCTCCTGACATAATTTTCTCCCCTCTTCTTCCAGATTGTGCAGTCATCCATGGATGAAACCAAGCATACGTACATCCTTAGAAGGTGAATTTTGGCTGAGTTGTGAGTCTGTAGCACCAATGAGCAACAAATGCCATGTCTTAGCTACACCGGGGAAAAGCCAGCAGAGGTTTTCCAAACACTTTCGTTGCTTATGTTGCAGCAAAAAATCCACTCATTTCCCTCTGCTGGGGATTTGGAAAGTGGTGCGCCTCACCAAAGTCAGCTCTTCCCCTGCAGGATCAGACCCTAGACTGAATATAAATCAGTCACAGGTGCTTGAATTAAGAGAATTAATTCATAAGACATTCCCATCCCCTGGAGGTTCAGACGACAATGAGGAAGGCATGGCACAGGCCAACACAAGCCACAATATATTAATCCTGCATTTGTCCCGAGTGTGACAGACTGCTGGGAGCTATTCTTTGTGCTCATACCAGGGGGAATTGATGGGACCTTATTCTCTGTTTGCAGGGAACGGTTCATGCAAGAAATTAAATTTCCCAATGTCGTTACTAAATCCCAGGATCCTCTTCATGAGTTATTCAGCACCAGTTGCTCCAGTCCTGCACACCAGTTTTATCGTCCTCACATCCACCTCTGTCTTTCAGAGATGAATATTAATTACCTTCATTGCAACAGTAGAATCAAATCCTCTCTTACCTTACTAATGCAGTTCCTTTCTTGAAGATAAGCATACCTATCTCCCAAAAAGAGATAGTGTGTACTGGAAAAAGACACAGAGCATTACCAAACTGTCTAGGAGACAGAGATGGCTGCCCACAGGAGTCTGTGGCAGGCTTCAGAAGCTGAAAAACAGTAAAGAAGGCCAATGGAAATGGGCCTTCACTAGCACGTTCAAGATGCTGCGAAATGCCTTTTTAATGCAATAATCTGTCAGCAAGAGAATTATGAATCCACTAATAAATGGGGAATACCTAAAAGTTCTCATCTCACCATACCATAATTTTTTTCTTTTTCAGTACATAGCATAAAACTGTGCTCCCTCATCATTTTGGGTGCCCTCATATGCTGCTAGTAAGACAAGGTGGTCTCAGTAGCACTAAGGCACTAATTGCCATCAGGAACTTGGCCAACCAGGCAATTACAGACATGCTTTCCTTCTCTTCACAGGGTGGAAAGGGAAGCTTCAGCCCCATCCAGCAATGATGGGGTGCAAAGGAACCACCTTTTATCTCCTGGACCTGGCATGGGGTGTGACGGGCTCACACACCACATCAGAAACCTCTTGCTCCCCCAAGATGACTTTCCTAGACAGCTGCCCCACTCAGCAGCACCACTGGGGAGCCATCAGGTGCCTGGAGATGGCCCCCGCAAGGCAAAACCACTATTTTCAGCCCTCATGGAGGAATCTGCGTGCCAGGCAGAGGGTGCAAAGCCATGCAAACTGCCTCCTCTTGAGCACCCCTCCAGCACGGCATCATGCCAAAATACCTGCCAGTGCCTCTGATTGGGAGGATCAGTTCTGAAAGGCCCTGCAGAGGTGCTGTAGCAATACCCTGCTGAGGCCCTGCAAAACTCAGAATTAAGGGTCTATCAAGTCTCATTGAAACGTGAGACAAAAACAGTGCTCCCCCTACACCTCCTGCCTGCTTGACAGGCTTGCCTGTCATTGTATAAACCTCTAGGAAGCTACATAGTGGAAAGCACTGCAGTGGAAAACTGCAGGGGACAATTCCCTGCTGCGAAGGGCTCGCCTGGGAGTGTAGGCTACTGATGTCCACCCTGGGGTAGACAGGACAGCCTGCAGGGTGTTTGTGCCCAGGTCCGGGCTGACAGCAGCGCTGCTGCTGGCTGTGTTTAATTTCTTTGCTCTGCATGAACAAATTTATTAAATCCACAACACTTCCCTTTTATTTTTTCTTCCAGACAGGGTGAACTGAAGGAATACTTGCCAGTCACTTGACTAATTAGCTTAATTCAAGAACCTGTCTTCAGAAGCCCATTGCTGAATAGCCTCCTCAATTCTGGGAATATAAAAATGACTTGGGTTTGATTAAAATCGAACCAAACCAATGAAGGCAATTGCTACTTGGTTTCCTGGTTTTTTCCCTTCAAAGACAGCTTTGATTCACGGCTGCAGCTACTCCTGTGTATGCTACAATAGTCAGGGGCTTGGACTGCTGTTTCCATATTAGAAATGTATTTAGGTGAAAATACTTCCATTCATTCTGTATGAGTTGATGGAGCTGTTATGTGTACCTTTCTGCTGTGAGTCATTTAAACAGCCAGGTGGGATGGTTTTCCTCAGGCCATGCAGGTTTGGTGACGGAGGTTTTGGAGCTGCACAAAGGCCAGAATTTCTGATCAAGAGAAAGTATCAAGACTGCTGCAGTTTGGCTTCTTTTCTGGGGAAAAAAGAAGAAAAGCTTCTAATAAAAAGTGAAAAACTAAAAAAACCCAACCAAACAAAAAAATTTAACATTTTGTTTTAATTCCAACTTTTTATAGCACTTTAAATCTTAGAACTAAAAAAGGGCTCTGAAACACTAATTATTTTCAGAAGAACGATGACCCAGTTGGGACAGTCCAAAAGTCAGCTGAGCAGGAAACTTCAGTCACTTGAGCTTCTCAGTTTTCCTTACTGAATCAGTGATTCAGCTAAATTCACACAATTTTTGTGTGTGTTAAATCTTCCTTCAGTGGCATTTTGCAACAGAACCACTGCCACTTTCCTGGCCAGCTCAGCATTACATCAGTGCTCCTCTTCTCCTTCTGTTGGGGGGAGCACCCACACTGGCACCTTGCTGCTTCTTCTGGGAGATTCAAGGTGAGGAAAACACAGTGATGCAGCTCACCCATGCCAACAGGGCACTTCCACATGGCATAACAGCCATGGTTCAAAATAATAATAAAAATCTAAAATCAGCCTACTATTCTCACTTCATCTTGTGCCTCAGCATGGCTGCAGGTATACAATATTTTTGGTGGGGAGCTGGCTGCTTATTCCTGGTGTTCCAACCTCCTCTCCTCACATCCTGTCCCATCCAGCCCACTAGCCCACCAGCTGCCATCAGCTCTGATAGTCTCCATCCCCTCTCACCTTGATGCTGCCTCCTGGAGCATCCGACACTGCCGAGCTGTAAATGAGATAATTTCGGACTGGTTTCCTGGGGAAAGGGAACTGAGGCACTTGCCCCCTTCATGCGTGTGTGCGTGTGTTTGTGTGTGTTCATCCACCTGTGAGTTGCCGGATTTGATGAGAAGCTGGAGGCTCAGAAGTGGTTTTATGAAGAGTGTTGTAGAGGACTCAATAAAGGTCCTCACTGAAGGAAAAACTCGGGCTGAAAACAACCTTATTAGATGCCAGAGAAGCCACCCGCACACCAGCACATTTTAATGCCTCAACCTCAGTTTTCAATGCACCTCAGACCATGCTGGAATGAAGAGAACCTAGAGTGTGAGATGAAGGTTTATATGAAAAGCAGCTCGGCTGGATTGTACTTTGACTGTTTGGGATAAACAAAAGGGTTTATGTGTAAGGTATCACTGCACACCCCCTGGACTCGGGACAGAAAGGGGGAACCCAGGGCTTTGAGAAATGTCAGAGACTGACAGAGGGTATCGTGAGTGAAGGAACATGTGCAGAGGGACCTGTGCGGGTGAAAAACAGCCGAAATAATTCTACTGGTGCTCTTTAAATATCATACTCCTGGCAAAGAAAGTTTTCACATGTTTCTCTGCTCGCATCTCCAAGCCTTTTCAAATCATCAGGCTTCTGCTGCCTGGTGGGGGGGGGAAGCAAGATGCTCTGCCCTGGGAGAACCCTGGGGATGAGCCATTTTCCTCAGGGAAAGATGCAAGCAGTCAGCAGTTTGCACAATGTACTGCGCCCTCATCCTCACTGTCCTCATTTTAAGCAATATACAAAACATCTTTTGAAGCCTGGCAGATTCCTACATGGCTGTTCCTGACTTCTCCAGAAACTACCCTGACAATACAAACTCCCTGTTAATTGGCAGGGAATGAAGTCCCACAGGCTCAGCCTCCCACATGCGCACGGCCTGCTGGTGGGACAGCAAAGATCTCCAGGGTGCCTTTGCCCCTTGGGGAAGGTAGGTGGGAAGGGGATATTAAACCTGAGGCATTTCAAGAGAAACCAAGAAGATACAGACATACCTCATAAAAAAATACTGCCTCGTATTAAACAAAAGACAGCCAGCCTCCCTTTCCCTCACGATAACCAAGAGGAATCCCAAAACATAATCAGTTTGGGCTGAACACCATGTTGCTGACAAGATTAAAATTGGTCTCATGAGGTTTCATCAAGCGAAAATTTAACTGTGGCACTCAATCAGGCTGCGGAATCCTCTAATGACAACCGAAATAAAGTCATTCAAGGCAGATTCTTAAATGTCACAGGAAAGAAAGCCTGCCCTTGGCTTCATTCCTTGGCAAAATTTTATGAAGTATTTTTTTCCCCTCCCCTCCTCTACATGCACTGCTGTCTTGTGGCCATACCCTCCCTGGGCTGAAACAACAGGCCAGCATCCTACTTGGAATACACAGCACTGGGTTCCCCAGCTTTGTGGCTGTTCCATAGGTCACATCATATAGGAAATGCTCTATAAACAAGAGGCAAATAGGATGAGAAAGGGTTTGCATGAACCTCCCAACATGAACAGGCTTGTTTCGCTCTTCCAAGAGAGTATAAAACCACAACAGCTGCTGTTCTCCACATAGCACCTCCGCTGAGGTGGCTACAGTAAAACTGAGAAACTCTTCTGTTGAAAAAACACATCAGATCAGAAAACTCTTCTACTTCCAACACCAACATCTCCACTGGGAGAGGGACGGCTTATGAGATGTTTTCTTTGCCCTATGTGTGTCCCTGCAAGCTAAGCATCACCAGACAGCTCTGCTCTTCAGTGATGTTCAAGGTCTTTTCAGCAAGAAGTGAAAATAAAGTGTAAATATATTTCACTAAATGAGTTTGAAACGGTATCCAGTACTTTTTAACCTTGCTCTCAGGAGGCTGCTGCAGGACTGCACTTCCTGACTCAGCACTTTGAAATCACCTTACTATCAAAATTCATGGCTCTCTCAACATCCATTTTATGCCTAGTCTTGCCCTAAAAAACTTGTGCTTTTAATGCCACTCTCCTCTCAAGTTTCAGCCTTATTTCATCTAGAAAGGGTTCTTGTTTCAATTCTTTAACTGCTGTCTTCAGCCCCGAAGATGCATGAAGCAGCTGGAATGATGTTGAATAATCCTGTTCAGTCTCTTGAAGTGACCAGTGGTACACAGTCCAATTACACATCAGACAGGAAAGTCATTATTTGCATAGCCTCTGAGCATGTAGCAAAATCTCAGTAACAGGTAAAATTGCCTTCCTGCTCACACAGACCCTGATCTAGCTTGGTCCATGAGCACTCACCTAAATTTAGGTGCCTGTTTATCAAACTGAAATCAAGCATCTTTTACTGCATGGGTAAGTGCTTTGTTAATCAGGGAACTTGTTTAAGCCATGTGGATGTTTAATATTCAAATATAATTATCATCTAGGGAGGGAGGGAGCACTGAACAAGTCTCATCCTGATTTATCCAGCTCTGGGGAAAGCAATGACAGCTCAGCCAGCAGTGTGACAAAAACTCTGTCCTATGAATGTCTTCCAGAGTTTGCAGGGATTTTACTTCTACCTCCCTGAGGGTGCTCTAAGGGAAAGGGCTGTCCTATGCTTAGTATTCCAGACAGCTAAGATACCCCCAGGTCAGTAAGGGCTAGATTTATTTTTTTTTTAACTCTCAAGAATAATGGAGCAAGAAGGGAGTAAAATCTCGCACTAATCTTATTATGCTCCTTAGATGAATGACTTTCACATGACAGCGAAGCTAATGCCATTTACTTGTCAGTGAAGCAGCAACAAAAGAGAGAAGGGGAGGATATGGCAGTACAAGAGTATCCTCCTGCTCCCAACATCTTCTTTGCTGGTTATTGCTCAGGATTAGCAGCTTGAATCACTACAGAGCTGGATACATCAGAGACACCCCTGCTCACTGAGCCCAATGTAATGACAACCAACCAAAGACCAGATGCATTCAGGGGCATTTCACATCCATGCTCCTCTCTCCATCTTCTCCTGACAGGAGTGTGTTTCTTTTCTTCTTTCATCCCTCACTCTTTTGAGAGCTGGCCAGAGGCTGTGGGATTGCAGCTGGTGGCCTACAGGGTTGCTGACCTGCAGCTCAGTTGCTTGCCAGAGAAGATAGGGATTTGTTCTGGGCAGTGGATCCCACCAGGTTTCCATGCAAGCCTTCACGTTCTCATAGTCATGACATGCCTGCCTTAATGGGGAAAACTGATGGGAGAGAAACATTGATGACAAGCACCCTAGGCAAGAAAAATGCAATTCTGGGTGGGGCATGAAGACACAAGAGGATTTCACAAATGAAGTAATCAGGATCTTGCACGGTCATTTTGCAACCCAAGAGAGAGTCAGCACCTACCTGCCTCTTGGCATGAAGATGTTATTTCTTCATGTAAGGTTTAATGAAAGAATTCCCCATACTGAAAAAAGAATTGCTTCTGAAAAATGGTAATAAAAGCCCCATTTTTCTGACACATAGCTTGCTTTGTACAGGATTACTTAGAACTGCTGCTTTTCTCCTTGTCCTTACAAGTAGAGTAAGCAGTTGACTTAAGAAGATACGAATTTTTCTTGATTCAAGTTTTCTGGTAAAAGAATATATTAACTTTCAAAAGCAAAGTCATTTCCAAAACAGGAGCTAAAATTAGACTGATTTTTTTTTTTTGTTCTCTCTCCCCTTTATGGCTTTTACAAGCAATTACCCACTTAATGTTTTGAAATTATACAAGAAACTTCAATAGCAATTCTTTTTCCTGCTGCATCTCCTTGAATGTGAAGATTTAAAAGCTTTTCTGGAACACAACAGCATGAGCAAATGAATTTGCCATTTTCATTCTCAATTTCTTTTTTTTTAAAGAATGGGAAGCAGCAGGATATTTCTTCATCATTCAACTTCTTTTTTTTTGTTTTGTTTTAAATTTCATAATGACGAAGTGAGCCTGTATGACAGCTCTAGAAACTGAAGGCAGGATTCTTCTTTGCACCACAGCCTTTCATGTTGCTGTGGGAGTGCTGCTAAAATAGCTGGAAGGGCTATTATGCCAATGCATCTCTTGAGCCTCTTCTTTCTTATGGCAGGGTGGCAGATACAAATTTAGCATTCCTGCTCATGTGACCATCCCACACTGTGCATAACCCATACGAAGAGCCAGGCCATGGGGGGAGCTGGGGATCCTGCAAAGTAGGGCTGCAGGAAGTGGTGAGATAGAGCCACGCAGCAGTGCTGCGGTATCCATCTGGCCCACAGACCTGGATCCCCCTGGTCAGGCTGCACCCACCCTGTGGGGTCCCAGGGCAGGACAGAGGGTGATGGGCTGTGTCACCCGCTGTGAAAGGAGAGGGCTCCCAGATATTCACACTCAAGAGCCCCACGCTGCCTGAGCGGTGTTGATGTGCCTCAGTGTCATGTGGATGGGCATCAGCTGTTGGTAAAAACAGAGGGCTGGGTTGCCAGCTCTCCTCCCACCACCTCCCCTGGCCTCTTGGGGTGGAATTAGGGGCACTCACCTTAGTGGAGGAGGCAAGTCTAACCTTTATCTCCTGCCGAAGTTGTCCCCTGGAGGAGGGGTTTTGTTTGCTCCTCTCTGGTTGTCATGCAGATGCCTGCCTGCTGAGACCACAGCACTGGAGTGCCACTGAGCTGGCAGTGCGTTTGGCTCTTATAGCTTAGGAGTGAAAGGTGTTTCTTTTGCCAGCAAAACAATACCCATCTGAAGCACCAACTGAAATCTGTAAATGAAAAGCAAATCCAGCTGGGCCAGGGAAATTAAAAGATCTCAGGCTCTCCATTCTGCTCCAAGTTTTATGTGCATGAAGGTAAGAGGCAGCATCAGTGTCTTGTAAAGAAACATGTTCCTATCTCCATCCCTCACCCCCAGGACCCCTTAAAAATCCCCTGTGGCAGGCAGTGCCTTTGCTTCCATTATTTCCTGACCATGACTACCTTTGCTATAGTCTGACAAAGCTCTGGAGAATAAATCATCTCAAACTCACACAACTCATGTTGTACATCTCTGTTCTCATTAAGACCGAACCTTTTCTCAGGCCACACTTCACCATAACTTCTCCCTCTAGAGTTTAACCCAGTCTCTCTTATTAACTTTATCATCCATTACCACCAAAATCAACTTATATCTTCTGTTACATTAAGGCATTCATAAAATATTGCAAGCACAGCTTCAGGAAGGCACCTTCCTTGGGGCTTTCATGCTTGAATTCACACAATGTTCTCATCATCTTCCTTTTCGTTGCACCTGCAGGACATCACTTCTCTCTTCAACTGGTGTGAGGCCAGTCAGGATGTCTTCCCCAGAGCCATGTGGATGGAGCAAATGTCTCCTCAGTTGAGAACTTCTATGACTGTTAGAACCAGAACCACCTTCTGGGTTTCTCACTAGGACGAGTTCTGATAAAACTCGTGATAAGACTTCACAGTCTTACTGATAAGACTTCACAGTCTTTTTCAGCTGGGTCTGAGCAGGAGAGAAACTTACACTGATAAACATCTGTCTTCAGCATGTGCAGTGGGAGTGAAGAGCTGGCACGTTCCTCTAGACTCAGACTTCTGGAGTTGAAATACCTAAAAAAACATGAGGATGAAGGGAATCCATCCAGCAAAGCCCAAACCTTCCTAATACCAATCTGCTGCAGCCATAAACACTCTCAATGGAGAAAACGGAAATACAGGAAAACAGTTGGCCCAACAAACATAGGAAAGGCAGCAGCCTTGAACTGACCATGAGCACATCTGTATGCTAGGATTTTGGATTTCACAAGGGCCCTTCTCATAGGAAGGCTCATGTAACCATGGCAATGGAGATCTCTGGATGCAGTTCATCCTTGTCACCACCAACAAACAAGTAAGTTATATCAGATGCAGATAAGAAAGGTTTTCCCACTCCTCTTTGTACTAAACAGTTCAGAATTTCTAGGATCTGTAAGGAATAAAAGACAACTTCAGAAGAAAAACGAAGTTCCAAGAATCATCACAACTCAGATTTTTATTCAACAGTGAAGTTGAAGGGAAACGTTGTTTTTTCCCTTCAGGGCAAATGTTCCAAATGGAAATTAAGTAAAATTATTGTTCCTCAAAAGTACTCACAATGAAATTAGTTTTCATTAAATATATTTGTTTGGCAAAATAAAATAAAAAAATTAGAACCCGTACAAAAAAAATCCCTTGCAAATTTCTAACACTGTAGCAATGACAACAATGTAAACCTGGATGTTTGGCAGTTGTAATTAATTTGTGAAAAATTACTGTTGAACTTTGGACCAAGGAAATAAAAATCACTTCAAATAGCAACAAGCCAATTTCAGAGGCAACTGAGGCTTAGGGAACGCTACAGGAATGGGACACACTAGTGGCTTCATACACTGTTTGTGCGAGTGATCTGCTAGTGTGGGGCTATTGTAAGAGCTGGGAGGAAAAGAAGTTAAAAGCTGTTGCAGCATTGCAGCGTATGGTACAGCAAAACCCTGCAGACTTTCCATTCTGAGAGCCGACCAGTTGGGTGAAGGCTGGAGGCAAGAGTTGAGATGACGGTGGAGAGAATAATGACAGTGACGGATGGTGCAAGCACTGGGAAGCAGTTAACGAATTTCATCAGCACATTGGATTCAGCAGTGAGCAGACTCTTGTGAGTGTCTGGGGAAATCTTCTGCTTACAGTAGCTGCTTTTGCTTCCTACCTCCCTCCTCCTTCCAGTTAAAGCCTCTGCCCCGTCAAGTGGGTTTCACAGGCATGCAGTTCAATAACAACGTCCTTTAGTTAAGAATGTCTATTCCAGTATTAAAAATGTAAAAAAAGTCCTCAGGAGGGTGCTTCTTAGTGGCAGTCTTTGCCTTAAGCAAGGCCAGTGGCCTGCAATTACAAGTTAATTAAAGCAATGTGGATTTGGATGAAAAATGGGGAAGATGGGAATGGGGAAGGAAGGGATGCAGGGAACAGGGAGGAATGCAAGTGCTTCTACATCCCTCCCCAAAGCCAAATTCCAAGGTGCAAAAGTGGGTTTTTTTCCTCACACTCTTCTTTTAATTTTATTTTTTTTTAATATCTCTCCAGTTATAATGTATTTCCAGTTTCAGAGCAAGTTTCAGTGACTGCCTCAGTTACAGTCATAAACAAAGTCGTAGTTGCTGGGCTCCTTTGGGATAGGTGGCGGAGCATCTGGGATCTGTATATTTTCCAAGTCAAGGAGGCGTAGCTTTATCTCCATGCTGAGCAGCGTGTCTAGGTCGTTCCGCGTTAGGTCACTCAACATATCCTTCCCAAGGAGGGCGTTCAAACCATCGGTCCATACACAATACTGCACAGGAGAAGGATAAAAACTGTCATTAATAGATTTTTCATACACAAACTCCTTGTCTGCCCTGGTCCTCTACAGTTATTGCTCCCATGGCGACTTACAAAGAGACCTAAAATTAGTTCAGTGCATTTTATCAGCTCGTATCATGAAGAAGGCTTTCACTGAGCTGCTCAGAAAATGGAAAAAAATTCCATAAAATGGGAAGAAATTAAAGTATTTAGCTGTTTCACAATTTGGTATCTCCTCCAAACTTCTTGCTGAATGTTCTTCCACAGTTACTGGAAAAGGAACAATACCTAACTTAGGATAATGAACCTCTGGAGAAATCTCCCTCACTCCTCTAATTCTCTTTCCCTAGTACATATCAAAAAAGCCTGATTATCTTACACTAACTAAACTTTTAATTCCAAGACAGTTAAGTTAGGTGAACTGAATCCCACCCCCAAATCCTTCCTGACTCTTAGTGTAAAAAATCCCATACTATCTATCTACTTTTATTGTGATTTGCTTTCCTATATACGAAGTTGCTACAGTTGACAGTCTCACATATCTATGCCTACTTAACCACTATTTTACACAAAATAACATATTGTGAAAACTACAGTCAGTTAATGCTATGTCCTTCACGAAAATTAAACGCTAAGCTGCTTGGGTGTAATACTAAATGCTGCAAATGCTGAACTGGCCTCTAAAACCTTTTCCTTACTGTTAGCTTTTTCCTAATAGGAGATGCCATCTTTCCCAACAGCTGACAGCTTGTGATAAACGTGGGCTGAATAACCATTTTAAATTAGCAACAAATTCAAGGGAGATTGGTGATCTAGAGTCAACTTCTATTGAATAAGTCACTTTCATTTATTACTACAAGCCATTTATTTAACTATGAACAGAAGTACTCAAATGCTGTCATCTAAAAATAAAGATTTCAATCATGAACTTGTGTCCTAGTTTGCAGGAAAAAAATTAAATCAACTGTAACTGCATTTTTATCTTACAAATACTTCTGCTGGATTTCATGCCAAAAAATAGATTTTTAAATTTAGCTGACCATTTGCTACATGATGCCGCCGAGTTTAAAGATAGCCATGGTTGACTTCATCCCACAGCAGAAATGAGGATTATTTTTAAGGAAGAGAGAGAAGCCCCCCTGTTCATCCAGAAAAAGGGCATATTTTAAAAATAGGATGGGTTAGCACACTTCAGCATCTGAAGTGAAATCCAACCCACTTAAGTCAGTAACAAAACAGTAGCAGAGGGAGCTTTTTCACCCAGGGTGTGGGCAAGCTGCAGCTTTAATATGAGATCAGCTATACAGAAGAGACTTTAGAGTTCAGGTTGTCTTGCTGACAAGTACTAAATAAACAACTTAGCCTGCCTATTCTAGGCTGTTAAAGTGTGCCACTGAAGACTTTAAAAGCATGCAATTTTTTTGGACCGTATGCAGAACATGAGGAAAAGAAAGGAGCTATTCTAGAAAAATAGTTATATTTGAACAGACTATAATCTTTTATGATTTACTGGAAATCTTTCTTTGGGAAAGTTTTCCCTGAATTCCCTGAACAAAGAAAGGAACAGAAAAGCAAAAGGCTCTGCTCAGGTTACAGGAGAGCAGAGAATCTTTTCAACATATGCAGCCCCTGACGTAAATCGTCCATCACCTGCGCAGTGAGTGCGGCCAGCTCTTCCTCTGGGGAGGAATCCCAGAGAGCCAGAAAGCAGAACTGCAGTTCTCTCCTCTTCCAGATGTAACTCATTCAAGGCCCACAGAAACCAAATTCTGGCCACAATTCTGATGAGTGCAATGGTCTGGAAAAGGGGCTTCCTCTCTAATCTCCATATTGGCAAATGCACCTAATTAAACTCCTGCACATGTTGAGCAGAAAGACATCCTAATGAGATGGTGGAAAAACACAGGCATTCATTCAGAAGCTTTTTTCTTTTTAATATGCAAAAGAGACAAAGAGTCACTGAAAAATTAATTTACGAGATTCATTTTCATAAAACTCCAATGAAACCTAATTATGGCCTCCCTCATCAGTTTCTCTATCAAAAATCATGGATGAGATTAATCCACCTTTTTTTTTGTGTAGTTGAAACCAGTTATTAGTATTTAAATGAAAAACAAATACAGTGGAGTGATCTCATAGTACTGAATCCTCTGGCTAGCAGTAAGCTCCAGCAGATGGCTAAGGGAACTGACAAACTTAAGTGTGCTAGAATGAGGTCCAAATCTCAATGATACTGGTTCAGTAATGAGATTTTATCAAAGAATTGCCTTGGCAGTCAAGAACTAGAAAGGTTGCACAGGCTTCATCCATCTGGATGCGGCCCTGAGCAACCTGGTCTCAGCTCATTGCTGACCTGCTTTGAGCAGGAGGTTGGACTCGGGACACCTTCAAAGTTCCTTGCAACCAGAATTATCCTATGAGCCTCATTCAGTTTTTCTTTTTAGGATTCACTCAACTCCCACATTTCAACCTCACTCTACAATCACGAGGGCTGCACAAGTACTTCAAAAAAGCCCTGCAAGTCTGACCTGAAATTGTCACATACCAACATCATTCCTGGTGCTTCGCACAAAGCTCTCTGAATCTTGAGATGTCACCACCAAATCTCCCAAACTGACAATGCTGCTAAACTAGCACTTCTATCAACAGGCACCCCAACTACTTTGATGAAGAGTCACGGGCTTCACAACATGCTACTTGCCTTTCCTTGTGGGTGCTTCTTCTGAACACTTGTACTTTCTACTTTAATCACAACTCACTCTTCTGCAGGCCATGGAAAAATACAGAGGAAGCAAGATGTCCTTTTAAAAACTTTCATTTGGGAACTGTCAAGTGGTAGCAGAGACTATTGCCTCTGGCCATTTTTTTGAACATACTAATTTTGTTTCAAAGAAGCTGCACAAGACCAGAAAGAGAAATGAAGATAAAAGGTGTGTTAATGCAATCATGAGCAATTGGGTTAGTGCATCTCACTGCTACTGCCTGTCAGTGGGATGCAGTAGCAGCTTCTGAACATTCAGGCCATTAAAATCCACTTGTAGCTATAGGCTATATTTGAGACACAGTGGCTGAAAAAATTGTTGGTTTTCATGACCATTTGCTCTTACGAGCTGAAACAGCCTAGAATTCAGTTTCTGGAGAATTTATATCAGAAATCCACGAACATATGTTCAGTTCAGAGGATGAAGACAACCATGTTTTGCTTAGAACTACAGCTCTAGTGGCACACTGTGCCTGGGATACTATTGCTCCTTTCTCTTACATGAAAACTGACCAGCAAATAATTCTCCAGAATGAACATTCCTGAAAATGACACTCAAATGTTAATCCACAGAAAGACCCAAATGGGCATAACCATATCTCCTCTCCTAAAATTACCATTTAGTTGAAGGTTTTAGTCCAGAATAACAAATGTTGAAGTGGCATAACTAATACACTTCACTTGTAAAGCAATTTCATGCACTTTTTTAACACTACAGTATAATGCAGTTTAAAGCAATCTTCTGTAGTTCATCATCTTAACACAGTGTCCTGAACTGAGACCAAATGTGATACCTCAAAATAAGTGTGCAAATGGAACACAACTCTTCTTGCTTTAGAAAGAAGAAGGATTTTTTTTAAATTATAGTGCGTTCTGCTAAACCTTTACTTGAAATTTCTTTGAGAGAAACACATCCAATGATTCAACACAATTACGGTAAATTAATCCCATCACATTCCAGAAGGTGATGATGTTGTCTATTGCCTTGAGGCTTTTACTAAGAGAAGGGAGCAGGGAAGGTGCTATCATTCATCCTTGCTGTTGGTATATACATTGTCTTTATACAAGTGAAAGCCATTGCAAAACACTCCCCTGTAGAAATGGAGTAGAGGGGGCCTTCTATGATCACCTATCATGAATGGGTTTAAGCAATGTGAAAGTAAGAGAAAGGGGGTATGCCATTCTGAAGACCACAAGTCTTTGGCTGAAATTGAGACCCAGTGATGATATAACCACCCCTGATTATGCTGGTATTGTCAAAATGAACTGAGGCTGGCAGTGATTCTTTGAAAGTTTGGCTGTACAAATCCTCAGTGCTGAAAGTCCACACAGCAAAATGCTCTAGTATCTAAAGTACAGCAGACCACAAGAAATCAGGACATGCTGAGTGAGGTCTGTAGAACTTCAAGGTCTGCCCAAGCTCTCTTATTTCTCTTTCTTATGGCTCATATTTCAGGAGGGCTTAGAAATACTGATCTGTAAGTTGGAGCTTCATGTGCTGCGTGATGTAGGAATACAAAACATGTTTCTTCTGTAGCTCACATATGCAAGAAAATTGCAGAAGGTCTTGTTCCTACACTAATCCCTTGAATTTCAGTTTGTTTTGAGACATGACACTGATTTAGATGGACCTATACCTTGGGCCAAGATGCCCATTCTTATGTTCTTACAAAGCCATCTGGTGCCTTAAAGCAACTAAGATAACTTCAAAGAAATTTCTGTATTCTGAACTTAACTTACCTCATGCTTGTCTGGAGCAATGAAATTCAACTGGCCACTTGAGTCATACAATATAGAGAAAGCAAGCTCTAGCACCTCCTGGAACAATACAAAGAAACACATATTAATGCTGCATGAGAGAGCATTCGTACATTCAGGTCTGTCTTTCTTTACTATCCCTTATTCCCCACAAGTTGCAAAATAGGTTACGGTAGTCTCCTGTCTAGCCAAAGCTGCAGCAGCACCAGACCACTGCAGGAGACTGGCACAGCAAGAATCCCACCACAGATGCTTCAGTAAAAATAAACTCACCCACCTCAGTGCTTACTGTAGCCCACTGGGTCATGCATTACCTTAGCATTTAAGTTTGAGCTAGGCAATGGTGAGGACTAAAATCAATATAATGAATAATAGTACACTTGCAAGAAACTCTTCCTGAAGACTCACAGTTTTTTTCAATTTGTATAAATTAAACTCACAAAGTTCTGCAAGGTTTGATTCCTTGTGTTAAAAATCTTGTCAGGACAATTAATATCCTGGTATACACTTATATTCTTTTCATTGTTGGAAATATATGAAATTATTCACTCTCAGGAGATTTCTGTAGTTTTGTTTCCATCTGAACCAGAACCACCAGCCTCAGTCAAGCCAAACTATGCCAGTTACTTAAAGACCCAAAGGAATTTCGGGAAAGGAAAAAGTAATCATCTTTTTTTCCCCCTAAGCACTGAAGCTGGAATTGTAAAAGGTACCTAGGAGAATTCATAAAGTGCTGACCTTCCCTAAAAGTCACCTGGACCTGAATTCCCATGGGGAAACCCAGGCAATCTGAATAAATAATGAACTTTCAGTGGCCAGCACTGAGCATGCAAAGATGTTGTCTTATCTGTTGTCATATTATGGTTTCTGCCTGCATCAGTACAAGTGCCATTACAAGGATCTCACAACGTCTAAGCCAAACGGTATGGATATATTAACCGTGGAAAAGAGACCCAGCTACAGAGCAGAGTGCTGACTTGTAACTATGATCTGTATCACATGTCCTGTTCTTTTTGCCTCTTGGCTTCCTCTGCCCTGTCACACTGATGGCTTTTGCTGACTCTCAGCTGACAACAGTCCCTGCACTGCCAACAGTGACAGAAGAGCTTCCGAAATTTGCTACACTAAGTTTTAAAATGAAAGAGTTGACTGTGGGGACTTCAGCATAAACATTGTTCTAGATTTCTACCCCTGATCTCCCAGTCTGAGACAGACATAGGTATTTGGGTTTCTGTAAAGCCTTTTTTAGTTTTAAAGTTGTATGATTAAGAGCAGAGTCTGAACCATAAAACTTGCAATCCTTAGGGATAATCTTGGATAATAAGAGATCAGGCTTCTCATAGGAAATGTTCTTGTTTTCCTGGAGTTTAGTTACTAGGTTCGACTTCATGTATTGCCAGGCTACAGGAGACAAAGCTGTGTTAAATCCTCACTGTGTTAAATCCCCATGGAGGCTGCAAGAACTAACAGTGCTGGTGCACTCAGCAAACAAATGGCTCAGGGCTCACATGGCCTTTGTGTGTCGTAGGCATGTCTCTCAGCCACACCTTATTAAGAGTAATGTCCCTCATTACAGAAACAAATCTACCTCTGTCCACACAATCCCGGCATTATCTCCTCACATAGTGTTATAAATTCCTGACAGAACATGCCAATTAATGCCACTGAGGCTGTGACAATAAAATGTAGCTCTGAAAAAAGGGCTTGTACTGCTGCTATACGATGATGTTCCTGAATTTCATGAAGGTCAACAATCCCACAGTCCTGACCTCTGTAATTTTTCCTTCAGGAAACTCCAACAAATTAAACTTCTTCTTCACCTCAAAGAGAGAAAAAGGAGGACAAAAATCTCTGCTTGGAAGAGGAACGTGTCAGGATGTCAAGGGGTTGGTCATTTCCAGTTGGGCAGAGAATGAGAAAGGACTACATTAAGGGCACCAAGCTTCTCTTTCTGGGGAAAAGTATTATTTTGGCAGCCTTGGCTACAGCGCAGCTTCTTTGCTGGCTGCTCTGGACTCTATAGGCTTGGGAATTACAACTTCCAGGTGCCAGCATCTCTGCTGCTTTATGCACAGCAAACCGTCAAGGAAAATGGAAGCCAAAGGAGCGGGAGTTGCCAGCTGGCCCTCCACACTGACAGTGGTCTCAGTGGTTGAGCTGGCTGACTTGTCAGGGACCCCCACCTGGTTTTGTTACACTCCCATCAATGACAAGGAGGAACTGGCAATTCTTAAAGGAGAACTGGTCAGTCTTTATGAGCCATCTGTGGTTTTCTCTTCCTTTTTCTGTTCTACTTCTCAACCTTTCTCACAGTAATTTTTCACTCAAGCTTTTTCCACTAGTTTCTCTATCCCTCTGGTCTTTTTTATCTTACAGTCTCTCCAACCTGTTCCTTCCTTCTTTGTTTTGCTTTCCTCCTCCCACACCTCAAGCTGCTGAACTCACTCCCTTGGCACTCCTAGCTCCTTCCACGTCAGACCTCTGCCCTTCCCTAGATGCTTCTCAAAGGTTGGGAATTGGGACCCACAGTGTGCCTCTCTTCTGAGCTGCGCTGAAAACAGAGAACAAGACATTCTGCAACGGCAGGCTGATACTTCCCACTCCTTGGATTCAGCTCTGTGGGGGAAGCTGTTGTAGGTGGTATGAAGGGAAGGTTGCTCTTCCATGCCCAGAGCTTCTCTCTCCCCCAGTCTCCACTGGTCCCAACACAGCCCAGGAGCAAGCTATTTTTCATGAACAGGCATTTTGGGTGCCTACAGCAAAGTGATCCCATGCAGCTGGAATGACCTCACTACTTTCTGCCTGCTTTGTCTTCAATACCCTCAAAACACCCATGTCTTTACTGAAGGCTGAGGCCTCGCCTTGTTGAGTTTGCTTGCCAGAGTCAGAAGATCTGCCCCAAAGAGCTCTCTAGACAGGCAGCAGCAGGGAACTTGCTCAACCAACATGAAATAGAAGAGAAGATAAGCTTCATTCATCAAGGAAGTGAGCAGAACCATTTCAGCCAACTAAAAAGGCACAAAGCCTGAAACCTGCCACATCAGCAAATAAAGGGTGATAGGAGAACACTTCAAAATACCTGGCAATGTTTTCTTCTAATTCTTCTATAATGCTTTCTTTTGACAGCTGCAAAATCTGACATACTTCATTTCCTTGAAATTCATTGATACTACTTGAGAGTCAGAAATGAGGATTTAAAAATTAAACCTAATTTAAAAACACAAGCAAGACGAACAACAATGGATTCAGATCTGGTCCTATCCCATAGTTCCAGCTTCATATACATGCAAATTCCAATTCAGTTTAACTCTTATTTCTTTCTAAATTGTCCTGCTGGAAGAACAATGGCCATGTGCTGGCAAATGAAGAGACACTGAAGCCTTTGTTAGGGACATTTTGCCAATTCCAGCTATGCTCATAGCATGGCATTCTGCCATTCAATTTTCTTTTCTGCCAGTGAATAAAATTGAGGTGGACGTTATATATGTACAAAGAAAGCACAAGATGAAAAGGCCTCTTAAAAAATACATCACTGATTGTGAATTTCAGAAAGTGAAAGGTTTGGTGAAATACACCAAATTCAGCTGAATTGCATTCTGTGTCTGCCTTTTTATAAATCTTAATTTCATAACCCATATATGACTTGATATGCTGCAAACAACATGTTATTCCTATGTCAGTTAAGCAGTTGCAATATTGTGTCTGACAGTTTGATTGAGATGACAAATAATTTCAAAAATTCTGTGTTTCTCAGGGGAAGAAACAAGGAATTGAAGAAATAAAAAAAACCAAACCCACCAAACCAAGAACCCCAAACCCAATCAAAACCCCTGCACCACATCAGAAATAGTAAAACCATCAAAATTGCCATTGCCTGGGTCACAAATATGCTCCAGCCATGGATGCAGCCATGCTACCTATGAAGTCCTCATCTTCACATTCTCAGCCAGAAATTTTATACCAGTCCGAAGCAATTTTACCTAACGAAATGGGGCAATGCTGAGAGCTGAGGACAAACTGATCTGCAGCATTCCTATTCAGCATTAAATACTATCTAGACATTACTGCTCCATAACGATGACACATTTCCATCACTGCCACCCACTGCTTTCCATCTTTCCCTTTTGTGCGGACATATGAATGCTAAGACAAGGAAGCACTAAAAATATTTTATATGCATCATATAAATGTCCCAGCCAAATGTGTTGATGGTTCAGCTGTAACATGAGGTAGGAGTTGTATGTAATCTATTGTGCTCATGTGTGTCTGTCTGTGCCCTGATTCAGAAAATCAACAAAGAAAATACTCCTGGGATTTTTTTTCCTCACTTGGCATGACTTTTTCCTTTCCTACCATGTAAAGCCAATGCTGAAAAGAGAACAGATTCTCTGTATGAAAACAAATGCAAAAAATACTCAAGATGCTCTGCCTATCTGTGCATAGTTAAGGAAAGTTGCAGCTGTGAAGGTGCAACTAGTTGTTTGATGTAGCTTTGACAGTGCCTTCTCAATTTTTATGGTTCCCATCAGAACTGCTTTTTCCAGTTTTATCCTAAAGTGTTGAAGCAGGAACTCGTAACTTCACTATTTGGTCCATCAAAATCTCCTTCTGGTTGAACCCAAAATGTCTTAAGTTTCAGGTAATTAGAAATTCTGATTCAAAACCTGTGATCTGGCTCCCAGACCTCTCAGGGTGTTGTTCTAGGTCAGACTGAACACCATCAGAGTCTCATTGCTTTCTTTTAAGGTCAGAGAGACAACCTGACAGAAAATTTATGAACATATCTCATAGATTATGGTATGAAGACCTTCACCACTAACGATGGCAGACTTTGCTAGTAACTCCATTTCTTCTTGATGTGGTGACAATTCTTACTAACAAAAACTCTGCAAGATTCTGGCACTGCACAATTTTAGTACTACTGGCAGCTTACAGTTCTTGATCTGAAACTCTGAAAGGTAGTATAAATCTAATTTAAGCTGAATATTATCTCCTACGCATTTTTTCCCAAATGCACTGCTGAGCATATCCTTATACGCTTCCTTAATTGCCCATGATTTACCTTACATCCTTTTGTTGGCAGTAGTTCTTCTACCTGACTGGACCTGCAGGTATCATCAGCTGGACATTAATTGCAATTTGGGCATGTGTTCACTGAATGTGGGCTCATCAAAGAACACAGCTGGAACAAACTACTAATTTATCAGAGAGAATTAGGAGTAGGTACCAACAGCCATCGCTGCTTTGCTTTAGAGGTAGAAAATATCACTACTAAAGACTATTCCAGTTGTGCTCAGGGCGTATTACAATGCACATCTGCCATGAAATATGAGTAAAGAAGGGTAAGCTGTCCCAATAATTTAACTCAAATGGTCTGAGGTGGAAACAAAGGGCATACATACACGGAAATGTGGCAGGCTGGAATGAAGAATACCTCTGTTACTCCAGGGAAGGTCAAGTTGACAAGCTTTGTATTCCGCACAGTAGGTGTTCAAAACAATTTGAGAACCATACCTTGTTTTGTTTAAGAGCTCCTTTCTCCTTCATGTGTGGGCAGTCTTTCCCAGTCACAACAGCTTTTATATCTGCCACTGGCACTGCATTAAAAAGAAAGAAAATCAAACCCCAGAAAATTCGTTATAAGCAAGGTATGTAAAAGCTACAGAGTTGAAAAAGAGGCAAGACTAATGTGTTAAAATTGCCATGTCCTTTGCCATTTCCAGCCTTTTGTAAGAAAGAAAACTGGAAGAAAACAATTAACACAGGAACCAGTGAGTCTTGACAAAATTTCAGGCATCTGGATAAAAGTTTGAAAATGCTTTTTCTTGCCTATTTAGACTACCACGGGTAAGAATGTTTCATATAAATGCGCACCTGTATCTGGACAGTATGCGTACTCACGTATCTCAAAACCATGCAGTTTTCTTCCTTGTTAATGTAATATGCCTGTTCTGTTGTTGCTCTTTCCTAGGCATCCAGGTAAAGTCTCTGCTGGAGAGAGGGTACTGGGCAAGTTGGACCCCTCACTTAGTGCTCTTGTCCTTCTTTTAAAAGCCTGTATAAATTTTTAAAATAGCTTTCTATTTCACTCCCATCAGCATTTTAGTTGCTTTCTGGTACTAGCAGGAATAAGGAATACTAAGGCTTATAACGAGCCATTCCAGCTCCTTTAAAACGTGAAGTGATCAGAAACGATTGGGGGGAAAAAAAAGGTAAGAAAAAATATTGGAATCTGCTGCCACTCAGAGTCACAGAGTGAGGTCACTAAAGCATAAAGATAAATTTCTCTGAGTTTCAAGCGGAAGTCAATTTTCCAAAGGTAATTACATTATGGAGAATCTATATGCTCTACAATACAATATGGTCCCTGAGTGACAGTTTCTACGATCTATAAATAATCCATTATCCTTGTGGCTGCAGAAAAGTATCTTATATATAGAACAGGATAGTAATATGAAAACCTGTTACTGCCCAGTTCTTTACAAACTCTAATGGAAATACTGGAGAGGAGAAATGCATTTAGTCTTCTACTGGGTACAGCAGCACTATATATTTTATGACAGATTACCTCAGCACTACGGCCAAATGGATGGCATGGGATGTAACAGACATTTTTAAAGTATTTGCCTTGCATGGAAAACTGAAAAGAATGGAAGTAATTTGGCTCTTCACTACTCAACTTCTCCTGCCTTTAGTCTCAGAATTTTATGCTGTGGGCCTGCTGACTTCTTATGTCTCTGACAGTTCCCTACTTTTTGGTGAAGAAGAGATACTATTTTTGAGAGGAGAGAGTGAACTAGGATGAACTGGGAAATTAAGGAGATATTTGACTGCAACTATGGTGGAAAGGTCTTCTTAAGAAAAAGTGTTCCTGCCATTTGCTGAAGAGGCCCAGAAAAACAATTTCTCCGTTTGCCTAAGATAGGGTTTTCTGAGGTCAGACCTCTCAACCAAGAAAGCTTTTCTCCAGGTTTCCTACACTTGATCTGTGTGATCTGAAATGCAGTTACTGTGAGACATCACAGACTGATGTGACATCCTAATCTTTATTTATCTGGAACTCGGCTTACGCCTTGCTTTAGAAAAATAGAATCAAAGACTTCAGGAGGTATCAGAAGTTGACTACAAGATGCTGGACAGCGTGAGCACAGATGTGATAGGCTCACAATGGATAAAGCCTTGAGAAAGAGGGCAGCTGTTTTCTGTCCCAAATGGAGTCTGCATGGCTTGTTAATTCTGCCAGCCTGAAGAGAGGGGTGACATTCACAGAAGTGAAAAGGTTAAAAACCCACACATTTATTTGTGGAGCTAGAGACTAATTATTCAGGCTTGGCAAGGAGTACACAAAATGCTCGATGCTGCTTCTCTTGGTTCTGCTTTCTTACCCACCTATTCTCTTTCATCTGTGGACCTGGCTACAAATGCTGACAAGTTGATCATCATATTCAAACTTTAAGAATTCAAAAATCAATAAGTTTATCCAGAAAACCAGAATATTTATGAAAAGTATTCTGTAAAATGCCCAAGCCAGTTTGATCTGATATGTTTCAAACAATAGCAGCACTTTATAATCTTGTGACTTTCAATATTCTCAACTTTGTTTAATGAAACTCCATCTAATGTGGGTAGCACTACGGTAAATCTTGAGTCATTCATAGACTGAAAACTTGAGATATTGATGAAATAACCACCTCTTTCTGAAACTGCATTGGTATCTGCTCTGCCAGCAGCCATGCTAAGGGAATTGTGTGGGTCTGGCCCCATGGTTTCTGAAGTAGGAGCCTTCTGCCTCCATGGGATCCTAACATGCCTGAGTAGGCTCAAGAGCCTATGGAATTTGCAGTGCCAGACAAAGCCCGCAGTCAGGGTCAGGGGTTTGTGTGTGGAAGCGTGCTCGAAGCAAACAAATCTGGGAACTGCTGGTCTTGTAACTGTGCCGGCAGTTCAAGTGTGACTTTCATTCTTCTGTCACCCTGACACTACTGTAACGTTCTAGGGCTATTTCTCTAAGCCTTGTCCACAAAAACAGCCTCTTTCTGTGCCAATGCAGCAATGTGAGGCCCTGTCCTACATTCTGCCAAGACTGCAGTAAGACTGTGGAACATCCTTGAGGCAATCTGTAAGGCAAGGAAAACAAGAGAACGTGACTGCAAACTGTCAGGGCTCCAGCATCACAAAGGCTTTTCTTTTTTCCCTCTCAGACTGCATCTGGGAGCACTTAGACATTTTAAAAGGTGCTGCCTGGAGACAGGTTAGGGGAGGAAATTTCACATCATTCCTCAATTTTCAGGCTGGAAAAATTTCAAACTTCTGAAAAATTAGTCTTTCTGCCATTCCATGAAAGAAGTGGAACTACCAGCTGAAATACTTGTATAAGCATGTCTAAGTTGATAACGCCAAGAATTTTCAGAAAAGAAGAAAAAGAAATTATTCCTTATTCAATGCTTGATTTCTTCAAGTCACCTCCCAGCAACAGAACTACACTCATTATTTCCATTATCATAAAAAAGCTTCCTTGGATTGCAGGTTAAACCCCTATAACTCATGATGAAGGAGAAATCACTAGAGTATGATGGTTCTGAAGAGCTCCAAAATTACTTTTATCCATAAGAAAAATCCCAATAAATCCCCTGGTAGGAGTTGCCACAGAGACATGTCCTCTCCCAGTTGGGTACACAGCAACGGTGAGGTCCTCTCAATACTGTTCACAGTGATGTGTCATCTTTAAGTCCACTCCTCACAATAACAAAAAAGACCTCTGCCACATATTCCTCCTCCAGTCACTAGACCACCTGTTTCCAAGGACAGGCAGCAGTGCTTCTGAATATGCCCAAGTATTCTTATTTGACATCTGCAGTTAGATGAGCAATGAAAATAAACTGTGTTCCTCCCTGGGAAAGACATGACGTTTCCAAGCTGAATGAAATTATAAACTCATTGAAAAGCTTAGCTCAGTCCTCACGTACATACTTGCCAAACCCAGGAGAGCAATGCTTGAATGCAGGAGGAAATGTCCCCTGCTCTCTATCTTCATAAAGAGAGCTGTTGATAATGTCCCATGTTAAGAGAAACCTACTACAAGCTATAAAGAAAAACTAGCACAAAAGAAGCAGAGGTGTCACAATGTGTCTGCATGACTTACATTTATCTTGCAAGGAATCATGAGGGACTTCTCCCTGTGGACTTTCTTCCAAGTCTCCATAGTGCAAGACCTTGTGATTAGGTGAAAGTCGACAATACCAAAATTTGTCTGTTGAAAGAAACACATTAAACAAGGTCACTAACAGGTCTTCATCGGCCTTACAAACAGCAGAGGAGAAAGCTTACTCAAACAAAGTGTTACAGGGAAAAGCTGTCTTTTCTTTCAGAAGAAGAAGGGTAGGGGCTTTGCTCAGTAATTTTACTTCATTAAATGAAGCTGGCATTAATATACAGGGGTTTTTTTATGGACTGAGTCACCGGCTCAAAAAAAAACCACTAGCGAGAAAAAAATGACTTAGTTTTAGCCTCATGGACAGAAGACTGACAAAGTAACTACTTTGAGTGGATAACTTTAATTTACCCATAAAAGATTCATTTTTAGCACCCACTATGTAAAAATCAAGCCCTACCAGCTGTCTTGTGTGGGACACCCAAAAACTGATAAATTCGAAATATCCCATACTTTACGAAAATTATGACTCATGTCTTTTTTTTATAGACATAGGAGAACACCCCCATATTTATGGAAGGACTGGACATAATAAACATGCAAGGACTTAAAAAGCAGATGTTAAGCCCCTTGTCCTGCAGATAACTCACACAAATATATGTATGACCATGCAGTTCACACCCCAGTCTGCATTTTAGTCCTTCCTAGGAGACGTACATTTACATCTCCTGACACCTCGTGTTTCGCAGGATAGAATTTCCCTTAACAACATTTGTTAAAATCTGCTCCTGTGAAGAACATCACCTTTGCAGAACCAGGCCACCACGCTGCCTAGCATGCAAGGATGGTGCTTGCCAATTCCCTTTCTGAAATGGCAAGAAAGAGGTTACCCTTCCTTGTCAGAGCACACTCTATTTAATAAGTAGATCACATAACGTTAAGCTGTCAAAAATACAATCTTGTTACATCCAAACTAAATCTCCAAAAGCTCAGAGCAAGGCTGGATGTTAAAATGCCAGTGGAGCGGGGCAGAGGGCTTCTCTGGCTCTGCGCTTCTGTCGTACCGGCAGTGCTGATGCTGTGCCAAGCAGCAGCCTGGAGGACAATTTAGGGGAAATGTTAGCACTGACACAGCCCTGCGGCGCTGCAGTCGCTGGGAGCCACAGTTTGGATAAAACATTGGAGGAGCAGTAGAACCAGCATATGTGAGCTCATTTGGGGTGTTAGCAAAGGAAGGGCTTCTTGGCTCTGTGAGTAAAGCCTTGGCTTCATGGACCCAGCTGCTTCCTGAAGGACACTCTAGGCCCCCAGCCAGTCATTTAAAATGCAGTGCAGTAAAACACCGACAGGTGAATGGTAAAAATGGACTGTCACATGCCCTTTTAAATTTGTCACAGTGGGTAAAAAGGTTTGGGGCAAAACCTCCACACACTTCCAAGTGCTGAGTGTGCAGCCCCTTCTACAGAAAGCTTTCAAAAAACCCTACAAACCTCTGGCAAAGGCTCAAAATGGCCATGGGAGAGATTCTGGTTATCTACGTCACAGGCATGCACAACACTGAAAGATTTATGGTAGAGAGCCTGAGATTATGATCCTGTGATGCATACAAAAAGAGCTGCTGAAATACAAGCATCCCTGGACTATAAACAGAACATACAGTGTGGCACAGTATGGGATTAAGAAGATCCCACTCACCAAACTTTTGTAGCGAGTTGAAACTAGAGCAAGTAGGAGCCCTCACTGAGTAGACTCTCATCTGAAGACCACACACACAAGCAACCTGTTAGACAGTTTGTGTATCTCAGAAGGACGTGTGTGAAAATTTTCTAGATTCATACCTTTTACAGGGAACTCTACCAGAACCACAGCAAAGCCTGATGCTTAAAGAATATACCCCATTGAATCTGACAGTTGACCATTATGCCTAAGGAAAAGCCTCCAGTAACTGTAGCAGGAGGCTTTCATACCTAGCTTTAACTGCAACCTCATTGTTCATTGGGCTGTACAAAGTAATATAACTTTCCAATTCTAAAATTAAAACAGTATTTTTTTTGCTTAATAAAAACCAACATGGTTTCACTACCTTCTCAACGACCTGGGCAAAAAGATGGTGTAACTGAAAAAAAAAAATTACCATGAATTCCTTTCAATTTATCACAAATGGGGTTGGTGTTAGCAAGGGTTTGGCTCTTTTATCTCCCAGAGGTTAGTGTTTTGGTAACCTTGGTTCTCTTTCTATGCCAGGCTTCAATAATAAGAGAGGGGAACACCCCTCCATGAAAATATCATATTTTGTTTTAGGAAGGGGTGGTTTAATGGGAAGAAACCCAAGCTTGAATGCTTGAGGAGCCTTTTCAGCAACTGCCCATAACCCAAGGTTAATTAAAAACTAATAGCCATAGCCTGTATCTTGAAGTATGTCCAGCACAACTCTCCCGTGGGCTCACTAATAACTGCTGCTCTGCCACAGCCTTGCTGTCAAGTGGAAAGCCCTTAAATGAAAGCTGCAAATGGAACTAACGAGGTTTCCTCAACCACAGCCACTAAATGACTGCACCAGCCAGGCTGAAGAGGGTGAAAGCATGTCAGTGAAGGGAAGCAACCCCTGTTTCCACAGCCACCTCAGCCTTACCCATTCCCGTTTTCTTTTAAGCTGCACATGACACTACAACCAGCGCATCAGAAAATATCCTACTCACATGAGGTTTCAGTGCCTCGGAGGTGAACAGTTTGAAACTGGATGCAGCTACTTTACTGTAGTGCAGGTGCTGAACACAATTTTACTGGAAAAGTAGTGTATAGAATAATGCTGCAGTTAAAACAAAAATTGTATTAAATTGCTTCTACCGAGAAAAAGGGTGAAGAAGTCTTAATTGTAGAAAAGCACATGGGAAGTGGCCAGCATTTACTTTGAGCTCTAAATTGATAAATAAAAAAAAAATTAACAGAAGAAAAAGCTCTTTTCTACTATGACTCAACAGTGGTGTTTATAAAACAAAGACAAAGTATTGTCCAAACCCTCCAGAACTCTTAAACCAAAGTCTGCAGAGTTGAAGTGTCACAAAAGGTTTTAAAGCTGGAACAGACCTTCCTCATTAGTCCCCGTACTCCACATCAGGCAGATCCATGTGCATGTGCCCAGCTGGAGCGGGGCAACTGTGCGTTCAGGAAGTAATGGGGTTTGTTTTGGTTTTAGGCCCAGGCTTAAGAATTTTCCCCAAAGACTAGGTCCCTTCTATGAGCTACAATGCCTATTTTGTATCCAGTGTTACTACACCTACCTCCTGCTCAGAGCAAGAAGCTGTAGGGAGGGCGGTCACTAACCACAGTCTTTAGAGATGATGTGGACTTGGTATTTCATCACAATTTTCAGACGCTACATCATTTACACTTTCCGGTAACTCCTTATGTCTTTCAGCTAACTGACCACTGATGCAATCACATTAGGGTGCTAGAAGTCCTTCTCTGGGAAACAGAATTAGTCATTCTGATTTTTACCCTGAAAAGTTTTCAAGCAAATTGTTCTGATTTTTCAAGAAGTTGCTAGAGCAGCCAGTGGGTTAAATATATCACAGCACATTGTTGAAGATTATAGATGAGGTTAAAAATACCTCCCAAATAACAAAATCAGCTACAATTTGGCTACAAAAGTAATATTCAAAACTGTGAACAAACAGCAGAGCACAGAACATTTTGCTGACGGGCTACAGAGTGCCTGGCCATTCACGCAGTGTGTTTCCAAATGCATTAATGGCCAATGACTCATATGCCTTTAACAATACTATTCCAGGTGAAGGACTGCTGTGGTTAGTACAGAAGTGCTCTATTGTTAGAATCTGGGGAGAAAATAGCTCAGATATGCATGGACAGAAGTCTGAGAATATGTATTTTTTCCCAAGATACATTCGAGGTTACTCTAGAAGCTTTTCGTTCAAAGAAAAACATCCTCACAGATTTAGCAACAGGAACCTGCTTTTAAATATATCCGTGAAAACATATGTATTTGTGTAGATTTTATATCTATATATGCATGTCGGCATCCATATTTTTTCTTTTTCTTTCTTTTTTCTGTCTCTAATAAAATTGTATTGACATTTTCACTCCAACTGGTCTTAACTGCCTAGATCAAGCCAGGAAGCTTTCCAAATGACTGGCAAATAATTGACCTGTGGCACTGTTGGAGGCATATTTGGTTAACTGGTTCCTCTCAGAGAGTCACATGCTCACAGAATATTAGGTTTTTTGTGGGACTATGGAGAGTAGGATGAAGTAGCAGTAGAAAAGAACTCGGCAGAAAAAAGTCAAAGTGTGTGTTGTTGTTCAGAACTGTGAGTTACTTATCCTAGCAAGAGATGGAAAACCAGTTTTCACTTGATTTTTTGTTTCAATTTAAACTTTCTCTTCCCAGGTTACTTCCACGGCGCCTTGTGTTTTTAATTTAATGGTGTGTATCACCAGGGTTTCCCTTCCTTCCAAAAATTACTGTTTGAGAAACCTCATCTTTGGCTGCAAACCACTTCAATAACATGCAATTTCTCTATAATCTTTATAAAGGTAATTTATTTCCACGAGTGCACCCAGCAACATATACTACAAATGTACTGGATGACAGCATCAGAAGCATCTATTATCCTCAATAAAATGCCTTTATCTGCTACTTAGCTCTACTGGAAATAATAACTACTGGGTGTGTAGAGTGCTTGGTAGGTTTTTGCTTTAGTCTTCTTTCTTTTAGGAATTATCTAAGGAAGAAGAAAGCTGAAGAGGTCTGTCAGCAGATGTTCATGGTCCAGGAACAAAGCGGGGATTTGCAGAGATCTGATAATCTGCTTTTGAGCCGTGATCAGAAAGATAGGCTAGATTTTGCTGTTTCATTTCCAACTGATTAAGATACTTAATAAAAACCCAGGAGTTAGTGCTGCAGTTCTCCCATGAAAACTTTGCAAGGGAAAGGCCAGGTATTTTTCCAAAGTGCTAAGGATCCTGCTGGGACAACAATGGTATTTCTGAATTGCAGCTACAGAGAGATCTTGCTATGATAATCCTGTGCTGAAAAACAAAAAGCAGAGATCTGAATATAGATACCTCACAGCTTAATCTTCAGCATCCCCCCAGTGAATCACCTGTTGGATTGGAGGCTTTCCAATGCTAAGTATATATGAAAGTGTTTAATCTCTTCTCAAAAGGCTATAAGAGGCTGTAAACTCCCTTCCCATTTTTTTGTAAGTCAATTTTTTCAACTTACTGTGACTAACCATGTGTGTCCTACCACATGTTCAAACAATAATCTTAACAGAAGTCTGCTCTGGAGTCTTTATCATGGGCTAATGCCTGTTAATTATCTTTAAATGGGCAATTTAATGCTTTCAGCTTCTGCGTAGGGCACGTTCAGGTTCTTCTTGTACAATCTGCAGATTTGTGACATTTGTTCTGGGATTGTCTTAAGGGAACAAAAGAATCACAGGAAAGCAGAAAAGGCATATACATACTTTAGTATAACACCTACCTGATCGTGCTACTCTTACAAGTAGGTTGCCACATAACAGGCAAATCGTGATGCCTCAGAGCAGTACTCATTTCTGTTTCAGTTCCACATCAACCTGGATGGACCATGGCCTTTTTAGAGTCTTGGTAATTCTCCATGGCAAGTGAATTCAGTTGGAGCACCAGACAGGTGACAGGGCTCCTGAATCCCCTGAGGTAGCACAGGGCACTTGTACAGGGAGGTGGGTTGCGAGAGAGGAGATGGGGATGTGGGACAAAGCTAAAAGAAGACACGCTCAGAATTTGGGACTTCTACTATTTTTATCAGGACATTCAGAGGAATTATCTGAAAGATTGACTGTCATGATGTTTAGTATCACTAGCTAAACCTCGGGTCATCCATTCACTTTATTCCATCTTCTAATTCTTGACATCATGACAGCCCTGGCTTTACAGTTTGTTCTGCTTTGGGTACAGAAGACCCTGAGGGATTAATGCTGATTTCAAGAGAGCTTCTTCTGCTCTCTGTCAGCTGCCAGTATTTGCTATTTGGACTGTCAGGAACTGTACATACCTAAAAAAGGATCCCAGCTGAATGGCTTATACACCAAGCATGCTTCATTAAATTGCACAGTGTTAGGTCACAGAATCACAGAGTATGCTGAGTTGTTGGAAGAGATCCACAAGGATAATGGAGCCCAACTCCTGGTCCTGCACAGGACACCCCAAGAATCACACCATGTGCCTGAGAGCATTGTCCAAACGCTTCTTGAACTCTGTCAGGCTCAGTGCTGTGACCACTTCCCTGGGGAGCCTGTTCCAGAGCCCAACCACTCTCTGGGTGAGGAACTGCTTCCTAATATCCAATCTAAACCTCCTCTGAACTCAGCTTCATGCCATTCCCTCAGGTCCTGTCATTGGTCACCATAGAGAAGAGATCAGTGTCTGCCCCTCCGCTTCCCTTTGTAAGGAAGTTGCAGACTGCAATGAGTCTCCTCTCAGTCGCCTCTTCTCCAGGCTGAACAGATCTCAGCCGCTCCCCGTACAGCTTCCACTCAAGGCCCTTCACCATCTTTGCTGCCCTCCTCTGGATGCTCTCTAATAGCTTAATGTCTCTTGTGGTGCCCCAAACTGCACACAGCACTTGAGGTGAGGCTGCCCCAGCGCAGAGCAGAGCGGGACAATCCCCTCCCTTGCGCGGCTGGCGATGCTGTGCCTGATGCACCCCAGGACAGGGGTTGGCCATACTGAGTTTAGTCCTGGTGGCCTCATGCATCATCTCCTCTATAATGGCTGTGTCTTCTGCCTCCCTTCCTCCCTCTCAGATGGTAATATACCCTTCTGTTTCAGGGAATACAGGAAGTCTATCATAAGGCATCCACAACTCTTAAGGGCCTGTGGAAACGTGACCTCCTAAATGGGCTTCCATCTGCAAAAAACAATCTATTTCAGAGAAGATAACATTCTTCGAGGCCTGGTTGCATGTTTTATTTGTTTCCAAAGAATTGTTAATTCTTTCTGGCCCTGTATAAATATGACATCAAAGCAGTTAATCTGGTGGCCTATAGAATTCACTCCAAGGCATGACAGGAAGCAACCCTCTCAACTCAGGACGAGAAGATTACATTGATTTTTTAAAAAAAATATTTGTTTTTAACTTCAACTGTACTCACATAAATTGAATGAATTTATACCCCCTAAGGCTCTTGATCCTATAAATCATAAACTAACAACAATTTAAGATAAAATGAACAGTCTATCTTCCTCCTGGAAATCAGCCAAAAGAAGAATATTTGCTACAAATCCTGCTCTTTCCCTAGAATTTGAGTCATTTGGATTAAGGCTTTGAGAGGAATAAAATAAACAACCCCCACTACTGGCAGCCAAACTACACATTACTTTACCTACTTTCACTCCCATGAGTACGCTGATGAAGGAAAAACATGTATCATGCCTCTCTGTCCAGTCTGTACAGAAATTCACAGTGGAATACTGATCATCTTTCTGTGCAGTGGGCTTCAATAGGTGTTTGTATGCATGACAGAGAGGTTATAAATAACCTCCCTACATTAAGGAAAATTGCCTCCTAGTTTCTAAGGAAGGAGGCATTGCAGGGATACTTCTCTCTGTGAAGAACACACTTTTCCCCAATTAATCTGAAAGTCTCAAATATTGATCTATGTCAGTTCTTACTCTTAGCTTTTGTAACTTTCTAATTTGTTCTGTATTTACAGAGGAAAACAAATAGTAATCTGAATCCCCACAAAATGAGGGGTTTAAAGGCAAATTTTTGGATACGACTTCTAATTAATCTGCTGAATTTACACTATGTTCCCATGATATTATCTGGAGAAAGAAGAGTGCCTCTCTGAGGGGAAAAGAGCCACAGGGAGTTTTACTGTATAGAATGAGCTGTGAATCTCGCACTGAGCAATGACTCATAGAATTGGGAAAATAATCTCATATCAATCAAGTATTCATATGAAGGTACACAAACTACTGATATAAGTGCTTTCAAAAAGCATGTTTAAACACCATAATAGAATTATTGTGTGTGGCTATGTAACACTAAACCAAAGGACAGGCAGTACTAGAGGGAGGGTGCAGAACGAACTTGTTGCATACATCAAGGTGACCAAAGTCTGAGAGATTCAAATTCAAGTTTCAGGTGCTATTCTTGCAAAGATATTGTTTTGAGATGAACAAGAAGCCTGGACATTCAGGCAGAAATCAAAATACTCATTTCAGAATGTGACACTGCTGCTTGAGATTTTGTCAAAGGCTGAACTTGTTCCAGATTATCTGTGTGATAAGGCTGAAACCAGTTTCAGGGAAACAGGAAATCCTGAAAATCTGTAACTTGGAGATGCCTTCGGATGCCTCCTGGTAAAAGCAGTCAAGACAGCACTACAATCCAGGATCCTGCCAGTGAAAATAGTATTCCTCAGCTCAACTTTTAGACCAAAGTGACAACATAAAGCCAGACTAGGGAGTCTGAGCTGTACCTTGTCGACGTCGACTGTTGAGTTTCCTAAAGCAGGTGCCCTCCACAAGTCGGTTGAGACGTTGCTGCTTGATCAGTTCTAAGATCTCCGGCTGAATCTTCTCCTTTAGTTCCCTTGGGAAGAGAGAAATAGGCACTTGTCAAATTCAATCAAAGACCATCGTCCTTCCTCTGAAACAGTCTCACAAGATGTTTCTGCAAGGCTTTTGTAGAGGACATCAGTCACAGACAAGCCCAGGTCAGAATCTAGTCTGCCCCAGAAAAAAAACCCCTTTTTCTTTCAACAAAGAATGGGAGTCAGGCTATCTTTGTTGTAGACATCCCCCTGCTACAACATCAGTGTATGACTCAGGCAAGTTGCTTGTTTTTATCTTACTTTACTCATTCTAAAAATAACACTTGTTATAATGCATCAACAAGATTTTTCTGCTGCAAATAATGCTCTTTCATCATAGGAGCCCTGTGAAGTTTATCTGAGGGTCTGCCACGTTTTGTTGCACAATCCTATGCCAGTATACTTCACTAGCACTGTTATTTAGGGCAACACAAGAAGGCTAAAACATTTTGAAACAACAATAAAAACACAGGGAGTAATGCCAATGAGCTAAACCAATGATCAGCACTTTATTCGTGTTCTTAATATCATATAATTTATTTACTTTACTATTATCAGAATTTGTGGAAGACTACCTCATGACTAGGGATCACTCAAGAATCCAACTTCACTTTTGCCCAGGAGTGCAGAGACCCACAATACATGTAGAAATAACCTTATATATCCTTCAGGAAATACATTTCTCCATCTTACTTTGGTAAGAGTTCAACATGTCAAGAACTAGGCAGAAAACATATGCACATAATATTTAAAGTTTAATTTCCTACACCATCACATAGATTCACAGATGTCTGAATTCATCAGTTATATCCTCACTTAGATTCATTAAGATTACATAAAAGACAGGTTTAAACATCAACTCGACAGCAAGCCTAGTAAGATTAAAAAAAAATAACTGAATGTGTAGAGGATTTATAAAATATGAAGTTTGTCAGAACCATAATTTTGCGTTGCTGTGCAAATTGGGTAATACCAAAAATCATTCTGTCTGGCAGTATGTTCCAGCAATCATCATCAAAAGGAAGCTAAGCTGTGGTATCCCATAGAGACAAGAAAAAATTTTCTCTTCTTGAAAACTTAGGAAGCCCATTCTTTGCTGATTTACACACTCATTTGGATCCTATGCCTTTGATCTGCCAGACCCCCACTGAAATCACCGCAAATCCTCTGCTAGAAAGATCAGGACTTTGAAATAAAATGCCCTCTTTCCCCTAGGTGTCAACAAAATGACTGGATGCATAACTCACTGCATATTTACAAGCTGTGAAAATCTAGCTGGTCCAAAATCAAGGAAGCATTGTAACTATAGAAACAGCCCATCTTTTGGAAATGTGTTATTAGTCCTTTAGGACTTGAATTTTCAAGCACTGTTGTTTTCTCACTGGGATCTAAGATATAAATATGTTGAATGGTTAAATACTGTGATTAAAAGAATTTTGTGCTTGAATAAATGTCTTGCCTTTACTGAGCTGATGAGCTTCCCTATTCCTCAGGTAAAACCTGAGAGCAGGGGCTGAGGACAACAGTGTTTAAACACAAGTGTGGATTACTCAGCAATCCAGGCTACTGACTAAATCTCCAGCTGGACTAATTTCAAACATTCAAGAGTGGTATAAACATCAGTTTGATAATTAGGTAGTTTAATTCAGAAATTGGATGGTTATCATTAAATAGGTGTTAAAGATAACATAACATTGTATTTGTAAGACACTAAAAAAAATCAAAAATGAATGGGTCACCCAGCTCACTAATATCTGACTGCTCATAACATTCTGTCTTCTGGCCTCTAATGTCCCACCTGCCCTTTACAAACCAAAGGAAGGGTTTTTTAACCAATCCAAAATGAAACAGGTAATCCTCTCTAAAATACTTCACTGCCTAAGGCAGACTTTGCATGGGAGAAGTGGAGGTAAGAAAGAAGGGACCTCTCGCCTCTTTGGTTGTGTTCCGGAGGCCCTCTGCACACATATATGTATTTGCTCTCACAGTTGTGAAGCTCAGTGTGCTACTCTCTTCTGTTTGATGGCCCTTGAACTTGATCACACAGAGGTTGTGGAGACAACCCATTACTCCATGGAGAAACAGTCTCTGGTCACTCCGGACTTAGTGAAAGCCCGTAAGACCATCAAGCCTTTGCCATGGTCACTTACTGCACTTACTGTCCTCAGCAGCTCATGCCAACATATGGTTACTCTAACTTCTTGGTTCTTAGTCATTTTTCTGACATCATGACTCCAGATATATTTTTGCAAGATGATCCTGCCACTCAGTGCTCCACACTGTCAAGGTTTCTGCTCCACTACTTGGAGGTGACAGAAATGGGTCAGAACAATCAAACCACAGCACACAAACAAAAGATGTGCTTCTTTGAAACTCTGTATTTCCTTCTGAAAGCCATCTCAAGGCAACAGAGTTCTCTTCCTCACGATCAGTGTCTAAAAATAGGAAGGTTAGAAAAAAAATCTTTGTGCAAGAAATAGATCCTCCTGCCTAATTTTAAAATCCATCAGGAACAATGAGCTAAAGGAAGATCATAAATGCAAATACATTTTGTGAATATTTATTTATTGTCCTTCAGATGACATTTGCTTAACAGTTTGTGCCTTGTGAAGAGAGAGGACAGACTAAGTCTAAAGAGACAGTGACTTTAAAAACTGCCATTAGTTTCCTACTGTGTTTCTGTCACATAAGAATGTAAAATGTTAGTGTGCTGGTAAGAGAAAAGGGTTGAGGGAAACACACATTAATCTATATGATTGCTAATTTTGTGATCTCACTGGTCTTAACACTGGAGGCAATACTAACATCAGTTACTTTTTTTTTAAATATCTGAAAATCATTAGAAATTATTTTTAAGTTTTTCACATTACACAAATTCTTCTTCAGCACCAGTTAAAACTGTCTCCAGCTTTTACCTTTCCAGCTTATAGTTAAGACTCACTCAATACTAGTTTTCTTTCCAGGATGGAGCATATTACAGATATTTAAATTATTACAACACAACGGGAGAGTAATCCCAGAACTGGTTTCACGTGTTTTGTCCTTTTCTGGCATCTAGCTATGCTCCCTCTCCTGATCACGCATTCAGAGCAGGCAGTAGTGACTCTCTCTAACATTGCAGAGAGATATGTAAGATAAAAAGGAGAAAAGCATCCAGACACCTTCCTCTTTTTCCCTGTATGTTGCTGATTTTCACACAGATGTTACTTACAGCTCCCTAGCTGCCATTAACTCTCCTTTAACCAGCAAGTCCCTAAGTAGATGCCAAATTTTTATCTAGCATTAACCCGTCTCTGTTGCCATTTAATTTGTCAAGATCTCTGGTCCTCTATAGGCCCACAGGATTCCTAGACAACTTCTACAGCCATTCAAAATAAAACTGGGATACTTTACCATTTCATTATGGAACGACAATTTGGATGATCAATAATGATCCCAAATCCCTGAATCTATTCTGAAGGACTTTTTATTTTTCCTAATCAAAAGTAGATATTGATAAGGTTTTAATTCATGTGATACAACAATGCTCATATAAAATAAACAACTAATCCTTGGAAAACAAGGTTGTTGTAGTTACCAGGATTTAAGACAACATTTTCCAGTTTATATTCAAATCCAACTGCACTGAAGCTTCTCTTATCCAGCAGCTTGAAAGCTTAAAACTACAGTGCTTCATACAATGAATAGCAAAAGAAAGACTTCTATCATGTTCAAGGCAGGAAAACCCAGCCCCTGATTGCCATATTCTCAAGCAGAATTAAACAAGGTCTGCTGATGTTACAGTCACCATTGTGCACAATCTCTTTTAGCATATCTGCAGGGCTTTAAAATATACAGCACAGGCACGATTGCTCTTTTCACTCAGTCTCTTTCCCTACAATGGGGCCATGATTCTGCACTTCTATCAACTGTGCCATCTATGCAGTTTGAGAGAGTTCAGTACAGGGAATCAAATCAAAGCGCAAAATGAAAGGACTGTTTCTTTTCACAGTCAAGAACAAGGGATCACGGATGTAATCAAAATGCAAATGCATGGAGTTAAATCTCTGCAAATGCAGTTGTGATTGCTTAAACATCTTATCGATTTACTTAGCCTTTATAGCCTTTAGGCTTAGCCTTTGTCCTGAATTTGAAATGATTCTCTGGTAACACTTCAGTTGCTTTTAACTATTTGTGTTGGCTGTTTCACTTGTTCCATGATGGGGAAGGAGACTCTGCGCTGTGGCAGCAACTAGCCAGAGCGACACTGGAAATGAAGAGCTTGCACAGGGCACTGGAAAATATTTCAATGCTAGGTGATGGAGCAAGAGAATATAAATAATTGACCTGTATCATACTTAAACTGTTGACTCGTAGGGAAAGCAGGGAAGATGAGAAGCTTTGGTGACGAGCTTTGCAGTTCTGAGCAGCTTTGAACTGCTAAATGTTGTAGGGGATTTGCAGGGGCTTTCTGAGCAGTGTAACAATGCAAAACTAACTGGAACCATTTGTAGATTTTTAATTGATATATTACTATGAGTGACATCAGTTCTAATTGGGCATTAGGTCGTATTTTCTAATGGAAACATAAGACACTGGAAACATAAAAGAAGCATTCCCCCTTTGATCCACACTGGTATGGTTAAAATTTAGGTTGTAATTCCAGTTAGTTTATGCTTCCACTGTTGCCCTGCTGCCCCTGGAGGAATTTGTCTCCAGAGCTTGTACTTAGATACCTGCATCCGTTAGAAACAAATAAAAATTAATATCCTGCTTCTGAATCCTGAAATGCGCTGGTCCAAATCAGTTTCTATACTTTCGCCTTGGAAAAGGAGATTTAGAGTATCACGAGCCATTCTACTTGCAACACAGTCTGGATTTCACAATATTTCAGCTGATGCTTCTGGAGTCCTCACCATTTCTCTGCTGATCTCAAAATGTTCCTGCTATTCTCAGAACATCATTTGTGCAGCACAGAGTCTGCATCTGTCCTGTGCCATCAGTTCAGCCACGAGCCTAGACTTGGTCCAGAGCCAAGTGCGGCCCCCATTTTTCATACAAGAGAACAAAGAGTATTCTGAGAAATGAAAAGGAGCTATGGAGGCAATATTAGCCTTTCATACTTTGCAGTAAACAACAACCAAAAGACTGGCTAGCTGCCAGAATGTTGCTATTTACAAATAAGTAAATGACTGCTTGTCATTAACACCAATTTATAATGTTATAAACAAGGACAAATCTCTTGGAAAGTCAGCGTGTATTGGCTCCTCTTTTTCCAGGCTTCTCCCTATCTTGCTCAGAGAGGCCTTGAACAGAAGACAAAGTTGTGATGTTTGATTAGTTAGATATTTTTTTTGAAAGCCACTACCAGCACCAAAATCAGGCTCACAGTCATGCAGAGCTAGGAAATGTCAAAGCACTGTTTCATATAAATAAGCCATGTGAAATCCTGCTGGGATTTGCCAAATCTGGTTTCACTGAACTCAAGGAAAAAGTTATGATTCCCAGCAGAAGAAAACATGATGTACTTTAAGCAGATGCCTCACTACTGGTTTTGAGCACAGCTCCCTGGACAGCTTTTCTCCCTGGGATTCCCCCGAAGAGCTCACAAATGTCATTCGCCCTTGTTAATCCTTTTATGAAAAAACGAGTGGGGAGAGAAGACAATACTTACAGAATTGGACGAGACTGGAAATCTTCCTGGTTCATTCTTTCAGACTGGCGTATTTTCAGTATTTCTGTGTAACTGAGATTCTGAAGTTTGCTCTTGAATTGATCCAGAGAGCTAGGCTTGGTAGTGAGTGCTCTCATTATCTGTTCTTTCACTACCTGCATTACCTGCAGTTGACAAGGAAAGAAAAAGAAGCTGTGTTAACACTTTCTGTGTTTTTGTTTCAAATCTTATTCTAGGTCACACTAAAGTTTCTAGGTATAGAAGATGTTTATGTGGTCTCTTAGACAACTTTTAAGCAACATGACCAGAAAATAAGCCAACTTCTGACAGGGCATCACAGCCTACATCAAAAGCTCATCTGCTCTGTGACAAAGCTGGGGTTTTCTTGAGGGTGGCGGGGAGCTGCTAACTGGCCCATTGCTTTCTTTTATCCCTTACACCCAGAGGCAATGGGCACACACTGGAACACAGGAGGTTCCCTCTAAACACCAAGAAACTTTTTCACTGTGAGGGTGACCAAGCACTTGCACAGGCTGCCCAGGGAGGCGATGGATTCTCCATCCTTGGAGATACTCAAAAACTGTCTGGACACGGTCCTAGGCAACCGGCTCTGTGTGACCCTGCTTGAGGGAAGGCTGACCAGATGACTTCCAGAGGTTCCTTCCAACCTCAACCACTCTGAGATTTCGTGAGTGCCTTACACTGCAGGCACGTTATGGCCATACACAGTGAAGGAAAGAGAACTCGCTAAAAGAGACCATTAATCAGGGGAACGAGAGCGATCACTTTGCCAAGGATATTACAGGATTGCTTTTGAATAAATGCCATAAACAATGCAAACCAAAAACTGAGAATGAAGGATGGCTAGGCAACAGCCATCTATTCTTCATAATAATTATTTTTTCAGGAGAAAACTACTGAGACGCAGTTAACTAAGGAGAATTGCTTGGATCTAGTTCAGATAAATACGTATGAGAGATTACTCTCCATAATCCTAGACTCATTTCCTTGGTGATGGTGCAAGTCATACGCTTTCAAATATTTATCTGATGTTGTGCTTAAATGGTCTAAAAGAACAATTTATCATACTTAGAAAGGTCCATCTCATCCAAATGCCAAAGCTAAAAACCAGTAGGAAATGGTAACAGCCCCCGGTACCAAAATGGTAATGCCAGAAATCAAGAGTTACACAAACAGAGGGCAAAGCTTTTTCTATGCTGTTAATTTTCCTTTATTCTTTCACCTTCAACACGTATCTTAAAACAGAAACCCAGCCCCTTAGAGGTTCCCTAATAATTCCAAACCCTTCTCTTTTCATATAAATATTTAATTGTTTCACATATGTTGCCTCAGTCTTCTAACTCATTGCCTGCACTGTTTTCTATTTTTGCTTCCTGAGACACAACTTCTTTCTCAGATGTGATCTAAGGACTCATTTTAGCTGTGTCCAGTAGGTGAAACTAAGCAACTAAAGAACTGAAGAATAACGTAGCTGGTCTACCAGTGAGAATTAGCCACTTCCATACTGAAAGATGAACTCCTGAATGGCATCTGACTGCTTAGAGGAATTAACACCTCCTTGAAGGCATTCACAGTGCACTCATTAGCCCACACCAGTCCCATTATGAAACGTGCTGTCACACCTCAGAAATGATAAACCACCGTAAAACCCAAACACCCTGAACGTTGACGGATCATGTCCAACAAGGTAAGTGGCATAATCCTACTGATTTCACTGGGTCTTGCTTTAACAACTAAAAGGGCTTAGGAAATGTAATGAAGGACATGTCCACAGAGGAAACATCCTCAAAGGAATAGCAGGAAAGAGTGAAACAGATAATTCCAGTGCCAAGTTGGAAGTTTAAAAATATATTCTGACATCCTCTTTCTGCCTTCTTGACAATGACTACCTATTGCTGCTAATTAACTTTAATCCCTAAATTATATATTTATATATTATTCATTAGGACTAATTATTATTAATTACCAGGAATGGAGAAGAGGGGGGAGACTGCAAACTAACCTTACCCATTGAAAATGTATTCAACTGTTGGTACCACCTAACACTACTGCTTGGGCTCCCAGTGAACCGGGCCTAACTTTTCACACGACATTGAGCTGCTGGCTTCACTTCTGTATTCTCAGGCCTGCTGAGAAGTTGTGCCAGCCTACTTTGTTACATGTAGTTTTACAGCCAGCCCGCAGCCACCATTCCCGCAGTATCATGCAAAAGCAGCACGCAAAACCGGGCAGCCTAGCTGAAACATGCAACCCTCACGGCTGCTCATGGAATCAAACTTCCTGCCCGTTAGAAAGCAACAAATCACTGCAATTTCGAACAGCCAAGCATAGCATAACTGCTAAGCTAACCGTATAACAACTATCACTACCATATCACCTTGATTTTTCAACACTAAACCACATTTGCAAGTAAATACAGCACTGTAATCACTTACGCATGCATGTAATTTCAGTTTCCCAAGTTCGTTCAAATATCTATACAGATCTGATTTTTTGTAGCTTATGTACAGATTTAGTTTCCTAAATTCAGGCACTCACATTAGGGAAGCTGTCTCTTACGAGCACTTTTTCTCATAAAACAAACGGACAAACAAATTAATAAATACTGTATTTTAGGGAGCTTCATGCATGAGGATCTTTCCAGTCTGATCTCTAAACGAGCCACATGAGGCAGTGCTCATTCTTGGCTAAACTCTGCAAAGGAGGTTCAAATTCAGTAGATTTGGAGCACTGTCACTTACGCTTATTTGCAACACCCTTGACTCTCTTCTCTGTAATTCATTTTCCGGGTTAACAAGCAAACAATTCCTCCTCTTTGCTACTGTGTGGAAGGTCACTCACAGGGTATCATCAAAGAGCCCCTTGGTCTAGAGACTGCCGTTGCTCCCGAGAGAGAGAGAAGGCAGGAAGCGAATGCCCCAGGGCCAGCATATAATGGGACCATCACTTGCCTTGTAATGTTTATAGCCAACACTATTTAGCTAGCTGGCCAAAGTGTCAAAGCTGCTGATTGCAGTGAGTCTCCTGAGCATTTGGGAATCACTGCCAAGGACTTCTAATCTGTTCAATTTCCAAAGCTCTGTTGCCAGCCTTTGATTACTGCTCTCTGAGAGACAGCAACAACCTTTTCTCCTCATGTATCTGACCTTACAATGAAATTAAAGGCATTCTCCACTCAATGTGATTGTTCATAAACACTGTAGACAGTTGTTTTAATTACATTATGCTTTGCTACTCTTATTGAGAAATAAATGTTTCAGAGGATGCATTTGCCTTAAATCATGTGCTTTTTATCTGATGACCTCTAGCTTGGGTAAGAGAATCCTAGTTCTGTGTTGCACCTAAGACAGGTAAATTCAATGAAGACATGAAGAGAAAGACAGTACGAAAAAACCAACATGTTTTTTTTCAATTAAACACATAAGACCTTATTCCCCAGATTTTGTATCCATTTAATGTATTTCAATATCCAGTATCCTGCCATTACGTGTTTTTCATTAAGCGGTTTTAGTCCAGTTTCTTGTGTGTTTTGCTTATTTGACCTCACCTTTGTCATATCATATTCTAACTACTGTGGCTTTCCAACATTTACCCTCTCTCTTCTCTCTCTTGCCATGACAACTTTTGCCTGTGCAAATACAGTCTCTTCTTTCTGGATGGAGGAGAGGTCTGAACTTAGGCTCTACAACAAGGGGTCAAAATAAAAAAGAGTGAGAAATAGTTTATACCTAAAAGAGGGGTTTATCAGGGCCAAACTCAACAGCAAGCTTCTCACTGACCTTGTTTCAGTGGCTTGCTTGCAGCTACAAAACAAAAGCACAAACCTCTCTACTCACCCCATACTGATGCAAAGTTTGCTCTTGGTACTGACTAGAGATGCCAGGCAACCCTCTCAGACACCTATCACTAGCCTGCAGGATTCTGGAAATTTAAGTCTGAGCCTTCCACTCACCAGGTACATTCCTTCTACAAACTCACAGCATCAATCTTTTCAGAAACCTCCCCCAAAACAACCTGAAGGCCTGGATGTTCACAACAACCCATCTGGGGTGTTAACCAAGGGGTAGTGGCTTGGCACCGAAAAAGGGTAGGTATAGATTAGGTATGAGGAAGAAATTCTTACTGTGAGAGTAACAGGTTGTTTAGAGAAGTTGTGGATGCCCCATCCCTGGAAGTGTTCAAGGCCAGGCTGGATGGAGCTTTGAGTAACCTAGTTTAGTGGAAAGTGTCCCTGTCCATAGCAGTAGGGCTGGAAGTAGATGATCTTTAAGGCCCCAAATCATGCTATGATTCTCTGATCTGTGGAGCACCAGACAGGAGATGAATTCTCCTCACAATTTCCCCACAATATCAGTGTTTCACTTGGATAAGCAAGGCCTTTGATGAGCAATGACAGCAGCAAGAACACACTTGGATGCCATCACAGAAGCCTCCAAGTTGTATCTCTTGTATCTTGGGGTACATGTTACACTGACTGCTGCTTGGATGGGTGACTTGGGGGGTTGGGTGTGTCAGTGCGTTATGCTGACCGACTGCTATTAATCTTGGCAGTTCACCTTTCTTCTGCACAGGCAAGACTTAGGTATGAACAACCCACATTGCAATGATGTGCTTAGTTCAGTGTTTTCCTAATTTGGCTCAACATTATCAAGTACTGCAAGGTGTGATTCCCTTATCTCACTGCACCATATGATAAAAGAGCAGCCACTGAACTGCCCTTCATCCAAAGACTCCTCTCTACAACCAGACTTGAAGAACCTGAGATGTGAGAAGTTTTAAGCCTTCATTCACTAGCTTTTTCACATGAACATTTAAAAGTCATCCAGCCAACAGAGAACTGGAGGAAAGACATCTCTTTGCAAATCGGTTGTAAAAAATTCCTACCTAGCTTCCTTCCTATCTAAATGTTCCTGAAAGAAGTAGCTTGGTTTGTATAGATTAAAGAATGCAGGAGGAAACATCATTTGGTGATTGAGATCCAGCTTGATCATTTCAGTGTCACAAAGAGATTTCCTCCAGTTAAATCCACAAGGCAGGCAAAAACAAGGTTGTAGAATGAAACAGCCAAATCATTCTTAATGAACAGTGCTTACTGACAAAGGAGGCTGTAAAGAAAATTTAATCCTGAAGGGAAAGGAAATGACTTCCGTTTACAAGCAACCTGTCAACTCCTTTAATGAAAACTTTACATGTTTAATGTGTGCACCAGGTAATTTGAGACATTTTTTAGACTGTTCCAAAGGATAAATTGTTATAACTAGATCAATGGTTATGTTTCCAGAGTACTCAGAAGAGTCATCCTGAGAGGCTTCAAGGTCCTTGGAAGATAATTTAATGGTGATTCTCCCCACCCCCCTGCCCCAATCTCCGCATATTGCAGTCTGTGAATTCACTACACTAGTCTCTCAGTCACAGCCTGTACCAAACATTCACTCCACATTACTTTAGAATATTAATCTAAACATGCCCTCCTACACAAGCAAATTTAAACTCAGTGCTGGCACAATCTAACCATTTACAAGAGACTCCAAAATTCCAGACCATTACTTCTATTACAGTCTGTGTACTCTGGAATTACAAAAACCCTCCAGTTTTCAATCTTCTTAGCTATTCCAGAACACAAGGACAGTTACTGTAGCCAGCAATAAAGAGGCAACTCTAAGCCGTCTGGATGTACGTAGCCACAGGAATAATTAAGTTCATTCATTTTCAGGAAGCAGGATGAGAAAGCAGCTGTCAGAGGATTTAGCAGATATAAGCTCTGATACATTTTATCTCTTCATTTTTCTGCAGAATTTAAAACCCATTGCAAAAAAGTTTGCGTTGCTGCAGTTTTGGCTTGCTTTTCTTTCTTTCCTTCCTTCTTTCTTGTGATTATAATTTTCTCGTATGAATCAAGGTATTTTTCAGTCTGCAGAAAAGAGGCTTGAAACAATGCAATGGTTTTGATCAAGCTGAGCAGTCTGTTTCCATGCAGGATCAGTATCAGTATCCAGTTCAGCAGTGACTATCATTTTGCAGAACAAATGAGCACACCTAGCAGATGTGACGATGGTGCTGAGAGATAGGAGATGTGACAGCAGTTCCACACAAGGTGTTTAAAAGGTCTATAGCAGATGTCAGAAAACCTGGTGCTGTAGCAATACATCAATGTGAATTCTTGTTCAGAGCCTCAGGACCCAAATAACTGCCTGCCCTCTGGTGAGGAAAAGAGGGAAGAGAACCTGAAGAGCCTGACCTTGCACTGGATTCCAAGATACAGAAGGTCAAGCAGTAAAGAAAGAAAAGGCTGAAGATTAAGTGATCACAATTGTTTCACACTTCAGAGAATTTGATTTTTCTGCTTTTTATTTTCCCTTGACTAATGAATCCCAGGTGTGGGAAAACAGACTGAAACCACACGATTCCTGGGAACTGATGGGTTGAGACTACTCTTAATCTAACACTATGGAAGAGGAGATTGAGGATTCACTACATTCTGGTACGAAAGATAGAATAAGAGCACCACTGTCATGAGCACGAGACTGGTGAGCACCATGAAACAGAGCGTGAAACGGAGGCTGAGAAAAAACAAGGAAGGGGTCTGAGGAGTGCCTCCATCTGAGGAAGCTGATGTTAAAAAGTTCCCTGCAAGAGATACCCAGCTTATTGTGCTATTGCATGGGAGCACCTTGTAAATCATGTTCAGAGGAAATGGACCACTTATTGCCAAACTCTTGTTATACTACATCCCTGGGCTACTCCACCTCTACAGGGAGAGTCTGTGGCCACAGCTTGACTTGCCACTTTCCAAAAGCTCCCAGAATTCTGTTAACTGCACTGGTTATTTTCCCCTTGGATACAGAGATCCTGATGGAGAACCACTGGATACCCAAGGAGGCCTCCAGTTCTCTTTTAACATTACTATTTCTTCTCTCAATTAAACCCAGTAACAGTGGCAGAGGCTTTGGCTGGGAGCAAAAAGCATCTTGAACTTAATTGAGAAAAAGACAAAGAGCTGTCACAAAATTCCACTGAAGGGTAATATGGCTAAAGGAATGGACAAGAAGATGATTTTTACAAGGAATGGGAAAAGAGTGGAGTACACAAAGGAAAAAGAAAGCAAGCTACTAGGAAGGGTGTTATAAATATGGAAAAGTGACCAGAGCAGGAACAAAGGTTCCAGTGGGGAGTATCAGCATGAGGAGGAAGGCATCTGGAGGATGGCTTGCAACAAAATAAATAAAAATAGGGACAAGTCTAAAGAAGAAAAAATGAGGCTAGATGTTGTATTTCAACAGAAAATGAAGGCTAAAGGAAAAGAAGAAATGAGATTTTATTAGAAGCTCAGTTAAAAGGAAATAGGAAAAGAGTAAAATACGGGGGAAATTATGTATTTCTAAAATTTCTAAATTATGGCTCAGGAAGCAGCTGACTGAAAGGAAATCTTCCTTAAGGACTGGCCTGAGGAAGTTGAGGATAAAATTAATAGTAACAGAAAGGGAAGTGAACAGCAGTCCTTTACAAACTTGAAATGCGAGTGGGTTTACAATCATCATCAAAATAAATGCAAACACTCTCCATAATGTCCTCATTTCGATAAAGACAATGTGGAAGAAGTTCACTGTCTTCTTGCAGGACTAAAACCAGATGCCACCCACAAATGCAATGGTTCCATTCAAAACAGTGCTAATCTAAACACACAGGTCAAATACCATTTGCTTGGATAATATTGGGCTGAAACAGGAATAACTGATAGACAGGAAACCTCTTCCTTGCATTAAATATTTGCAGAAAACTACTTGCATCAGAAATAAGGAATAAAATTCGTTTCCTGTTTGTGCTTTGTGCCTTGAGGTAGACAAAGCAAGAAGTAAGTGCTGTGTGACAATGCTTCTACCCCAGTAAAATGATGTGTAAAGTTAATATGACAGTTTTTGTAAATTTTCTTGTTAGTTAATTGAAGTCTTAGGTCAGACAATATTACATTATTTCCCCCAATGTCTGACAACCTCTTTTGGCAAAATAAAACACGCACAAAATCATTTGTGGGTGGTATTTAATCCAGGGCTTTTCACAGACAAAATGTATTGATCTTCTCAAACAAAATGTTAAGTGAGGAGAGGAGGGAAATGAGGAGATATTTGTATCCTTATTCATATACCCAAGTAATAATTAACATATCAAATAACACAGTTGTCAATTTTAACAAAAAACAATATGAGAGTTACCCATCATTAGGAACATACATTTGGGTGCTGCTTCCCTTAATTACATTAAAGGGCATACATACACTAAATGTAAATTAACTTAATATATTGGCAAACTGCTGGTTCTACAGGAGGAAAGCAAGGACAAGATTCTAACAGATAGCTTTTTTCCCCTAGGAAAACAAAAATCAAAGAACTCAGGTTCTAGATATTAATGATGAATAAAAAAAGACTCTTCGAATGGGTAGAAAACCAGGAAACGTGGAAGAGTAGACTTTTTTTAAAAAAAAGTCAAACAGAAAGGTCTGTAATCATTGCACAATACATCTGATAAATGGATAAATGGTTTTTTACAGTTAAAACAACAAATAACAACATTTCGCATTACAGCTTTGTATCTTCCTATCTCCTTTAGCTGAGACAAAAACAAATAAAGGTGTGACCAGCTGCATTGCTGGAAAGATCTCCAGGCTCTTTCACCAGCTGAAACCACAGTGTTGAGGTCCATCCTGTCTGAGATATGAATGGCCACATGGAATTGCACATGGTGCAAGCTTGCCACTGTCCCTGCTTGTGTTGTCCCTCTCCTTGTCTCCAGAGACCCTCTGGCCTAATTTCTAAATGGAAGGGGAGCCAGTGCACCAGGGTCAAGTCTTTTTAATACCAAGAGAAATGGAGTTCCTTAGTCACCTAAGTGGCCAACAAATACACCAGCTAGCACAAAGCACCAGGCGATATGGGTACAGCTTCTCTACTTTTCAACTTCATACCTCTCCTCCTTGCTAACCTTCTCCCAAACCAGAAAGACCTGGAAAATCCATCTAGTCTGTCCATGAATTCCACTTGTTTTCAGCAGCAAATTCAGCAAAATTTCCCCATGTACATGTTTCACAGAGAAGGAGACTTGCCTGTGAAAAATGTTCAACGATTGAACACTCTATATGCAAAAGCTCTGCAATTTTGCCAAGCTTTGCTAATACTTACGTATTGCTTATGTAATATTTGCTGTTCCTTCAGCAAGTCCAAAAGTTGGCTCACCACTCAAACAGTAAAATTTCTTGTTTAGTTAGAAGTAGCCCCTCACATTCATTCTGTTACTCACATGAACAAAGAAAAAGAAAATTATAAATAGAAGCTGGAAGCTTCAGCTTTTGTTTCCTGGACATTATCTAAGTGACTTTCACCATTTAATTGCTACCTTTTAATTTTGTTTATTGTTTGTTTACTTGTTTATGTTTTGGGCATTGCATTTTATTAGAGAAGAGAAACTTCCAAAGTTTCTACCTAATAAAAACATGAAAGACTGAAAATGTCATTTTGGATTCAGTTCTTTGAATTAGAGAGCTAAATTACATATTTAGGCTTTTCTGATGAATGCATAAACCCAGTGTTTGGTACGCTCATGCTGGACTCTTTCATTCAGTCCCATTATTTGCATGCCCTTAGAGTTAAGGTAAATGGTTAGGCTGAGCATCTAGGAATTATGAAAAAGTCAGTTCAGATGTGCTATGCCTCTGAATGAGCCTACATGTTATTTTACATCATAATTCATAGCAAAAGTAAGCTGTAATAATTTTTAGGCAAAGTCTTGTTTTCATATTCATGTCCCTGAAGAAAAGTGAGCTTAAAAACATGCCTGCAGAACACCAATTTTTTAGCACGTATCATATTAATAACTGTTTCAAGTGATAATTGCATTGTTATCAGAGATTCCAGTCTGTGCCACAATAATAAAAATAGCTGCATGAAATAGCTGAATGATTCACAAAAATATACAAAGCAATGAAGAGGTTAAACCCATTGCAACTTGTGAGATGCTAGCTATAAATACTATTCTGTAAATCTGCTGCTCACAAATTACTGACTTGACAGATCATAATAAGTGCTGTCAGGACTATTACAAACCAAGATCTGCTTGGAACTGCCAAACACACACAAAATGTATATGTCCAAGAGAAAGGAAAGAAATGTTTTCACTGCCATTTTAAAATGTTCTGAAATGACTGAGTAATATCTTTGGAAAATTCTGAATTTTTGCTGTCTAGTCCAATGAGATTTTTGCCTCAGGTATTTATATCATTACTGTGCTGGTCATACACATAAGAACAACACACATTATTTTTCCTCCTGAGTTGTGGCACATAACCAAGAATATAAGGAATTCAACCAGACTATTCTTAGAAGAAGAAAAGGCACAGATGACTTGTTTTGCCATACCTCATTTTAAGAACTGCAGTGAAATAGTTCATGGCTTCAGAAACCTGTAATTTTTAATTGCTGCAAAAGAACAATCTTTTCTCCCCACAGATCAAAGGGAAGCTTTTTTGGGATCTACATGCAGTACTGGAAAATAAACTACTCCCCAGGACAGAGAGCAGTGATTTATATGACACCTAATACAAACACCTACAATTCAAAAGCATTCAGTCACCTCACTGCAATTACAAAACCAATCTGCTAGCCAGGGAAGTTGGGAACGGAACAAACTACTTAGGTTACCCAGTGCTTTGGGAACATGATAGAGTTCCACAAGCACAGGGAAAGCCATCCACAGTTATATGAAATCTTAACTAAAGACATATTAGTAACCATCAGGACTGGTCCCATTGCTCCATCCCCTTCACTACAAGCATAGGAGGCAACTGAAAAAAATCACACTTTTTTCCCCCTCCAGTGAATACTATGTCAATACCATATTCTCAGGTTTTTTTCCTCCTTCTCCTTTCACTCATATTAAATCAGAGTCAAAGGAATTTTTCTCACAAAAGGATTAAAACAAGATTGGCTTCAAGTTTACTTCCCACTATTGATTTGAAACTACCAATGGCATACACAGAAACACACACATCTCCAGAAACACATCGATCCTGCCTAGGAGGCTAAATAATGTCTTAAAATAGTGCTATTTCTAGTAACCAACTAGTGAGCTATGGGTGGATAAAGGCTTACAATCTTCCAGTAATGAGAGATCCTTTCTCTGATAACTTGAATGCTATCACTGCACTTTTTCCACACTGTCACAAATCACTGCACTTCTTTCCATATTGTCATTAATCCACATTTCTAATCAGCCAGCAGACTCCTTCTTTCCTACAATTCTATAATTATTTACTTTACCTTTTTAGGCAGGAGATAAATTTGGAATTAAATGCAAGATGTTTGCTTTCCTTTGAAAGGTTAGATTCGAATTCTGTGCACTCCAAACTGCAGCAGTCACAAGAAAAAAAAGCATCACACTCATTCTGCAGCTTCTCTACTGCCTCATATATGACCACACAAAGGATTTGTTTGGTAAGTTTGCTCAGGACCAGAAGGAAGCCAAATGGGAGATATCATGGTCCAGGGGCACAGACATAGTGCATCCAGACACTCATTTCACATGGTGGTAACAAGGGGTCTAGAACTGAGGTTAAAGATATAAGGAGGTTTCCCCTTTTTGATTCTTTGGCTCTATTAAGTAATTAGAGTGCAGAATGGCATGTGAGGCAATGACAACAAAAGTTTTACAGAAACTTTCCTACTATTTTATCCTACTGGAAGTCAGGCAGAAAGGGGGAGGAAATTCCTGTAAGGAAAAAATTGGTGGGAATGATGCTTCTGTGTATGAAGTGTTCACAGAGACAATGTGGTAGAGTCAAGGGGAAACCACTGTGTAGAGGCAAGGAACACCAGGTGGGTGAGGGCTGGTATTATCCGGGCTGTAAAGTCAGAGGAAGGACATATTCAGGGAGGGAAAGGTGATGACAGCCTAACTTGGAAACTACTGTGTGAAACACATCTGGAATAAAATTCTACCTGATTTTTAGGATAAAGGATGTAAGCATGCACGAAGCTGACATCAACACAAAGTGGGTATTTTCTGTAAAACTAGATACACCCAATATTTAAACACCTGATTCTTTTGGAAACTCCCACTGTCACATCAAAAACGCATCAAGTCCAAAGTTTGCGGAGAACAGTCAGCCATCTCTGGCATTTTCTCTAAACAGACTTCCCTTATCACTGACTTTCCACTCAAAAATTTGGATTGGCTGGTATTTTCTGAGCAATCCCAAGTCTGCCCAGCAGAAGGCAAAAGACTGCACTGTTACCGCCCCACACGGCCACACAGCCAGTTCAGCAAGAGCAATACTCCTGTCCAAAACTACCTCTTGTTTTTATCTTCTTCTAGTGTCTGCTGCAGGCTAGGATTTCCCTGACCTTCCTGGCTTTTTGCCTTCCTTTTTTTCCCTCTTTTTTGAGTTCAGACGCACTCCCAGGAGCATACTAAGTGAACCCAAATATCACCGCATAAGCCACATGCAGAAACATGCAACCTTCTATTAGAGAGACGGGCTGGGGGAAGCCTCATAAGGATGCTATTATAGTGGGAGAGAGGAAAATAGCAGCTCCCCACGGCAGCTGTGAAGCGGGCGGAGTGCCCAGGGGCCCCCTGGCAAGGGGCAGTGAGTGCAGGACGGCTGGTTTCCATGGAGGAGTGAGCCAGGGAGGCAGGAGAGAGGGCTCGCAGGAGGCACTGCTGCTGGCCGCTGGCATGAGGAGGAGAAATACCTCCTGTTATTTCACCTACCATCAACACCCACGTCTTCAGGGGGCTCAGTTCAAATCTACTTACAGCTTCTGCTTCCTCGGTCTCGTCTCCTCTGTGGGAGGACCATGACTCAGAATACATCGTGCTGTGCCTGGTTTGGTGGGTTGCAGTGATTTAAAGGAACACAAACCGATAGGCCTGAGCTTTAAATAAATAAATAAATAAACAAACTAGCAAAGCGGCACAAGCCCAAATCTGACTGACTGGTGGCTTTTGGCACCCTCTGTTCTGCACGAAGGCCCTGCAAATGTCTTTTGCACATCATTAATCTTTGCCAAACTAAACATCATCTTAGCAGAGCTGGTGTGGCAACTCACAGGCCATTACCTACTAAGCAACAGAAGTGATGGCTGCTGGAGAGACAGCTCATTGACAGCAGGGTTCTGCCAATTACCAGTATTTTTCACAGAGGTAAAAATAAGAATGTTCTATGCTGATCCAGTACTGATCAGCATCACTGTATCTGAGTCCTGCATCAACATTTAGCTGGGGCACATATTTTCTACACACTGGAACATTACTGAATTAAAGTGATAGTAAATCTGACTTCCCACAATGTTCCCTTGTACCATATAAACCATTTGCTCTCGAGAAAACAGCATGCACCTACCTTGGGTCAGGTTTTCTCTGCTGTAGAATGAGTAGAAAAGTATTTATTGCATTTGTGGTAAGACTGCAAGATCCTTCCAACATCTATTATGCACATGAGTTCATTAGATAGAACAACTTATGTATGTGCAAAGCCCTATCACAGGTTTGTTCCCATTTTTGTCAGAAGGAAATGGGGGGAAAATGCTTCCTCCTACAGCTTCTTGGGAAGGCAGTAAACCATTCCAGTAGAAATCTCAGCTAAGTAGCATCCTCTTTAAGACAAAAGAGCTCTGAAGTGAAAGCACAAAAGTTTTAAGAACAGCAAATGTCATGCTGCCATGGACATAAACCCAAGTCCTCTAAACTGCTGTTTGACACAGCCACCTCCACAACCAGCAGGACAGGATCCAAGACAGGTAAATATTTCCTAATGAAAACAAATTCTAGTTTTCTTATAGTGTTCCCAGCAAACACTGCTCTTGATAAAAGTTCAGGCCTGCACTGCAACAAGGATGATTGGTAGGGGATCCTTGAGCTGCTGAGTACAGTGCCAAGGTCCTTCCCATCCCAGTGACAGCCACCTGCCCTCCCTGAAGCCATGCTCTTCACGCATCTGCGGCACACTGCTCATAAAACTCACCAATTCTGAGTCTCTGACACCCACATAAAGAACACAAATGGCAACTAAATGTCTCCCCCAACTATCTGCTGGCATTACTGACAGATAACACAGCACGTTTGGATGCGAGCACTTTCTAATAGTTAAAAATGCAAGCCATGGAGTGGAGCTGCAACTTCTATTAACCAAGATACAGCGCTTTCTGTTGAGGAAGGTACTGAAGGGAAAACAAGTCAGCGAATTCACTGATAGCACACTGCCCCCAGAGCTCCTGGGCACCCGGATGTTGAAGGGATCCTGGTTCTGGGTGCCTGCACCTGAAGCAGAGCTGGTGGCCAGGGGAGGCCAAGGCTGCAGGGAAAACAGCTTGCCCAAATCAGGGCAGCCTTTTTCAACAGGCATGATAGGCTCCAACGGCTGCAAAGGTGAAAGATCTAAGAGGGCTTGAGTAATGATAAGGGAAGTGCTGGCTCTAACAGATTTTGCTCAGGCAGCAATGCAAGCCTAACTTCACCGAGAGAGAAGAGCAGTGTAGTTCCCTGTGGATGTGGAGAGTCTTCACCTGGGCACAAATTCTCAACAAAAAAATCCCTGCTCTACACTGCTTTCCAGTGCTTTCCACTGCCATGGGTTGCCTATCAAAATGAGATAACAAGAAGAGAAATCAGGGGGCCAAACCAACCCTTGGAGTTACTTTAATCAACCAAGTGAGACCAGGAAACCATTCAGATTCCTTAAGATTTATGTTCTTTCTGCTCCCTCCATGAAGTAATATAAAACTTGAGGAGAGAGAAATAAACCAAAGGACTGAAAAGAAATATTTATGTCTGATAGAAATATCTGAGAAGTCCCACTAACACTGGACTTAAGAACCTGGTGAATGCTCTGTTCAAAAGTCAACATTTTCGAAGAGATGGCAGGCAGTGGCCGAAAACCCATCAATCAGCAGTCTAGTGTATACAACCCTTTCTATGTGTATGTGTAGCTCTAGCACACAACAGGCTTCAATCTAAATTGCCATTGCAATACTTCAGTTCATATGGATAGTTTTTTTCATTGTCTCAAATTCTTGTTCACAAAAACAGTCCAGTAAATCTATTCTGAAGGGCTTTTGTTACCATGGGCTAGTTTTTAGGGCACTTTATCTAAAGAAGTTGGATACTTTACTGAAAAAAATCCAGATATAAAATTATAATCAACCTCCTCCTCAAAGCACTTTAAAAGAAGCCCTATTTATTCTTGGATTTTTGGAAGACTGCAGCCTACATATTATTTGTCATTTTAATTTTTTTGGCCAATTTGATAATTTTAATCTTTTTTTTTTTTCCTGCTTGTGCCTCCAGAACAACATCTCAAAATAAGGGAAGCCACAAACCAGGAATCATCAGCAAAAGAAGGCATCAGGAATATTTCCTCATTTTAAGACTAGAGCCTCTTAGAGAATCGGAAACAAATTAGTGAAAGAACATCAGATATAGCATGACCTGGAAAAAAATTAATAATCCAAATAATCAGCTTCTAACGGGTTTTTGTATGCCATTCAGCAGAGAGCTGCCAGTGACAACACTTCCATGCATATCCAATTTGCTATTAATTACAGCAAGTAGTGAAAAGAGGTGAAACTGAGCGCAAAAATCTGCGTGCGGATAAGAGACTTCCTATGGTAGGACAAGTCTCCAGAGTGGTGGGTGATACCAACCAAACATACCCACAATATACAAACCTGTGAAGTTAAAATGCCCTCAGCTCCCAAAAGATTTTGGGCAACAGGGAAGCATTCAGGTGTCTATTCAGACTAGATGAGTATAGGATGGCCACCCAAGGACAATCTGGCAGGAAAGTGGATGTGACTCCTGGGACTGGGGGCAGAGACCACTGAATATGCAGACTTCTCATCCCACTAAGAAGCTCCTGCTTTCAGCTGCCCTCTGTGTTTAGGCATCACTTGCTGCCCCAAACTGGGACCTGGGTGTTGAGCAGGGAGCACAAATCGTAGCCAAATACAGGTAAGAGAAAGGAGGAAAAAAACCCTCTCTCAACAGACAGCTTAAAAACCAACTCCCCGAGCCCAGCAACCAGAGCAGGCTGCACATGGAAGCAGCACCAGCAGCTGAAACTCCGGCAAGGAGACTCATGTGGGAGTTGTGCTCGCGCTCGCTGAAGGGCTGTGGGCAGGTGGGAGGAACCTCGCTTTGCTTGGGGAAAGGAAGGCGACGAGAAGGAACAGCAGCCCTATTGTGATGTGCCTATGCTGGGGAACATAGAGGATGTAAATTAACATACTTTTCCCTCTATATCCTTCTGATTTCAGAAGCCTGACGATGGATAGTATTACTGGGCAGGCTCATCTCAGGCTCTGAGGACTTTGCTGTGAAACAGTAATACCAGGGCGTGGCGTCTCTTCAGGAAGCCAATCTGCAAGGGTCGGGGTGCCACAGCTGTAGCATCCCCACCATGCCTTGCCAGCCCCTGGATCTTTTACATCTGAATGGGGCAGGCCACCAGGAGTCCTCCATACATTTCTTCCAAGCACTGTGACTGTCAGCATACCTGAGGGAGCACCTGACAACCACACCGCCTTAGTGGGGGATAAAACTTAGGATCAACCCCTCTTGCCTCAGCTCTTAGCCTGACCAATCAAACCGGCACTACTCATTGCTTCTCTTGCAGTCCCAATTCCCTCCTCCCACTCCAAGGATTTGAGGTATTCCAGTAAGCACCTCCAGCACCTCTGACAACCCTGCTCTTCCCAGACTACTGTTGTTACTGCAACTGCCTCATAAATTCCCCCATCACATTCCCCTACCTGGGAAAAGAGGGAGAAGGATTCTCCACTGTTCACAAGGATGCTGAAGGCTTGTGGGGTGGAAGAGATGGGTATCAGCTGGAGCAAAAAGACCAGTGCATGTTTCCCATTGCAGTGGAGGCTCTGGCTCGAAGGAATGGCAAAGCACCCATGCACTCACAGACAGCAAGTACTTCTTGCAGAGCAGCAGATTACTGGGGCTCAGAGGGTCAACCTCTGCCATAGGGCCAAGGCAGAGCCTTTTAATTATACGGGCTTCCACAAGCAGCCCTCCCTTACTAAGGCCAAACTAACAGGAGCTGTTATCTAAAGCTAGGTGTGTTTGCTGAGCCCTTTTACTGGCCTTGTCCTCCTCTGGCACTATGCTTTCCAGAGATAGTTTGCTTATCTTCGAGCAAGAGCCACACTTGAAACATGGCACACATACATAATGGTGCTCCTATAATTCTCCTCCCTGGTGTTCTTTTCTCCTTTAATATCAGAAGAGGCAAGCTGTGGTTCTGAATGACTGTAGCACAAATTGGTGTGAGAAAGATGTTTAATTTTTTTCCTTCTACACCATCAGGAATCACATTTTCAAGTGCAAACCCCAATGTTTGACGCTGACATCAGCTGTACAGAACAAATGTGGCTTCAGCACTAAGACCTGATGCACATGCTCCCCTGCTGGGGAAGCCCTGTCTGAAAAGGAGGTTTTCCTTGGTATATAGGGCAAATTTCATTCCCAAGAACTGTACAAAGTCTTATCTTACCAAATGAGCTCAGCAGAGTGTGCTGCAGAATTTTCCTCTTAATTTTACATTTTCTTTGCAGAGTAAAGCAAGTTTTAGGCTCCACTGGACAGAAAATAGAATGCTAGACAGGACAGACAGCTCTCCATTTCAAAGAGTTTGATAAACCTGCATATCGAAAGCCATCTCCTTCAGACTTAGTAAATTCACTCATTGAAAGGAGCAGATGTTAAATTTCCAGTTTTCATCTAATCAAAAGTGAGAAAGAGAGAAAGCTTTTCCACTCCTGAGATGCTCAGAAATTTGGCCAGCTGAGACAACTTCTTTAAACTTTAGAGTACAATGCAAATGTGTCTAAGTACAGTTGAGAGGGAAATCTGTTCTGAGGAAGCACATTTCTCCCTGTATTTGCAGCTGTGCCACACGGAAGCCAAGATCGCACCTATGTGAGAGGCACAAGAAGAACCAGCTTTGGTGGTATCACTTGTCCCTTCCCAATGGATCTCTGTGACTTTATCTATCCATTGCAATTCCACGGGCACTGCAGCAAGCAACTCCTGTTTTATTCTACAAGGACAACTGATTAAGCAATGTTCCCAGTATCTTTACTGAAACAATAAACGATAGCATTTTATTTCATTTCCATTAGAAAGGAACAAAACCCACAAACAAACAAAATCGGACATCAAGCCATTTCAAGAGAGGCGAAGACTCCGTCTCGGGCTTGTAACTGGTTTCCCAGACAACAGATGATGAGAGCTTTAAGGTTCCCTCTTACCTCATAGCTCCAAAGGCCCAGAAACAAGGAGGTCAAGGACATTGCAAGAGTGAGATTCCTACCTTTAAAGGCTGACAGTGCAATTGTCACCTCAAGTCATGCAGAGTCAAAAGGTGTTAAAATGACAGCATTTTCACCAATGGGAATGTTAAATCATTCTTGTAGCTGTTTTACATCAGTTAGAATTAATCTTTCTTTCCCTATGAGCCCTGGATTTTTGGACTAAAGGTTAATCAGGAAGACTGCCTTTTAGTTGCAGGAATGTATTTTTATACTTTCTAATTCACTGCAGAAATAAGATTTTTATAATACTGCTGACCTTCACAGAGTGGTATTAAGATTTTATAATCACTCCCATGAGTGGCCTGCATAATTAAACTGTGCTTTCATCTCTCCTGGACAGTGGGGCCATTGCAAGCTCACACAGACCACTTATTTGCTGTACAGCCACTTTTATACCCACAACAGACAAAGAGCAGGAGGTAGAATTACATAGAATATGTGAGAGAAGAAGAGATGAAAGGATTAAGGGCAAAGTGAGTTCAGCTAACTTAGGTGCTGATGGCAAACAGGTGAAACACAGACTTCCTTACCTACATAAAGTACCGGTATGTCTGTGCTGGTTACCCAGTTCCCACCTTGCTTGTGCCCAGACACCATGCACTATTCTTAAATCTATTCTTCTTTGCCTCTTGGTGCCTTCTGCTCCCATTTATGCGTGGCAGCACCAGCAGTGAAATAATTTCCCCATTCATTCATGGGTCCCAGCCTAACCTCTTTCAGCACCATTTAGTTCTGCAGGAAAGCAGTCCTTAGGTCAGTCCAAGGGTCATTCACTCCTTTCGACCTTCTCCCTTGTAATTACCAGGGCTCCATAATAAACATAACCATGGTCATACATCATTATTTGTGAGCATCATTTACCCTGCCTAGGTCCATCAATATTAAATTGCCATCCTTAGGAAAGCTGGTGGCATTACATTGGGCACAGAAGGAGGTTTGGGAAATATGGCTATTCCCAGGAAACTCAGAAAAAAATCTCCATCAAGACAGTGCCACCAAGCCAACCCTGATTGTTGCAGCAGACAAATTACCTCCTGATTTATTCTGTTCCAACAAATGTCTGCAAGGGCTGCCAGGAAGCAGAAACATTTGTTTAATCAGAGCCTCTGGAAAATTAAACACTTTTGATGCCTGTGATAGGTATCACCTTCCTCCCCCTCTCTTGCTCTGTTCCCCAACCAGGATGCTAGAGATGCTCTCCTCCTCTGCAGCACAGTGAAGAACGGAATACAGATGAACAATTCAGAGCCGATAAATCCATCTTGTTTTACTTATTCCTGCTTCCTCCTCAGCTTTCCTCCCACTGCTGTCCCCTGCCACACAAATACACATACATATAAGTACTGTCTTAGCTAGGTCAGCATGATTTTTTTTCTCCTTTCGTCCCATAACAAATTAACCTCATCAATATCAAGACTCCCACCATGCCTTCTGCACTCTGTCTGCTGCTACATCATCTGGGTTCATACTGGCCTCTTGTGAACTGAACTCCCACTGCAAAGGATGCAAAGGACAGTTATGAATTCTAACGCATACTCTGGACCCTTTCTAAACAGCTTTTTCTTTCTAATACATGATGTTCAGACAGGATTAATCAAGGAAGACCTACTCAGGGAAGAGCTAATTAAATGGTTTTTCCCCACATTCTTTGGCAAGAGACCTGGGGAGTGACAACTGGCTGATTTGGTTGCAGAATACTCCCTGCATGGTGCTGGTACACAAAACTATCACAGTGAGATTGGTTTTGAATTCTGCTCGACTTCTAGCTGAAGACTAAGTAATTACTTGCTGTTAAAAGATAAATAAGTCTTCTGCTCTTCCTTGGGTGTTAAGAAAGTATTAGCAAAAATAAGTACCCCTTTAAATCCTCCCCGAAAGAACCTGGGTCTGGGCAGAGAGGTTCGCAGTACACACACAGATCAGAAAGGAAAGGTTTTTGCTGCTTTTTTGCTCTTTGAAGTGAGGAAGATGAGATTGATCAGGATTCACAACTTGCTACAGAGCCGCTCACAGTTGCTGATGGGAATAGAGATGCTTTTTTCTGTCAATACAGAACCCATCCTGTGGGTTTTTACAATGTTGATCTGTCGTTTTGCTGTGCCTCTTGTCTTCGCTTTTTTAAAAAAGGGCATACTTAAATTGCTATTATCTTCCACACAACTATAATTTAAATGAAAATGAGGTAGTTTTCAGACATGTCCAGAGCACTCTAATTCAAAAAGGATTGCACAGCCATTTTTACTGTGAGAAAGCTGTTAAGAGTACCTCAGAAAGGAAAAGAACGCATGGATCTGTTCTTTCTGTGCAACCTCAAATGTGTCAGAGCAGTGAAATAAATGATGCTATTTCAGGCATATCATGCTGTGTTATTTTTGGTAGTTCCCAGCAGTTTGGTAAAATGGGAAATGCAAACCACCACCGTGAAAGGTTCTGTTACGCTTTCTTTAACCAGTAGCACACATGGATTTTTGCCCAGTGATGGCAGTATTTAACATCTCAGGTGTTTGGTAGCCGTGCTGATTTTACTGTGGTCACCAGAAATATCTGCAGTAACAAAATACTTCCTTTCAAAGACAGCCCAATCTGGAACTTGTGAATGTGACTTTTTAAATATGACAGAGAGCACAGAAGTCTGCATATTTATAATTGTAGAAATCATATTGACATACATATCAGTGGGCACTGGCAGGGGCACTTAAATCTAGTTGGTTCCGTTGCTTTCATGTTCTGGAATCTCTCCTGAGTGGAGTGGACTTTCTCCCGATCCAGAAGTTCCAAAACCTGATGCTCACTAGCAATTATACACATTATAAACCAACCAGCATTGTGCAGTATTCCTAGCCATAAGCACGGAAGGAGTAAAGAGTAAAGGAAAATCATATTAGTAAGAAGTACTCACAGCACAGACAGATATTCACTGGGTAATACAGTGCAATCTTAATGGAAATTTTAGAGGAGGACTGCCCCATTTGCTAATATTTTCTGCTGCAACTTCTATAATACATCTGGCAAAACTCCTTTATGGGGTAAATAAGCCTAGCTCCATTGAGTACAAATAATGGCATTAATTTACTCCAACAAAGTTTTGTCCAGCTTATATTAGGATGAGCCAGAAGTTACATGTGATCCACTTTGTAGAGGTTTTATTACATTATGAGCAACCATGCTGAGGGATAACTCTGGGGAAGAGGCCTCAAAACGATGTTTTATCTTTATGCTTTTAACAGGAAGGCTGCATCAAATATAGCTTGTCAAGAGAGTTCTTTCTTTCCCTGTCCTTGTCTGAACTGAGATTGTTCCTGACAGATGAATGAGGTGAGCATCTCCTTTTGAAGCTACTATTACTGTCCAGCTATGGCCAATATTGCAGACTGCTGTGGCTAAATGGCCATCTCTGTTATAGGAGAATGTCCAAATTTTGCTCTCTAGCTTGAGAAAAAACACAGTGCAGTGCCTAATAAACCTTTTTACTTCATTTTCTTTTATGCATTGTAGCAGCTGCAATAACCTCATTTCACTTTTCTTCAGTCTTGGTAATTTGTCACGGAAGGTTCAGAGCCTTTCAGTTCAGACAGAACAATTGGACCATCTAGTCTGAACCATCTCAGACTACCATCTGGCTCAGACAGGAAGACACTGAGAGGTATCAGGGAGACTATTTTATCAGTGTTTATATCTCCATTAATTTGATTTTAGAAATAACACTTAACAACCTATAATGGGCCTTCAGCAGCTGTATTCAACAGACACAAATTGGCAAAAAATGCATGAAAATTGGGGAAATTACAACAGAATAGAACAAACCTCACATTCTTGCTAGCAGACTGGGGAAGACATTTAATGCTCTTAAAATTTCCCTCTTTCTCTGTTTAAGATCCATCTCTCACCCATATGTATCTAAAAATGAACACATATTCTTCCTCTAGACAAGGTCAAGACAACAGCTATTGTATCTTGCAGCTGGGTCCATGTCCTAAGTTGCTCATGAGGCAATTTTCTGAAGAGTTCCCTCCTTCATAGTTATAACTGTCTGCAAGAACAGAGTTGACTTTCTATGAGAAATGTAGCATCATTTTGTGGTTACATTTTTGCAATAGGCCTTATTTATCATACGACTTTCCTTCCCCAAATACAATAGTATAACTAACCTGAAATCAAGTTAAAAGTGATTATTGTGCAGAGGTTTTTGTTTTTGTCTAAAAAGACATTAAATGACTCGTTGTACTGTTGGTTACTGAAGGTCATTAATTTTTATTGTGAATGTAGGAAATACGTCCAGATATTTACCTACAGTACAAATTATAGAGATGATAATCAGAAAGGAAGTAATGCATACCTAAACAAATGCACATATAATATATAGGACTCAATTTAGATGCTTTTAAGTCTTAGCCATAGGTGGGAGTGCATTCATGCTGAAAGCGTGGTATTACTGTGGGAACATATTGAAGATACAGATGCTGCCTTAGGCAGCCCTTCTTCCCACGCAAATCCTCCTTTGCCAACACTTGGATCAGTCTGCGTGGATGTAAGGTGCTGAGACAGAGTAATGCAGGCTCACACATGCCTCTTATGTCTGCTTCAAGCCTGCCCTGCAACACTCTTCTCCCTTGTTTTCGCCACCAAAGTGGCAAGGTATGTTTTCTCAGGTTGGCTAGTTACTGGGGTTTTGAAGGATTGTAAAATGAAGTTCAAAATCCAAAACTGAGCTAGCTGCAATTTTTCTCTACCCATCTGTAAATTCATTAAGTGGTGGTGTGAGCCAAGACAGAGAATATTAATAACATGAGTGGCAGAGCATATTTGAAACTGCACATGGAAGAATTTAGGTCCTGAGCTTGATGGCATAATGATGTGCTTGAACTGCAGTGCTCTGACAAGAACAAGACAACAAAACAACAAAAGCTCTTTCAAATTCCCAGCCATGATTTGTGAAATCCTTGAAATGACCAGAAACAAGAAAAGTGCATATTTGTATTTCCTGATGTAGGTATGATGTCCAACCTGCCACATTAAAATAGGCTATCTCTGCATCTACCCCTGTCATACATACTCTAGTTGTCTTTTTTTTGGTCTTTTTTTTCTAATATTAGTTTTGCAATGTGATTTTCACTCTTCAGATATCAAACCTACTGTCCATAATCCTACCCCTTCTTTCTCAATTGTGCTTTCCAAGACCATTTCTGCAGTTGATGGAATCCGAAAAAGAATGCTGTACTGCACTGTCAAGTAACTGATCCTTGAAATTTTCACCCATGTATTGTATCTAACACCTCAAAGTCTATTCCATAAATTTTCCAGGAAAATGAGCACATAACCTCTCTACCTACCCCATCAACCAACACTTCTGTTTCTGCCAACCACACAGAATGCATGAGAGAGAACTCTCCAAGGCACTATCTTGTTTATTTATGCATGTGCTGATCACCTCGTAAGCAAGCAAGATACTTCCACACTGCAAAAACTTGTAGTTTAGATCAGGCAAACAATACTATGCAACACACTCATGAGGAAAGAGAAATCACAAGGCTGTGCAGCAGCTCTTTGCCTCTAAGACAGACTTCTTGGTCCTTATTAATTCATATTAATCTCTATCTACATGTGGAGTATTATAGAAGCTGCTGGGTTTTTGTAGAGAAAGTGGAGCCCAGCAAACGTTCAACCTCTGAGAAGGCAGAATCATATGGAGTCCTGCTTGTTCTGACCATAAACTCATTACAAATATTAAAGAGAATAGGTTTCAGTTTATGAAAATACGGAAACTACAGAATATCAGCTATGTAAAAGTGTGCATTCGGGAAAACAGATGAGGAGAACCCTTGAACCACTGTTCTTGCTCACATTCAGTGTAGCACACAGTCACCCACCAGTCACCAGAGTACAGCTTTGCCTCCACTGAATCACCTCTCAAAGCCAACAACTTTCAAATGGTCAACTTTCAAATGGCAATGAAACATTAAATTCAGTATGGGCAGAAATGAGATGCAAATAAATCTTTCTTATTTCTTTATCTTCTTTAAGGATTCTTGCTTACTAAACTTGTACTACTTTCAGTTTCACTAGGGAAGATACCTACTGCCACATTCCAGAAGTCACCTAACATCACTATGTTTCTTGCTACTCTTGAAAAGAATCGAGCTTACAATTGACATGGATTGCATACAGTGGCTTTCTATGGTGTTCTAGGATCCCTGGGAATAATTGTTTGACTCCTCTTCAGACAGCATGAATGGAAAGCACGTGCTGGTTCTGTAGCTGATAGTTGTTTCTTTCTTAGTGACTAGGGTACAAGCGTCTTGAAAACTTTTACCTTTCCTCACAGACAGTGAATCTTTTATTCAGAGCTCTTTACACAGCCTGATACCCACTCTGGTGCTCCACACTGCTCTGTTTGGCATATGAAGAAGATTAGCAAACACTCCCTATTTGCAATTTGGAGGAGTTCTGTCTTGCAGCTCTCTGGTCTCCAAGACCCATGTACTGACTTTGTGTAGTTTCCCACGGCTGCATAGCCTGAACTCCAACATGGGAGCACGTTTCTAAGCTGTTAGCTAACAAAACCACATCAACAGAACTTTGGGGAAACTAAACCTCTGCCCCTAAAAGCATCATGATTACAATTCACCCTCTTAATGAATTATAACCAAGATTGGCCTGCTGGGAAATGGGGTGTTTTTCATATCCAGCTTAGTTGAGATGCTGATCTATTTTAAATTTCACTGACCACTAAATAAATCCTGCTGAAGGGCAGCCTTCCCCTTGGTAAAAAATCTTCTGCTTTTTCTTTCTTCTCCCAGTGAGTGCTCTCATAACTGAAATGAGAGTAGGGGGATGTGCTCCTTCTGGATGGAGCCAGGATAAAAAGCTGTCATGGAACAGAGAGAACATATAACCTGAAACAAGCAGCTAAAGTCTGTAATGATCAAAAGGTCAAATTTTGCAATCTAATTCACCCAGCCATTCTTGTTTGTAAGACTACCAGGAAAATTAAAGGAGTAAGACTATCCAGAAAATTAAAGGAGTTTATTTGAATGGACTGGTGCCTAAATGCTTTTGGCACGTAAACAGCCTGTGAGAAGAATAATTGGGAAGATATAAATGAAAACAGGAGCAAGTAACATTTCAGCTAAATATCAGAAAAGTAGTGTCAGGCTGTGGAATTACCTTCTAATATAAATAGAAGAAATAGCCTAGGCTATTTAAAAGTTAGCTGGACAAATCACTTGCTAATAAGTTCTATGCTCACTGAGAACCCAAAAAGTCTTTTGTCATCCACAGTGGATATAATTCTATCCCGATTACAGATGTAAAACATATTCAGCTTAAGTAAAAATGTAATTTCTTATATTCTACTTTGGGTGCATCACTTATCTAATGGAATGTCTCCTAGGAAAGCAATTTAGTAGTGCAGCCAATAACACTGTCTGCAGTTTAAATGGGACAGAATTAGCATAAATTCAGCTTAATAGGGACACATTCAGCTAAGACCAATTGTGCTACATCACAGCAAAATTCTACAACCCTGAAGTTTTACAACCACTACATGACACTATAGGGAAAGTGCATATATGAACTACCCGACTAACAGAATGGGTGGTTTTAAGTGCAGTGCTGCATTTTTTCACTGCTATCACATTCTGTTGCTGTTTGAGGTTCTTTTAAATCTCGTTTTTAATGGCCTCTTCAGTTAGTTGGTATGGACACTTATCAGAATGAGCAACTCTCCCTGTACTTGTATATACAGTTCTACTACAATACAGAAACCCATGCCTTGTTATCCTCCGGCACTGGAAAAGAGGTAGTAGAATGGTTGCTGCACTTCAGCAAATCTCCCAAAAGCAATTACATTCTGAAAGAGTTGCTTCTAGTAATCCTCACTATATTGCAGAAAATGACCTTTTCACATATTCCAGATTTTCCTCCTCCTCAGCAAGATGAAAGAGTCAATCAAAAATTAATCTGCCAGCCTGGAGATCTAGACAAATGCTATTGTTTTTTGTAGGTGAAAGAAGAGATCCAGGCTTTGTTAAAGGGTATGAGCAATTTGTTAAGAATAGATGATCTAGAACCCACAAATATGTTACTGCAAGAATGACTCAGGCAGTAATCATCACAACAAACTTATAAATAGCACAGAAAAGTGACTTCTCACCTCATAAAGTTATGGTACAGAGCAAGCCATGTACCATGGAGTTTGTTTAGTCTGTTACCTGTCTCCCATGCCAATACTTGATGGAAAAGTTCCTCATGTTCTAGGTAATTATAGGAAATTTTTCTTCTAATGTTAGATGTGGACAGCCTGCCAGTGGCAGATTCCCTGCAGTTAACTTTCAGTTGTCAGTCAGTCTAATTTTTGTTCCTCTTCCTCAAGAACATGACAGCCACCAGGTTACTCTACGAATACCTACAGGAGACAACAATCTGTGATCTCTGTTGGGTTTACTATTGAATGAACCTGTCTGTCCACCAGATAAATACCTGATATCCACCAGACAGAGTAATATTTAAAGCACCTCCTTGCTCTGAGGAGATTGAAAAGACATTTCATCATCTTCCTTGGCTACCCATAGACTGGATGGTTGGCTGCCATATTCCTGAAGAAGAGGAGGTATAATAAGTAGGTTAAATGAGTGAGGGGGAAGGTATGCAGTTAAAAAAGGGATCTGTAGCAGCAACTTAATACCTTCCCACACGGAACAAGAAATTGTAGCATCAGTGCATAACGTTTAAAAGTTCAGAGTAGTAACTGGAACCATTTAACTGAATCACTAGAAAATCACAGCAACTAAATAATCAGTTATACAAAAGTACGTATGGGCTCCATCCCAACCAGTTACCCCTGGTTGTAACGAGCTTTTGTAAAGTACTGTAGTCTGTATTCACCTGTTTCCTTCCATGAATGAAAATTGTAACTCAAAGCACACAGAAATAGGTCAGAGGCAACAGATCTCAAATGCCAAGGACCCTGCTCCCCAGTCCATTTTAGGAATACGTAAACTACCCTCCAAGTCTACATATTTACCACTTAAATTCTGATGGGTTTCCATCTGCTGGGTTTCTATTATCACTCCAGCATTTGGTTTTTCATAATTATTTTCCAATGTAAGGTGATCAATCTTTAACAGTATATTTGTATAAAAAATTAATCAGCCCATGATACTTAGACTATGCAGTTTAGGACATAATATATGGTATGGATGTAATTCTTTAAAATCTTTAAAATCTAATTAAATTTAAATTAAAGGTTAAGTCTGAAAAATCAGGGGTTCATCCAGATGTGACTAGAAATACCCTGAAAGCAACTGCGTTTAAAATTGTGATAATGAAATACTTTCACAATTACTTGGTAGTGAGGGAGAAAGCAATACTTGTGTGAAATGAGAGAATCTTTAAGCACCCTGCCATGAGAATTCTGAACATATCATTTACTCATCCCTCAAGAAACCCCACATAACCTGGTAAATAGGAAGATAGACACTCTGGAGAGGAACATGAGGTACCATACTGTGAACTGTATTTAAAATAAAATATTTTCAACTGTTTCTATTATAAACCAGTTTCCATTATAGTACTATCAATATCTTGGGTAAAAGTAATTTAACTGGGTGAAGCAGAACTGGAAACAGTACTTAAAATTATTATTTGAAATACATTAATTTAACCTGCCTGCTGGCTTTATTCATGACTGCTACTTGAATTTTGAATAAAACCAAAAATATGTATTTTTTCTCTCAAAAGTGTAATGAAGAGTTACCTCCACCCAGGTTTCTCTCAGGCTTCTTTTTACAGAGAACACAGAAATAAGGTATGTCCTTGTGAAAATTCCACACCCCTCTGCCTGGAAATTTCAAGCATGCCAAGTTCCACTATGAAAATTAAGAGAATGATTTTTCCATTTCCAATTAATTCTTCAACAAGAAGTAGTATGAAAAAGAAAGGGGAAGGGGGATTATCTCTGCTCTCAAAAGTGTAAGGTCTGCTGACTGCAGCAGGAAGAAGTGAATGCTAAAGCTGAGCATCATTCATTTGGCTTCTCATAGAAGCCGGTACACAAGAGTCAGCTGAATTGTCTCAGCTCATGATTTAAATAAAAGCTTCACCTGTCTGAAATCCTGGTCCTGGTAGTTAAAGCCCTCTAGAAGTTAGGACCTGGCTTCTGACAACATACAAATCTAAAAGACCACCCCTCAAGCCTCAGAAAGAGTATGATCAAGAGATAAAGTGAGGCCAGAGGACACTGATTGCAGTCATCCACCTGGAGAGGTTATTGAAAACAGCAGGTTTTTCAGAATGTCCTAAAAATTCATGTACTAGCACCTCAATGCCTTGAAAAAAAGCTGTACTCCAAACAAAGAGGAAAAGAAAAGCTGAAATAAATGCCTGGTCACCTGTTGACCTCTCCATGCAGCAGCACAGAAGAAAGCCTTTGTGACTTATGTATGGCTATATAATTTACTGTTTGAGGAGTTCTGCAATTGTTATACTTAAAATGGAAAGAAAAAAAAACTGAGCTGCACATTTTCCTGTGAACAAAGGGACAAAAGTTTTCTGTACCTGGGTGATAACTTATATTGGTTACCAGCCATGCTAAAATTTCTATTAGATGCCTCTCATCTGAATTTTTTATTACATCATGTTTCCTGAGGCCCCATTTCACCATCCAAATTTTTCCCACTGTCTTTCCTAATGTTTTCAGTCTTTAATTGAAGGCCTTCAAGTCACTGTCTTCTTGTAGAAAAAAAATGCCTCCCTGAAAGCCTTCAAATGCTGCACCCAGGATAAAAATAAGTAGAGCAGCTGAACATACCTATCAAATCCATGACATGCAAATTCAAACAAACCTAAACTTAAGCAGACAGACAAATGCACGCCAATCTGTGTGAAACACTCACCGGATTGTTCAGATGGTGCCTTTATGCTACAGAATATTGCCCCCCAGACTTCACACACAAAAAGGAAAGCTATTAAAAATTCAAAGGAAAGCTAGGTTTGTTTTTCCCAGCTGATGGATTTGTTGAAAAAGTGACCTTTTAGCTCAGTTTCCCAGAGCTGTGAACATTTTTTTCATGCTGTTGATATATGTGCCAATTTAAAGTAAGTTATACACAGTAGGTGTTTCTAGAAATATTAAAATCTCAGAGCTTGGTTGGACAGCCATTTGAAAACAGGTTGATGAAGGAGAGACATTGCTAGTTCCTCCCCTAGAAAGGCACTCTTTTTTTAAAAAAAATTATATATATCTATCAACATCAGACTTTCTAAGAGATAATGGAATTAAGCTATCATATTGGTTTCAATATTAAATATCTTCAATAATTCTTTTCTTTCATGTTATGCTTCCAGTACAAGTGCCTACACAAACTGTGTAACAAACTACTTTAAAACAAGCAGAAGATGTTTGTCCTGGTTTAGATAAGTTTTCTCAAAAATCTGTTTACCTTGGCAGTAATTTTCAGTGAGACAAACTATCGCGCTGAGTCCTACAGGCTTATATCCACCTACTGAACTGCAAAGAGCATTAGTATTAATAGAGGCCACATATGTACATTTCCCTCAACATATCAAAACAGCAGCGCTGTCAGGGAGAGAAAGGCCATCAGGAAGGAGGTCTTTTTTTGCAGGCATTTCTTGGAGGTCAGAGTCTTCAGAAGAACACTAAGAGTCTGAAGATAGATGCATGAAGACTTAGCCTGACTTTCTGGAGCATCCAGAGAAAGTCAGCTTCTGAGCAAGATTTGTTAACTGCCCAAATTTGATTAAAAAACCCCTTTTGAAACACAAAGAGACTGTAGGATGCAACTTTTAGTCACATAATCTCATCCATAAGCATCTATATCAAATACCCAGATGACTTAAGAGCAGATACCATATTTGCCCCTTGCGTACTTTCCAAATAACTTGGTGTATCAGACGCTGTGCCTAAATATTTTCTTTTTTTTTTTTTTCTGTTGAAAGAAATGTTTTTCTTCTTTGGAATTTTGTTAGGATTCAACTGAAGATTTGAATCTCAGTATTTTCCTCATGTATATAAAAAAGACCAAAAACTATGTGAAAAAGAGGTCAACTCACATCAATGCTTCTGTCATTCATTATCCAGATATAGGACAAGAGCACACTACACACAAGAAATGTAGGTCAAAGACTCATCACTGCACATACTAACAAAATAAACCATAATCATGTTCTATTTACATAGTTTAATCTTCTTTCTTTCAGAAAAAAAAAAGCCACAAATAGGGGATAAGAGTCAGTCTGGGATTTTAATCTGCTCACCTAAGTACCTTATTATGCAGCATCGTGGCAGCATGGAGTACTTTAGGGAAGGAATTAAGTGTTAAATAATGGGACTCAGCAATATCCAAAATGGGTGGTTTTTATGTTGGAATGAAAAAACGGGTAAGATTTCTCCTTGCCGATGATATGTAGGATACTGCGCTTCGCAAAACAATCTGGTGAATATGAAGCCAAACAAAAAAAGAGTTTTGTCCACGTAATGAACATATAGTAAATATTATCTGCATATTGCAAAGTACATATGAAAAATGTTTCTGTAATTAAATTTTAAAAAGGCAGTGGAACATGCTTCTTTATCCTCTTATTCTCATTTGTGATTGAGCAAATGGGTATAAAAAGTAAAAATAGCCATTTTTCATCTCCAACCAGGCGAAAGCTCATCTCTCAGTTCTGCTGTTACTGTGCCCATGGCAACATTTACCAATACATAGGCAGATTAGTGATTAACCTAGGAAAACATTAGCTTACTGTAATGCATGACATGTTTTGACAGAGAGATGAAAACTCATTGGCCCAAGAAAATACCACAGAGGATGTACAGGTCTGTTGTTAATGTAAATTCATGTACAATACTGCACATACATGTAGACTCAGTACACAGTGCAATTAAAATATTAATTCATGCAATATGTTTGCTTCAATTATCAGTGGATGACATTTGCATATTTTTCAATTGGCAATTTATAAATGCCCTTTAATTGTCAGAGTTTGAGTTGAAATGATACACAATGAATATTATCCCTTTTTTTTCTCTCTTAGTTATTCTGGTCTCACAGTCATAAACTAGGAGCAACTTTCGTGACTTGAAAAAGGAACATAATGCTGAATAAAAATGAAATTAATTTAAAATCTAACAACTGCTCTGCATTATCATAGGCATATATATTGTGGACAGGCTTTTAAAATTCTTTAGGTAACTACATTGAGCGTAGAGGTTAATTTCTACCTTTTAATCTTATTCAGTGTTTTTATCCAACGTTTTGGAGGCTCCTAGCAACCTTAGTGTTGTAATTCCAAACAATCTCTGTTATAGCTGTTACAATAACATTGCATCCAACACTGCTGGCTCTGTATTGTCAGTTAACATCTATTAGAAAACACAAACTCATCTACTAAAAAAAAACCCAAAAAGCTCCTCAGAGAAGGCTGCAAGTATCAGGCAGGTGGTTACCCATGTAAACAGTCCACATCACCAGCCACAGAGTGATTAGAATTAGTATTGGCTGAAGCTTTGACTGGCTGCTGGGAATACTTTGATGTTTTCTTTGAACACATAACTCTTCCCCCAGGTCAGGTTTAAGAAAAAAGACAGCAATAACAGTACAGTGGAAATGTCTCAAACTGTACTTCAAACGAGAGAGCAAGGAAATGGTAGCTCACACGTCACTGATGTACAAGGTCACGAGTGTAAGGCAGTGACAACTGGCATCACTTTGCATTATGCTCTTACAGGATGCCCTTGCCCCCCCCACCTCCTTCTCTAGGCAGACACAAATAGGTTTTTTATTCCTCTGTCAAATCCCTGACATGAGAAATGATATTTCAAAACAGAGAATGGACTCTGTTTTCAGAGACAGCCTGAAATTAGGTATTTATAGTAAAACAACATATTTATATAACGAGAGAGAAAAATCTAACAAAAAACTTGAAATGTATTCAGCACTGGAACCTTTAGCACATCATATTCAGCTCAGTTGGTAGTTTGCATACCTCATCACATGCATCGCGCTACCAAAGATAAAGAATTCAGCATCTAAACTCACAAAGCTCTGGAAAAGCTGGTGGCAGTGGGGGTAGGACATGGGTACCTCAGTCTCAGTGTGAGTTGCGTGGGGCTCAGCTACAACCACACTGGGCAACAGCCACACACACACGCACGCACGGGCGCAAAACAAGCTTGTTGACCTAGAATCATCAACTCCCGAGTTGAAAAGGACCCTCAAAGATCAACTAGTCCAGCTCCTGGCCTTGCACAGGACAGGCCCAAAAATCACCCCATGTGCCTGAGAACATTGTCCAAACACTTCTTGATCTGTCCTTGTATTTGTCAATTAATTGACCTACAAGTCAGAAGGCAAGATTCTCTCTGTCTGTTATCTCAGCATACCAAGGCAGAATTTTAGTATGGGGAAAGAACAGCTTTGGATGGAACACTTCAACTTTTTCTGCAAGATACACGAGATACCTTACTCAATACTTAAAAAAGCTTTACAAAAATAAAGGCAATATATATGCAGACTTTCCAGAAATGGCTGGCATCTAGCTCCTTCAGCCCAGCAACACTCTAACTCTGACAGAAGTCTCTTCTTGACAATTTCTTATGCCCTACTACTTATAAACTACCCAGTCTGCATAGACTTATTATGTTTGTACTTTGTGCAATAGTTAAAGTAATGCCAATTATCTAAAAAAATTCTATGGTCTGTTTCACAGCCCTGTTTTCTCACATTCTCCTTTAAAAGATTCTTGGTCTATCTTGAGAAAAATCCCTTCTCATTTGGCAACTCTCATTTTTTTCCAAAATCAAGACAGAATCATGTCAAGCCTGAAATTTATGTAAGCACATAACTCTTGATTTATAATTTTCATTGACCAAATTGTTTTTTCTTGTAATCATTGAAAACTCAGGCAGAAACAGGACTAATGGACAGACCTAGGCCTCCATCCAGGCAATCACTTGAAGGCACCACTAACTCAAAGGCACCACTCAGGAACTCTGCTGAAAATCGTGGGCCAGCTTTCTTGCTCTGGACTTCATAGCTAGCTCATGGGAACTGAAACACAGCTTGCACCACCCAAAGTACACAAAAAAACCAAATAAAAAAAAATCCCAACATGACCATCTATTTCAATTGGTCTGGATACCTACTTATTAAATTTTTTGCCATTTTAGTTATGTAGTTGTAACTAGATGCTCTTTAAGGTCCCTTCCTAAAACTATTCCGTGATTCTGTGCAAGTGTAAAAAAATCAAAACGAAAAAAACCCCCAAACCTGAACAACTACAGAATCAAACAAATCAAACAAAAAACCTCCAAAACTACCAAACGGGACAAAATGACAACCAAAATCTGCAACCAGTAATTCTGTGCAAAATCCCTGATGCTGATGTAGCACAGAGGCACTTTCATTGCCTGGGCTGATTGTGTAACTACACAGAAATTACACAGAAAACCAGCAGAAAAATGCCCTCAAATGGCATACACTGGATCTGCCCCAGGAGATGTGCAGTTCTGCTACTGATGAGTCCTTGGAGCAAACCTGCACCACAGGCAAACATTTTTATGGAACTGAGGTTATGAAGTCTTTCTAAGCTGCTCCTTTAAAAAGCAATTCTAGATATTATGCCTGCAAATCAACATTTTTGTTAATGAGACAGTGGTTGCACTGGCTGGCTCTACTGTCTGAAAATCATAATCCTGAGATTTAGACTGCACTCAAATGGGTCATACAAATCCAAAACCTAATCATGACAATTTTAAGCGTTTGCCTATTTGGCTGGTATTTATTTATAAGTCACCTCCAGCTGCTCAGGATTTTTGGCAGAACCACCATTTGCATGTAAGGCCAGTTCTACTCCTAGCACCAGTTCTACTCCTCAATTCTAACCTCAGCCTTTTACTACTCATCATGTACAAACTCTATACTGTCTCCTGATAAGCTTTTCCTGCCCTTCAAGCTCCCACTCTTGGTCTCTGGGACCACTCTCTATAAACCACTCCCGTGAGCTCTCCTAAGTTACCTGATACAGACTAAGACAGGTTCTTGCTGGTGTTTCAAATACATATGCACAGCATTCTTTATTGTTACTCTTTGCTCTTGTTCATTTACTCTTCGTTGTTTTGGCAGGTTTTTCTTTCAAGTCATTTCTTTTGGGCTCTTAATCTTCATCTCCACTTGCCAAAGAAAAATGGTGAACAAGGCACGCAGCTCTCAGCAGGAGCAGCAGCAACACTCAGAACGAGAAGAACAGCAAAACTGACAGCTGTGCTTTTCTGCACCGAGCACAGTGGGTAAATCAATACCCCGGCAGCCCTGCTGCCATCTGTGGAGTTTCTGGAGCAGACTGGTTATTTATAGAAACTTGTTTGCACAAAGCCAATATTTACCTGTCGGGGCTGTCAAAATTTGCCATCCATCTTTGCTGTTACCCTGCTGTTTTTCATGTCAATAGTGGAATTTTCCAAAAGAAAATACTGTAATGTTTCCCTCCATCATAAACGTTCCCCTCCTGAAAGGGTTGGTTATGTTAATTGTTGCAGCAGGAATGCATCTGGTTTCCATGGGGCCTTGGGGATCCTCCAGAATGAAGGAAAACTATAGGGATGTCAAACCTAAAGAGCCTATTTTTCTGTCTTGTTCCAGCAGCAGCAGCGTGGCATTTCCCTGCCAAGGCCAAGCTGAGATTTAATGTTACAAAAAACAATCATTCCCACTCTGCAAACTGAAAAGGTTTTCTTTTGGAATGTTTGGCTGCTGCTGTTACAGTTGTAACCATAACCATTATTTTCAAGGAGGCAAGAAGTTTTAATGTGAAATTTCAGTGTATTTGCCTTTAAAAGTGAACTCAAATTCTAAGCCGAGAATGAAATGCATGGGTGATCTCAATCCTGACTCCTTGCAGACTGACATTTACATCATCAATCTACAGGCATGTCCGAAGGAGACAAGAAGGAGCAACAGACTTCTGGTTTCTGTCCCAGTTTCTTCAGGTCAGAGACTAGGCTGCACTACCAGGGCAATGTGAGGTACTGGGGATGGCTTCTGCCAGTACCTTTGGGTGACGATTCAAAGGCGGTCACTAACTAGGACTGGCCTCACAGAGCTTTCCACCGTCACTTTTCAGAAAATAAGAGTTCTTCGTAATTAAAGTCCTATTGAAAATTGCAATCAAACCCAGCGTCATAAATCTGTGTCATTTTCCATTTCAATGAAAGAGTGTATTTGCTGCTGTAAAGCACCCAGAGTGTCAGGGTGCAAAGCCAGCTCCTGAGAGCACCCGGCTTTAGCCCTAGGCGAGAAACCATCACCCAATGGGTCAGCAACTGGCCACACCACTGGCCAGCAATCTGTGCATCCTTGCAGGACAGGGCTGAAGAAAGCAGGGCAGGACTTAAAGCAGAGCAGGGCCTAAAGTAGGACCAGTAGAAGCATTCATCAATAAGTGGTTCAGAGAATTAAGGATTAAATGATTTTGTCAGATGAGGAACGGATTCTGTGATCTGTACAGCAAATAGCAGTGGAAATAGGACAGTGCTTAAATACAAGCCAGTCCGGAAGCCATCTGAAAGATGTGGGGAACAGGTGAATAAGGACACTGAAGAGAAGCAGAAAATCTTTCAGATTTGCTTTTGTTTGTTTTAATATTAATTACTGAGCCCTGTGACTTAAACAGCTTCCTAGCCTTTGGCTAAGAAACAGCGTAGAGCCAGAAAATGGAACAGGGAAATTTCTCATTCTTGTTTTCTCCACTGAGACTCACAAAAAGGTTCCTCTTTTATATAATGTGCATGTTTAAAGAGCATGTCAAAGCCACAACAAAGTAATTCTTCCTCTTAGATAAGGTCCACGAACTCCCCCCAGGGTAAGTATTAGAGAGCCTGCAGTAAAACTGCTTGTTAGACAAATGGAGCCACAGATGTGACTTTCATCTGGTGTACAAAGCAAGGATGTTACACACAAGGAAGAGATACCCAATTATGAAAAGTACTATTTTTAACATGGGCTTTCCTCCAAAACAAAAGTCTCCTAGACATTTCTTGGTTTTGGGGGAGTGAGAATTTTCTAGTCTTGTCTCCTGCACTAGCAATTAACGTTAAATTTTTTGAGAGCTGATAATTCTCAGGATCTCACAAATTCAATCTACTGGTGACAAATGCTTTTGTCATATGTGCACTATATCCACAACTGCATAATTCTTTTCCTTAACATATACATCTGAAGCACACTACGGAACCTCCAAGGCTCAGAGTTCTCCTGCACTCAGATTTATCCATAGCCAGAACATGGTACTTTTCACTGCATTTCATTATTAACCAAGTTTTTCATTTGTAATATCAAGGCTTCTATTGTGCTTTCCCAGACATAGTCTAGGGACCACTGTGCTATTGCTCCATGTTGATTAGATAAATGTTTGTCCTGTCCTACCAGAAAGCAAACAGTGCCCCTATCCCAAGTCTTTGCTGATGAAGCCATGCCTCTTTTGTTAAGCTTTGACAGGTCTCACAGCAATAAGAACACTCCATCAAAAGAAGAGAAACCTCATGAAAATTGCAGTGGGAAAGCAGTGGCTGAATCTAAGTACTACACTGGAGCTCAACATGTTCATGAATACCCAGAAATTCTCCTTAACTACAGATAGCACAGTATTACCAATTTGCACAACTCAACTAAAGGTTAGTTAAAAACTTGACAAGGACCACAGTCTGAAGGTTCATTTCTCACTTCAAATACCAAAAAACAACTGAAAGGTGGCCATCCCTTTAATTTATGCACTGTACTGACATTTAGGTTGCATATATCTAATTGCTGACTGCCACAAGTGCCTTTGTATGACCTTGGACACATAATTTAATCCTTCCACGTGTTCGTTCTCCTTTGTCTTACTCCCCAGAACTCAAGACTGGCAACTACGACATCTAAGAGAATAAACAGAGGAAACTAATGCTACAGGTAGTATTAGTATTGCTCATGCACATGTTGCGCCCACTCAGGGTTTAAACCACTGCCACTTTGGGAGTTACAAGATCCAGGAGGGCAACTGAAAATGTTGGGTACTTTTGCTTTCCCCTGAATTACCTATGAACTTAATCTAAGAAATGTAATTTTCAGATACTATTTTAAGAAATGAAATCCTGAGATAAGCAATTGCCTTGATTTATACTATGGCACATCATACAGGCACTTAGTTCCCCAAAAGGATCTACATGGCTTAAAGGACACTGGGAAATGTGTCCTGAAGCATGCAGCAAGACAGATGGAATAGAAGTTTAATGGTGTCCTCTGCTCTAATGTCTATTACTGAATTCCAGGAATGGGACCAGGATGACCCAAGTGATCCTTTTCAGTTCAGTGTTCATTAGTCTTTCCCTCGTGAGTCTGATTTAAAAGAAAAAAAGGAAAAAAGCAGATTTCAGCCCTTAGCATACTTGTGTGATTAGGGTAATGAGGAAGAGACCATTTTACAAAGCAGTTCATGGATTCTTTCTCTCTTTCAAATTTCGGAATGCAGCTGGTTTCAAACTCCCAGCTGGCAAAGAGGAGACTTCTCACCGTAAGTACTCTGCTTAATCCGGGGACTTCTCAATCAGACACAGATGAAGTAGTGACATGATTATAGGCCTTGGTCAAGTGTTGCAACGCAAGATGATTTATACTAATCAGCATTCTCTAGAATCAGTGCAAAACAAATCCAACACAACTACAGACCCTGAAAGAAGTCTTAGCCACCACTCTTTCTTTTGTCTGAAAATACCATCTTGACAGATGTTAGGCAAGTAATCAAACATTTACATGTAGCACACAACACAGCCTGGCCATCAGAAACATCACTGGCATCTGTTAAACACCGTCTGTAAATTCCCTCTTGGTGTTCACAGGTTGGTTTTGACCATAAGGAAAACTTAACATTTCTCAAATTTCAGTGCAGTGGTGCTCTCTATACCTCTAGAGATTTCCAAGTTGTCAAAGCCATCCACTGTTATCCATGACAAAAAAACCTGTCTCTGCTCTACTGAATACTGAAATTAAATGCTTACGCTAAGACAGATGTACAAGTCTCCTGACTTGTGAAGGAATAAACTAATATACATGGGCTATTTAAAATCCAGCTTAAGCAGCAATTTACAGACAATTTAGAGGACTAAAGAAGAAAAAGAGGATGGGAGAGGTGGATTTGGCTGGCTCCACCTAGCTGTCGTGGCACTGTGGCATAGAAACCAGATGCTTTCTTGCTGTGATCTCATGATGGCAACTTCTCTTTCTCTCTCAAGTCTATTTTGATGCCTCAGAGCAAAGTACCAGCCTCCATTTGGCCACTATGTTTTATCTACACACTGGCATCTAGAAAGAAGAATGTGAGAAAACAATAGAAGAGAGCTAGAAAATTGTGAAAGAAAGAGAGAGAAGGAGAGAGAAGGAGAGAGAAGGAGAGAGAAGGAGAGAGAAGGAGAGAGAAGGAGAGAGAAGGAGAGAGAAGGAGAGAGAAGGAGAGAGAAGGAGAGAGAAGGAGAGAGAAGGAGAGAGAAGGAGAGAGAGAGGAAATTTACTGCAGTCAAAATTCCCAGAATAATGGGGTGACTTTGGACCAGATTTCAGTGTCTCTTCCACTGGATAAAAAGCCAGGTTTTCGACCCCAAACTGGTGCTATTCGTGAACACTGATGTATTTAAAATGTTAAAGATAAAAGCATCTGTTTTGAGACCTTTTAAAAATATAATACATAGGAACTAGAACAGGCATTTCAGTCTGCCGACCCTGTATCAAATTCCAGATGACCACATGGTTTTATGCCTCGCATTCACCTACAGCATAAAAGGCTCTGCCTTACTGGCCAAATGTGAACCATGCCTATGGCTCCAAAAAGGAATCCAAACTGTTCCTCACATCCTAAACCATGCCCACGCCAGTTCTATCAGAATATGAGCCTTTTTGCTCACAAACGTGATCAGGGTCATTAAGATCCCCTCATTAGCAGAGTTTTCTACTGTCTCTGCATTGGCATGGATGGGCTGAGAGAGGGCAGACGCTGGAACCTCCTTTATTCTGCACAGGAGAGCACATAAGCCTGGGGAATGGAGAAGGTGTTTTTAATTAATCCAACATAAATAAAACTGCCTGAAAACATAGTGAGGAAAAGAGGCTCAGCCTTCTGTAGGTCAAACCCAAAGGCTACATTTGTACCCTGGGACAACTTCATTATCCTCAGCTGAGCTACACAAGGGATTAATTTAACCCTCAGGAAAGGGTCAAGAGAAACTGGGAGAGAAACAGAATAAACCATTAAAAAGAGCTATAAGAATGCATGTTGACAGAGTTTAGTTCAAATTCCTCCTTATAGCTGCTGTTTTTAGTGCAAGCAGGTACAAAGAGTAACATCACCATTTCTATTCTGCTCCATCTGCTGTTGCCAGAGCCCTTCCTTCTATTATATATTCTCAAATGGCTTTTAATTTAAATCATTTATATTCTCAAAACCCTAAGATCTGGTGAAGTACTGAGGCTTGTTCACCTGTCTACTTGAAATTTTTTCTTTTGCTTCCTTTTAACTAATTCTTAAAATGTATCCGTAAGCCAGAGAACAATTATTTTTTTAAATAAAGCTAATTGTTTCAGTTGTGGGCTGCAAGCAGTGTTCTTATTCCAGAAGGAGAACACTGTCAGATTCTAAATGTGACTGTGTACCTTAGGTGTAAAATTGTGCAGTAGCTCATAATTGTATGGGCTGCCACTACCAAGCTAGAAAAAGAAAAAAAGGGGTGGAGAGACAAAGCATTAACAGCAGAAACATCCTAAGACTCAGCATTTTTTAAGATCAGGGATGTATTTTTGGTAGCTATTTATATTTCCCATCTTTTCTTCCTTTAAGATGATTGGGTTTTGGTCAGCATGGTGAAGATGCCACATTGTCTTTTATTTGTTTTGATGAACTAAAGCATCCCAATGTAAATGGAAGCACTGGAAAACGTAAATGATACAGAAGTTACTCAAATACTTTTCCCAATCCCAGCACTTGTAGAAACAAGGTGGAAAATACCTCTGTAATAGATACCTAATTGAAGGTGACCTACCTATGGTCTCCAAAACAATATGGCCTATTCTCTCTTCTTCCCCCTCTCTCCTTTTCTTGAGGGTTCCCACATTCCTTCCTCCCCAATAAGCCAACTTGCACATCTTCCCATCACACAGCAGGCCTGCATCTTGCTCTGAGAAAGGAGATATGCACAGAAGGAGGAGACATCGGCCCTGGTCGTGGCGGGGGACACCCCAACCATGTAACAGCGAAGCAGCCCATTACCTGCAACTTTTATTTGACCCAACAGTGCTCAACAACTGGCATCACTGGTCTAGTTTAAACCTTGACAGTGTCCAGCTATGGACTACCATTTATATTCACTTTATATAGTATGCTTACCCGAATTTTAGCTCTTTCAGACCCAAATTTGGCTCAAACAGTGGTAAAATTGAGTTCTGAAGAAAGACAGCCCTCATTTGGACGTAGTGAGCCAGAAATAAGTTGACAGAACACAAGACACAGTTTTAGGGTTAGCACACAGCACTCGTTAGTCCTGCTTCTCTACAAAACCACTTGTGTTAAAGGAAATCTCACATCTCCTTTAAGAAAATATAATTGTGGTATTTTAACTACAAAAGCGTCCTTGGCTAATAAAATGGGTTTACATCTGTAAACTTTATAGCAGCTTGTTTGTAAGGAAATCTTACCCCTAAGGGCTCAAGCCTACTTTTGCTTGCTCTGAACCACAGCATTGAATCTTCTGTACACTTTATACCTGCAATATCCTGTTAAGTCAGGACAGTGCTACTGCTCACGGGTGACAGAGGCAGAAAGCCAGGGACCAAGAGGGAAGTTCCCTTGCCTGGTTCAAGGTGGTACAACAAATCTGTGGTGGATGGAAGGACTGAAGCAGATTGTGTCAGTTTGATGTAGTCATCAACCACGCCATGAGACAGGACTTTATTCTTTCCTACTTCTCAGAGACAGGATGCCTGCCAAATACAAATATTTTCTTGCTCAAGGTTGGTCTTAGTGTTTCCACTCTGATATGGCATGAATGTTCTCTCCTCCCGCCACAACACACACTGCCAGCTTGAACAAATCTTGGCTTACTGTTCTGGCTTTCCCCACTGTTCACTCTTCTTTGCCCTCAGAGGCTGCAAGGACCTGCACCCTGCTTTCCTCCCTTGGATTTTGCTGAGTACTTTCTGGCTATTATTCTGCTCTGGTAAAACTCAGAGCAACTTTAATTCATTTTTCCAGAGCTGTAGAGACAAGTCCCTTTACTAGCTTTCCTAGTTTTAAGCAAGTGTACTGAAGATTTCCAGAAGAGATGTATCAAATTGGCCTGTCTGTAGTAGGAAACTCGCAAGCTAGTGTCATGTACGTCTGCAGATTGTTCCCGTGATATGCTTGGAGTGTAGCTTCTAAGTGATCAATTTGGCCAAGAGAGAATTTATTATGCCTCTCCAGTTATAAGTTGAGGCAAATCTTAATGCCCCCGATGTCAGTGGAAAGCTACGAGGGCATCTATAAACATCTTCAGCCCAACTCCTGATACTTGCTCAGGTGCAAACAGGACCACTGGCTTTATAGCATCATCCTGTTACTTTTGCTTCTAAAGTCCTTTATCTTAGGACTTTTATTCTAAAATAAACCAGAAAGGAATGTAAAGTATTATTATTTAGTATTTTAAAAGAGATCCACCTAATTCTGAAGGCTCATTAGCAGCTTCTGGACGAGGAAGGGGTTGCAGAGCAATATGCCTGAGAATTGGCTCCCATTCTTGTTCTCCCTAATAGCAATCTAGAACATTTAGGGTAGGATATCTGCACTGGAGGTGTCGTAGTCAGATCATGCTGATATTTGTATGAAATTTTTGGTGGCTACCATGAGGTGTTCTCTCCTATTTACCCTGTGGCAAGACAAGCTGTATTAAAGCAAAGCACTGGGGGAGACAGTGGACTGCCAGATCACTGAGCAAAAGTGAACAGCCTGTACAGGAAAGCTCTTTTTCATGGTGCTAACTGAAGTTTTGCCAGAGGTGAGATTTCTAAGCAGGGGTGATTTTCATCATCACTGAAGTAAGGCCACCTCAAAAGACCCAAATAAAAGAATGACATCTAAGCATTACACTGAAGCCAACTAATAGACCAGCCTAACTCTTTCAGAAGAAAATTCAACAAAATCTAACCACCTGCTAGGTTAAGCCAGTTTCTGTTGAAAGACCAGTAACTCCAGTGTGGCTCTTGATGAGAGGAACACAACTGACTGCAGGGGGTTGGATTATCATCTTTAGAAATTGGTGGTTAAGGATCCTGCAATACCACAGGATTAAGAGCAGAGCAGACGGAATCTCAGGTGATCAAATGCTGCTGTCGAACACACATAGTTTAATCTTCCTTTCTATCAAACTCAAAAATATGCATAGAATAGGGGAAATCTGCTCTTTTTCTTTCTTTTCAAACTCATACTCCTTTATGGTATTTTCAGAACTCCTTCTCAAGACTGATAACAGCAGGAAAATGATTAGTAGGTAATATCTTTATGTTGTTTTACAGCCTTGTTTCACTTTAACTTTTGTCAGTACGGCATATGTATTAAACTAAAATTAAAAAAAATTAAAATTACCTGGAAATACACAGATCTGCATCTTCTGCAAAAATTTACATTTCCAGTGAAGATCCTGTGAGTTGTATTAGTAAAAAGTCTTGTAGGACTACAGAGCAAACTAAAAGGTGATGTATGCCCAGATTATTTATAACATCTATACACACAGAGACAACCATTTTTCTTCTTGCATCAGTAATGGCAAGCATCCTAGTTATCTCCTCCTACTACATAAATCTGGATTTCCCATTAATTTCTAATTGGACACATGTATACTAATGTCATATTGAAAAAACCCTCCTGTCTGCAAGAACAAGGGACTCAGCTTTCCTAAGAAACCTCTTACACTTTTCAAAGTAGCTCAAATCATGTTTGAATAGCACTTGCATATTGGAGTAATACCACTCAAGTCCATATAATGGCTCCTGTGACTAATTCTGCTTAGCATAACAGAGAACTACAAAATTATTAAGCAACCCATTCTTAGACATAAATTAAATGCACTTTGGTTAATTATCTCCTCTCTTCCTCATGTACATGGGGAAAAATCGAAGAAACAGAGAACTAAATTGTAAAAGCTGTAAATAAGACCTTTCTTTTTGAATATATACAGTAAGTAAGCAGTATCCTTTCTGGACATTACATCAAGACTTGTGCCAGTACACTGCAGAGTTACAATAAATGTAAAGCATTACAGCCAGAATTGAAGAGCTAGGCATTCCCAGCAGGGCTTGATTGTCAGCCTATCACGATCTAAAACACAGACGTCTACTTCTGCTGAGTCAATGTAGTTTTAAAAATAATGGATTCTTTTTTTAGAAAAAAAGGTTCCCTATGTCTTCAGGGCTGTTAAGGTTAGCATGGACTATTTATAGGCATCAATGAAAAGGAGGAAATCGTACTTTGCTCTCCTACTGTTTGCCGCTGGTAAGAGTAGCTTGCAGGTTTTCTGCAAAATCTCTGTCATCTGTTGACAAAACTGGAATTATCAACAGGGGACAACTGCATGGCAGCAAGATAAATCAGTGATATTACAGAATGACTTGGAAGGATGAAACAATTTGATTGACTGTGCTGCTGGACTGTAGCAGCCAACTTGGCTACAAGTACGCACTTTCTTTTCCTTTCTCCCTGCATCCCGAGAGCAAAGCAAGTAACAGGCTGTTATCTCTGGTGGAACATTCTTTTTTGTATATCAGTAATCAAAATTGTTACTTGTTTTGCAACTGACTCACACAGAGCTCTCTGACACCTCTCATTTTCTTTAGGAGGAGATGCCTTTTGACTGACTTCATGGTACACTTTGACCACTTCAGCCTAGGAGGAATTCAACCCCTTAGTTCTGGGGATCAGCCTAAAACTGATGGGAGTTGTAGCACTCCTTTTGGCATGGCCAAGGTTTTGCCTCCTGGACTGGTGTTCCTTTTAAGCAGGTCCTGAGTTTGCACCCTGACCATGATGTTCATATAAGCAATGAATAACGCTGAGGTGACCAGAATCGTGAAGCAGAACCACTGTGCTCTGCCCCAAAAGTGTCCCACAACCTGCTGGGTTCACCTTTTATGGGTGCTCTGTGGCACTGGCGACACACAGATGCTCCAAATGGGCTGTGGCATCAGAGATGCACAATACCCTTCCTAAGTTAAATGGTTTGTCAGCAGTAATGATGAGAACACCAGATCAAGGGCATGATCTGAAAGGATCTGGATTCAGGCCCAGGTGTCTGCAGGAGATCATGACGAAATGTGCACATTTCTTCACAATCCCAAGAACCACACAGTGTGATTATCTGCTGCAAACTGCAATAACCTCTGGGATTTTGGTGCAATAAAGCCTTTAAATCATAGTTCAGGCAAACTTCTGGAACAATCAGCAACTGAGCTCTGGTGTTTAAGCTTAAAATTATGGAATTAGCTGTGGGGCTTTCCTATACTTTTCATGTTACAAATCTGTCATTTGTCTCTCTGACTGAAAAACCCCCAAATTTCATTCAATTACTAGTACCCAATAACAGTTAACAAAATTAGAAAGATGTCTCTTTTATTCTTTGTTGAAACCTGACAGAAAGTCCTTTATAAACCAAAAAATATGACACAATCCAGCAATTGTTTATCTTACCAGGTCAATGATAAACGATAATGGTCAGGACTGTATGCTTGAAACACTTGATATTTACTCCACCAAAGACATTCTTAGTCGGAAGTTTCTTGCTTATACCTTAAATAAGTAATACAAATTCAAAGCCTTGAAATTCACTGGGCTAGAACCTTTACCAATGAAAATTGTTATTGGGATTGGTGCAAAGTTCATTCTGGAGTAGATGCCCATGACTTTTGAATGACAGAAATCCTGCATGCAGAGGTGAACTGATACATAATTTCATACATGAAAAAGCAGAACTTATTTTAAGACTCACTTGTACCTTTTCAGTACCATTAGAAATGAGCATAATTCCACTTGCCATTGAAAATGGAACTTATGACATCCTAAGCATAATGGCAAAACACTGTGTTGCTGTTTGAGATAGGGTGATAATTTGAATAGGGGATTTTAAAAGGTAAGTTGGGAAGTGAGAACAAAGGAATTTACTTGTGAAACTGCTGTGAATAGACTTTCCACTCTTCTCTTAAATATTTAACTGGGTTATAGTAGCATTTAAAGGCAGAAAAATTCAAGACCAACTATTAACATATAAATATAACCCAGATCCTCACTGCAGTTACAAAGCATCAGAGGTGTTCCTAACTCAAGCCTTTTCTTATTTACTCTATGCACCAAAGCAACTGGTGGTGTAAAAGTGAGAGGTTTCACAGACATTCTGTATCTCTTTGCAGCTGTAGCTATTCCTAAGCGTGACCCTCACAGCCTGAACAGACAACAAAGTCTCACATCACGGAGGCTCCCCTTTCTGAAAGCTGAGAGGAGCTTCTGTTGGCCAAGTGGCTTAATTCCAGCCTCCAAAAGGTGAGCATGGGGAAGGGGAGAGGAGAAGGTCCCTTGTGAGGGCACAGCGAAGATCAGCAGGGAAGCCTGGTTGATCTACAGTCCTTCCCTTCCCTGTGGCTAGGGCCACAGATACATTTTAACCCCTTGTGTCGAACACAGGAACTGTGAAGAAGTTTTCTTGCAGGACAAGGATCTTCCATCCACAACGCTCCTCAGCACCATGCTGAATTATCTGATGCAGAAGTGATAACCTTGTAGTGCTGCCAAAAACTGGGACACGCATCCCTTGTAGGGCATTCAAAGCATTAGCTCCAGCACGTTTTGGCACATCCCAGCTGGCTGAAAGCCAGGGGCTCTGCTACAGCTGGTTGTGCTGAGACAAGGGAGCAACGCAGCAAAACGCACACCTTGACTCTGCTGCGCCTTTTGCTGATGATCCATCCACACGGAGGAAGGACAAGCTCTGCAAAGCCTTCCTGGTGCTTTCACACAGGACAGCAAGAAATACGAGCACACAAACAGAGCTGCATTTCTCAATCTGCAGACACTGAACTCTCTAGTCCTTCAGGGAGTATCTACCAGAGCTGGGATAAATCTATGACAACTTAGACCTTTGCCAGAAAAATGGTGGAAATTGGGAAAGACACCACACCTTGACGAGGGGCTGCAAATGTAGAATGAAATAACACCATCCTTTGCAGTGGCTTCTGTTAGGCACCAGGCAGAAACCCCAGTCTAAAGTTAGAACCTTATTAACTTTCATGGCAAAGCACTTGCAGAGCTATATTTGTAGGGATCTAGAAAATCTATTTTTGTTTATGTTTTCAAGTCTGTTTAATTAACTTGGTGAAGCTAACAAATAAAGAAACGTTCTGCAGCTATCCTGAAAGTCTTCCCTTCGCTTCCAAGATCCGTGGGTTCATGTCTTTCATAAATGTGAACTCATTCAAATCTTTTCACAATTTCCCTCACTTTTTTTTATATATCCATTTCTTTCTCACGGGTGTCAAAATACAATGACAGCTTTGATCTTACTGGAGATAACTGTATGTGGGTAGATTCTTTTTCTTGAAATGCAGACTGGGAGTGGATCCAGAGGTCAAGCCAGAAGGTTACACATATTTGAAAACCTCACTTAAAGAAAATCCCTTTGTGTGGCTTCTAATATGCCTCTGGATGTGAGTCTTGAAACACCTATCTGTGAATGCTGCTCTCTGTATCATGATGTTCCAAGTCTTAAGAAAATTGAAGTTCAAAGAGAAAGGAAGACTAAGAGAGTTGGGTTTGTAGCTATGGAACAAGTACTTTTTTTGCCACATCAAAAGCTCTGATAAAAGCAGTCCAGTGATTCAGGATAAGAGCATATTATTTGATGTATTAATTTGACAGTGGGCTAGCATTAGTAAGAAGATCTCCTTTTTCACCCCATTACAAGATTGCTTTTGTGCATTACAGAGAAGTTTAAAACACCCAAGATAGAGCTAATCAAAGTTCTAGTTTAGATGAAGGTCATGCATGTCCTCTGAGGTCTGATTTTCACATGCTTTTTTGAAACCACTGAATTCCTAAGTAGCAAAACCTGCTAGAATTTTGTGAAATCCACAAGAAATGGATCTGTGCTCTGCAGACTTTTGAAAATGCTGAAGGTTTATGGCAAAATATATAGATTCTGCAAGTTACCAAAACCAAGGATGCATAACTGAATGGATATTTTCATATTCAGAGTGAATGTCATGACTCTTACTGTACTGAAACTTTATTTAATTTGGGTGAGGTATGTATGCAGATGATGCTACACTGGGAAGTGTAAGTATGGAAGACAAAACACTGTAAAGTTACATGGCCTCTGATAAAGAACTTAAAATTGAGCCTCTCTGACACAAAGTCAATGTTCCTTCCCATCATTATGCTTCTCCTACAGAGGCATGTTTCTAAGGGGGGTGTAGTTCCTAATGATGGGGAATGTAGCATGTGTGAACCTTCTCTTAACAGATGCTCCACGAGAGGGAAGTACCAGCAATAGGATCTCAAGAGAAAGAGAGTTAATAAAGACTTCTGCTTGCAGCCATCAGTACTGCTATCCTCACTTTTCCTTTCTGAAGAAGAAGCAGGTGGAGGGGGGGGGGATGGGATTTCATTAAAGTATTCTACTTTTCTGGAAGATATCAAGTAAAAATGTAGAAAGAATGTACAATTTTTTTTCTTTTACATTTTTGCATCTGAGAACAGTAAAAAGCAGTGGTTTTTGTTGAGGGTTTTTGAAGAGACAAAATGAGTGAGATCCATAAAAGCAGAACACTTGGATGGGGAATGACATGCTTCCAGGAGCCTGTGCTGGGCTGAACTCTAGCTTCAAATGATAACATACATGAGGTAGTGGCACACGATTCCTCTTTACGAGAGTAGTCCTGAACTCCTGCCAAAAATCTCTCTATATGCCACTTAGTGCTTCAAGACAAGAAGAATAATGACAGGTCTGTAAAATCTGCTGGAATTGACAGTTCTTATTGTTCTGAAAAGTTTTCGTGACGCACAGGAATTTTCAGATTAGCACTGCACAATGTTGAACAAAATGGGTGTCAAGCAAATCAGTGGGCTTTTCACGAGTCACAAGTCTTTGTTTTACTGCTGTTCCATTTTTATTCTGTGCTTGGTGTTGCTTTGTTGTGTGCGTGTGCCATTTGAGATGTGAGTGTGCATGCACTGAACAGGGAGCGAGAGCTTTCCATGGCATGATGTTCCATGCAAGCCAAGTCTTAGCAGGGAGAAACTTTTCCTAAAAAAGCTTTTTTTTTTTTTTCAGACACAAAAATAAGGAACTGTTTATATTTGTGTGGTTAGTCTTATTTGGAGTTACAATTGTCTTCAATTCATTTGGAGGTGAACATATAGAGCCACCTTTTCACACCTGTGTGTAAAAATTTGTACCTACTCACTTCAATAATGGGGTGAAAATCAAATACAACTGAGGCAAAACTGAAGACTGGTGGCTCTAGCATCTGTTTATCTAGAACATGAATGACCATCAGGGTTTTCGTAACTGAAGGAGAGCTAAGATGCAGGGAAATAATGAAATACTCAAATTTGGTATCTCTGGACACATATAAAACTCAGATCAGAACTTCTGCCCTGTGCTTCCAGTATAGACTAACATATGGGTATGAGGCTCTACAACTGTAGGCTCTACAGTTAAAGGATAACCCATTAAGCTTAAAGCCCATAGAAACAAAACAAAACTTGTGGAATGCCTATTCCACTTAGGTTTTCAATATTACTGTCATTGAGGCAAATAGAAAGAAAAAAAATAACCTGCTGCCTTTGTGAAAAAATCTCACTTCCAAGAAAAATATAAGCATAAGACTGAAGATCAGATCAATGCCTGGTGGCATCTCGTGTAAGTCAGTGGAGCTATGCCAATTTGGTCTGGCACCAAGCATTTTAGAAGGCATATGAGCCCATCAAACCAAGTGTTTTCCAATGCAACCAATTAAAGCTACCCCAAGATAGCATTTTTTTCAGCTTCTGCATCCTCCCAACTGCTGCCAGCACGCCACAGCTCTCACTGAAGCCTACTCACTCCTCTGTTGCTGGAACTCTTATAGCCTGGGAATCTGAAATGCTTCTCCCACATAGATCATCCCCAAGCACTAATGATGAGCAACTGTTCTCTGCACCGTCAGGTCAAAAACCTAATGCAAGCACGGCTTTGACTGCAACACGAGTTTTTCCACCTCAGGCACCACTGTGGTTTGAAGCTCTCAGACAGACTGATCCAGTGCTTAGCAGTTATAGGCTGTCTCCCTCCCTTCCCGGTCCCCTCCTTTTATCTGCTAATGCACAGGGATAGACAAGCAAAAAAATCCCTTCAAACAAGGTTATGGGAGAGAGAGGAACTCAATCACATACAGTATTTGCTTAACACTGGTGACTAAACTTGAGAGGTTTATGTTGTTTGAACTATATCCCTGGCGTGCTAACAAGAATTAAAATATCATCTTAAGAGTTGCAGTGACCTCAAAAGACAATGTTCTCCTAGGCTTTCACATCAGCAATCAGAAAATAAAGCAGCAGGCAGTAGGGATGGAATTAAAAACCCTCAAAGGTGCAATTAAGCTTCATTTTGATACATCCCAAAGGTGTTCAAAATGACCAGCCTGGAGCCAGGAACAACCCATGTCCAGGTGTGCAAGGGTCCAAGTTTTCTCACAGATTTTTATGGAATATCTCAGCTTAGATCAAAGTAGCCACCTTCAAGATGGGGAGTGGGCATATCTCTTTGCCTAGACTGCCGTACGCAATGGGATTTTCAGCTACACCAGTGCTAAGTAAATACAAATGAATGATACAAGACCCTGGGGAAGGTGACATAGCAGCAAAATACCTTCTTCATTTAAAAGAAAAATTCATTCTTGGCACTTTCATTACTGCTGAACAAAAATAAGTATGGCAATTAGAGCTAACAGTTATCTCTTTTTTGCATACCTTAGAAAAATGCATTTTTTTCTAAGCCCAGTGCCATAGGATGCCTGGGGCCATAATTTCAATAAAAGGTGGCCCAAACACCCCTGGGAAACACAGGAAAGAGTGACTTATATCTGTGTCTTCAGAAAAAGCAGTAACTCAAGCTTAATAAGGGGTCCCTCCTGCATTTGTGATACATCGGGTTAAACACTCAAAACTACACAGAGGAGCTTTACACAGCTTTCCCCAACAGACACTCCCCCTGTATCGATGCACTGAATTCTATGTTCTGTATTTTTTTAAATTTATATTGATCCAGCAGTTCTTCAAAACATTGACAATTCTTTTTTTGGCATCAACTCTGAGGCAATGCTGATTCCTTTAACTGGAGGAATAAGCTCCACGTACACACTTTACTGCCACAACTTGCAAGGCAAAAGCAAAGCTGACCAGCTTTTTAACCACATCTAAAAAAATTTTCACCCTTAGCCTGAGATTCCCATGCAGCAATGTGACTTCTCAGCAGTTCCTAACGCTGGGAAATGAAGCTGTGTGTTAAGTTCTAAAACGAACACAAGACACCAAAAATGGATCCCTAAAATACAGCCAGCTTTATATGATGTTTGCACCTAGTTTGGTTACTATAAAATTCCTGATACATTTGACTAGCTCAGGCACAGGGTGAAAATACAAAAAAGTTGTTTCTAAATATTTTTCTTCCAATTTCTGTTGTTTCTCCTATGTATTTTCACAAACCAGATAACATGACTACAGTCTCTGAGAGGGTTAAGCAGAGACAACTGTGAGCTCCATGCAGCAAAGCTCCCTGTCATGACAAAACATGAACAATGCTGAGCCGAATTCATGGCTGGTGTAACTGAAGTAACCCCAGAGGGTTACAGAGGGACAGATTTGCACACACACTTCCCTCCCCTTTCTAAATATACTGTTTCTGCTTTACAGAATCAAAAGCAGAGTCCCAACAGGCAAAGGAATCAACTTCTAACACATGCCCCACAATGGTGAAAAAGGAAACTCTCTACACTTTTCATGTACTCACAGCTTTCATAAACAAATGAGAAAGCTTTTGAATTTAATGCATTTTAAAAAGCCTTCGAAGAAGAAGAAACCAATTTGAAAAAAAGAGAAAAGGAATATGAAGGGTAGGAAAAGCAATGACTTTTTAGTGCTGAACACAGTGATGAACGATGAACAACTCGTGTTTTCTTGGCTCAGGGTCTGAACTGGCGTTTAACAAACCAGTGTAATAACATACCTGTTATTATTATACCGACACCACAAACGCCGGTGACTACATGTGGGCACCTCAGACTTTCGTGCCTGCGATATTCTGCTCCATGTGGTTTGTTTTCCTTTTCAAACACAGGGGTGATCTGAAACACCCCGAAGAACACAGCATCCTTCCACAGACTAACCGTAATTAGGCTAAAAAACGCCCAAGGCAATGCAAACAGCTAACTAGTTTGTCCGATGCCTGAAACCATTTGGAAGAACACATCTCGCCACACGCGAAACAAAACCGAGGAACCCTTCACGCTATTTACAGTTGTTACTAATTTGCTTTCGCCATTCCTCGACACCATTAATCGCTCCATGCCCAGGCTGAAACAGCAGCATAAAGTACACGGATTTACTTACACAGATCTCGTAGCTCCATCGTTCCCGATGACAAATTCACCTCCCACACGGCAGCGAGCGAATGACTTAATGCTGCTTTTCGCGGGCGGCACCGTGCGCACGGGCAGCGGCAGATGGTCCGTGGCGAGGCTCTCCGCGGAGACCCGCGCCCGGCGCAGCCATGTGAGAGGCGCTGCCCCGCGGCCGCGCACCTTTGCCCGCTGCGCTGCCCGCGCCCCGCGCCGAGCGCGTAGCTCCGCTTATGTGCCGGGCGCCCGGCGGGCTCCCATTGGCACGGGCGGGCGGCGGCAGCCAATGGCAGCCCACTCCCGCGGCAGGGAAACTCCTGCCCGCTTATTTAGCATCTCGGGAGACCGCATTTCCGAGGAAGAGCGCCGCTTCCCTCGCGTCCTGCCATCGCACGGAGGGGATGGATAGATCAGAGATCCCCGTCTCTGGGGCTCCCCCTCCCCGCCCGCTCGTTTTGTCCCAGAGCCCGGCGCTCACCCAGAGGCAGCGCTGATGGGGACCCGGCACCCGCGTCCACCTTGGCGGGGGCCGCGGGGGAGCGCGCCGGAGCTCCACAATTACTCGCTCCATCGCCATGGAAACAGCCTGGATGCAGCGGGCTGGATTTGTGTAGCACATCTGCTGCCAGGCTCATAATCAACTGCAATCTCATCTTTTTCCCTCTGCTCTCGCTGCTTATTTGATTGTGAGTTTGCTCTCTCTTTTCATACACGCTGGGAAAGTACACACAGACAGAGCTGTGTACGTGTTGACTTTCTCCCTGTGCAAACACGCCGCAACACACGTATACGTGTGCCCGTACCTCATATTCACTTGTATTCATGCATATGCTAAGGAGGTACACTCTGTGTCCCCACAGCACAGAATCACAGAATAGTGAAAGATCATCTAGATCCAACCCCCCTGCCATGGGCAGGGATATCTTTTACGAGTGTTGGTTGCTTGAAGCCCCATCCAACCTGGCCTTGAACACTGCCAGGGATGGGGCATCCACAGCTTCTCTGGCAGTCTGTCCCAGTGCCTCATTACTGTCACAGTAAAGAATTTCTTCCTCATATCTAATCTAAACCAACCCTCTTTCACTTTAAGGCCATTACCCCTTGTTTTGTCACTCCATGCCCTTGTAAAAAGTCCCTCTCCAGTTAAGCAAAGTGCTCTAATGTCTCTCTGGAGCCTTCCCTTCTCCAGGCTGAACAACTACAACTCTGTCAAGCCTGTTTTCATAGGAGAGGTGCTCCATCCCTCTGATCATCTTCTTGGCCCCCCTTTGGACTTGCTCTAACAAATAATACACCTTTATGCAAATTTCAACTTCAATTAACTGACTAGCAGAAGACAAGACTACTGTCAAAATACTGTATTTTGTTTTCCAGCTCTTATATATTGTGTCTCTCCAAAACAAGGTGAAAATCTGAGACGGCTATTAGGAAACCTCCAAAAATGCGTCTGGCACCCGCAGACAGTGACCTGAATCTTCAAGCAACTAATTCTACACTGAGTATTTCCTGTCCTGTTAGGGCCTGATGAAGCACATCTTTATGCACAAAAGGGTTGCTAGTCATTGACAAAAACTCCGTCCTGACTTCTGACAGTATAAGGAAGGAGAGATGATTAGAAGAAAGGAAACAACACTGGAGAGAGAGACAAGATTCCCAAGCCAACAATGCAGTCAGCAAAGGAACAGTTTGGCAGTTGCGGGTATTTTCTGGCTGCTCCTCAGACTTCTTCTGGGACAACTGAAAAAAAATCTTTCATTCTTTCCATGTTTCTGTTACTGAAACTGCAAGACGAGGAGAAAAGTCAAGTTAATGCATTTATATTAAAAAGATAACCTCAGACAGACCATGAGACACTGACATACTATTATTATGGTGTTAAGAAAGAATTTCAGATGGAAAAAAATGAGGATGCATTCCTTCTTCAGGAACCCTTACTTGCATTTATTTAACTAAAAGAAGAAGAATAAAAAAATGAAAGCTCTTCTTAAAAAACCTCAACATTTCTATATTGCACGGATAACAGAAATCCATTCCATTTGCCACGGTAAATAGAAGCATTTTAAAATGCACCATGACAGAGCCTTCCAGGTAGATTCGTCTCCTTGTACAATAAAGGCCACTCCTTGTTAAATGTCTTCTACCTGTGTCTCATCCAGAGTCCAGGAAGGTCTTCCAAGCCTCTTGGTGTAGTGTTTAAGAGCAAGGCCATAAGAGAGCTACACCAGAGACTTGGCTTTTCAGGGCATCTGTGACTCAACGATAATTCTTGACATAGAAGTGAGCTTCTGAGAGAACTGTATTTGTAATGGCTGAGGATGCTGTAAGGGTTCGCTTCTGGCAATGCTGTACTTCCGGCTTTTCATTTGCCTTTGTAGAAGCACCACCACTATAAGGATTACCCTGAGCTTGCCAGCTTTTGTGGTCATTTTTTTCAGTTTTGAAATATTAAACTGTGGAAAGATATTCAATGTGCATTTTAAGGGAACGAGGGCTGATTAAAAAGCCTACATTCGCTGACAGAACTTGCTGTGAACTTGCTTTTTTCAAGCAATCTGTCCAGTTCCATCCCTCTCCCACCCCTCCTTCTACTTAAATCTCACAGGGGAGAGGGTGGTCTGAGAGTGCGGAGCATGCTCTGTCATTTGTCTGTGAATGGTGAAACACTTCAGCAGTTCCAAGGTTATTTTTGCTAGCTGTTATTGTCATGTCATGGACTGGAAGCATTGTCAAGATGTAGAGCTTAGAATAATCATGCAAACCAACAATAAATGTTTAAATGCTACTGTACAACGAAAACCAAATAGCACATCCCTAGGAGGTCTCTACAATTAGTATTTTTTTTAGGCCAATATTAAACTGAAGAGGTTCCTTATGAAATACATTGTTCCTTTCTGTTATGTGATACACAGAGTTCAAAACTCTTCATAAGGCTGTGCTTTGTTGAACAAAGCCCCACTGCAATCAAAAATAATGATTAGCAGTGCAACTTTGATGTATCTGGAGAAACTTTCCCTTGGCCCAGTTTCCAACACTCCCATCTGCATTTCACATGCTGACAGGGAGAAGATCGTGTCCCAGATTAGGGCAACCAGTCAAGAACTCAGAAGACCCATTTTTAAGGTCTTTTCTTTCATAGGAAAGGAGCAGAAGTGACAGAGATCTCTGCTTCTGACGACAGCAAGCCACTAGATTTAAGGTTATGAAATCTCACCTTTGTCACTTTCTTTTCTTAGTAATCTCCCCTGCAAATTGCATTTCTTTTCCTCACAATGCTGTGTTGTGAGAATAAACACGCTAAGAATTTCACTGCAGTCTAAAGCAGGACAAGACACAGATACCTAAGAAAGCTTTTAAGGGAGATCAAAAATTCAAGGCTAGAAAAATCCAGGCATTTCAAAGCAGCATAATAAATAAGATTTATGAAAAAATCTTCTAAGATAGGAGGATAAAATGATGCTGTTCAACCAAAAGGATAAAAGATTTCCAGGAAGGCTTCACACCAAAGCTGCTACTTGTCAATCCGACAGCAGCTCCTGCCAGTATGCTGTCATGGGCTAAGACCTGTTTGTGTGTGGGAGCTGAGGAACAATCAGTGATGATATAATGCTTACTCATCCTTCTAGATCGTGGGTTTTTCTTTTTTTAGCCTCCATACCTAAAGGGGAAGATGGTTAACCTACTAACAGTTCCCAAGTCACAGACTCGCTGGTTGGCTCCCAGTGACTCCTCTTTCAGTGCCATAAATTACCTGATAATTCTGAGTAAACTTTCAAGCCCTTTCAAAAGTCCATCTGTAGAAGCAGCTGATTTGCACCAGGAACAGCTAGTCCTATTGATTTATTCCAAGAAGACTGACATATTTCCCTTTCACATCTATATTCTTGAAGTGTCAATTAGGACCTAGTTTGTAGATAATACAAACAAGTATTTCAGAGACTTCCAAGGCAATATTTCACATTTAGTTTGTTTTTTCCCAAATCTCAGTATCAGAAAACTTCATAACTCTTTTATCAGGATGCCCCTACACTTTATTTCAAATGAGCAGGTTTGAGGGTTTGGGTTTTTTTTTTCTAATACTACTGCATCAGAAAAAAGTTTTTGCATAGTAACACATAAACACAAATTAAAATGAAAATGCTGGGCCAGAGCATAAAGAGACATCTATTCTTTCTGCCATTTAAGACAGGTTTACTGCAAACCACAAAGTTTATCTGACTAGGAACACTCAAGTGATATATAAGCTGCTGAAAACAGTCAGGAACACAGCTTTGCAAATCAGATTAGACATGACCTTCAGAGGTGATGTGCCACCATAGCACCCAGAAGGTCTATATGAATTATAGAACCACAGAACCTTTCATTCTGCAAAGCACTTCCACCATCCAAGCACCAAGAAGCACCTTCAGTGTTCGCAACCTTCCCCTGTGCTTTGACCACAAGGAGCATTCAAGTCTCTTCCTGCACCACCGGCTAGGTTGCCCCCATTTTGAGGATGCATACACATGTTTAAAGATTTCAAGATACAAAGATGTGCATTAAAGAAAGTCTTCACTTGTCTTATACAAATGAAATCAGAGCTTTATAGAATTTCATACAACAGTCCTGGACATACACAACAGTAGTCTGGATGATGACTGCCTAGGGGCGTTGAATTTGCAATTCTTCTTCATCGTCTCTGACAACTGAAGCTCTTCAGCTAAGCCAAAGACAGCCTACAAACGAGCCTGAAATTGGCTACAGGAACTGACATGAATAGTTCTCAGTTTTCCTATTGCTAAATGATTACACGTACTCTGAGTAATGAAAGGAGACTTCCTAGTCTAGACAAGATGACTGTAGGCTCCATTTCCACCTCCAATGTTAGCTACAAGAAGATCTAAAATGCCTTGCTTTTGATACAGAACCAAAATATCCACATCTTAGAAAAAAAGCCCCAAAAGACAATTAAACAAAAAGAAGAAAGGCACCACAACCCCACATAAGAAACCTAGGCTGAAAATGGAAGAAAGAGAAACTGGGTTGCTTAGAGGAAGACTGTTCTGTCACAGTGAACCAATCTGAAGTTGCATAGATTTTGATACATGCACAGGAAAAAAAAAAAATTATTTCTAACCTTGACACTGGGTACAGCAGACAAACAACCTCAAGTGATGTTTAGGTTTGGCGTTAGTATCATATAAAATCACAGTTAGTTTGTCTTTGGATAGCTATCATACTAAAAAAGCTCTTAAAATACACAAGCCCCTGCAGCTGTCTGCAACCTTTAAGTCTTGCCATTTCAAACATACAATGCAGTCATATAGCATGAGAGGGCACTGAAGAATTTCAAATCAATTATAATAAATCCAGACAGTAGACAGCAGAAGGTTTCACAGTACACATCATCGGCTTCAGGATTCCTCACATAGCACTCTTAAATACACAACTGCAAGAGGCTCAGAAATCACATTGTGAATTTTAAAATTTTCAGTACATTCAGACCATACGAGCATTATCTGCCAAATCTATCACATATTCTTCATCCGCTGTTAGGGTTAGGATTTTCCCTGCTCCTTCCTTTGCCTACACTGTTCAAATGTATATCATAATTTTGTATGAAAACTCTTTGCAACATACTGAGAGCATTTTCAGTCATGTCATTGTAATCTCAGTTCTCTCATTCAGTCACTGTCTGGAGTACAAATGGCCACAACAGAACAATTTCACATCGCTGCAGTATTTTACCTTCCATATTTAGCTACTTCTCCAGCTCGTGATTTGCACAGGCTGCCAAACAAGCAAGAGAAGCTGAGTTTATCTTCAATCCAAACAGTCTAAGACTTCCATTTAATGCTTGGGTCTCTGTAGGATGGGCACTGTGGAATGTACATCATACTAACGTTGTTGAAACAAATTATGCCCTGTAGGTGCTTGGTCTTGCCTCTCTTTCATGCACGCATGCTCCCCTCCATCTTATTCATTAGTGCACTGCAGTTTTCTTCTTCTGGAAAATGGTAGTTAAATCTCTACTCGGTCATGTGAAATGGTAACAGAATGAATTCTTTAGCTTTTCTGATTTTAACAAAACCAAAGAACAATAGGATGGCCAAAATAAAGGAAAAAAATCATCTGTCTCAGTTATCTGAACTCAGTCTGACGCTGTCATGGTTCACTGTTTAAATAATGATGCATGATTTTTTTTAATATGTTAATTACCTAAATAGGTACTTAGGAGCTACTTAAACAGAAGATTATTTACCCCATTGACTAGGGAAACCCATGTGTCAGCACATCTGCTGCACAGGAAGATTAAATCTGTTCACACAAAACTCATGCTCTCCCTTGCTAATGGAGAAGAGATTAGTAGTGTGAGACCTGAAGCAGGGGCTTTGGGTTTTATCCAACAGACCCTTAAGACTGTCACAATGGATGATGCTAGCAAACATCTCTGGATTTCTAAAAACCCAGTATTTACTTGCCTAGGCATTCTGGAAAAAAAAAAAAGGGATTTTTATTGAGGAGAGTTTTCTATGTGTACGTTTTAATTTTGAAAGCTTCTGCTGTGTGTTATTTAAGAGTAACAATCAGACACTCAGCAGCCTTTAGAGGAACTGTGTTGCTGTGACTGTGCACCTTTAAGGCCAGACTGACAATGCTAGTTGATGATGTTTAGAAAGAGCATACTGAAAACAACTCAATTAGAGAGTTATCTTTTCCTTGGTTCACCTTTCCAGCTGCTGCTGAAGTACCTCCAGACTATTATTTTAATACCTGTTGATGAGGGCCAATCCATGTTTATCACATCCCCTTAGTACTGCTTTTGCATCCCAGGCTTGCAGGGAAGGGTAAGTGTCGGAAGGCTCCGGTGGTGCAGAAAGGGATTGCCAAGACTACAGCTAATGAGAAGAACAGAAAACATGAGTCCAGTTTCCAGGTCCAGCAAGCACACAACAAATTTTCCTGAGAAGAATGTGTTCTGTCTGCTTCCACCTCATGCAGGAATGAAAGTCACATGAATGCTCACAGTAAGCTGAATGAACAGCTAGGGCTGTTTACCATGGAGTTATAGCAAGTGTGCTCTAATAGGAGCAATTTACTGAGTGAACACTTAGCTTCAGCTAGAAAGGGCAATATCCTCCATCCACACCCTCATAAGGTAATTCGGAGCACACAAAATGAGCTACTGATGCTTCTATTCTGTATCAACCTCTGGCAGGAGGCATCTGTTCCCGAGGATTTCGAAGTCTCCCTGAGCTAGGCTTTGCAAACATCCCCTTCTCAAAGACACTAACAGTCACTTCTTCAATCCATGTACATGGAAATGTGCAGCCAAATATACATACCCCAAACACGTGTCGCATGCACAACAGAAGCGTGCCCACACACGCCCATTCACAGCCAAACGTAGTATAAATAACCTCGTTATATAAATAGGCTTGCTTAAATGAAGTCTCTTACTTAAATAAGGCTGGCATAAATACTCTTTCTTTATGCTGCCTGTTTCATCTCATGTTTAAGTCTGGAAAGCGGCAACTCTGTTGGAATGACCGGAGAAACCACCCTCAAAGTCAATAGATAAGAAGGACAGGTGAGCTCAGCATCATGATGTCACTGCTGAAGATTTTGTGAAAAGAATAAAAGGCAGGCAATTTCTTTTTTCGTGAGTGTCTCTGATGTCAAGATAGCTAAATATTAGTAAGACAGGCAATAATTTATTGCAAACAATCAGAGGACATCCTCAAGCACTGAAGCAGCAGCCCACACAAAACCAAAGTGATAAAAATAAACCTTGCATTCTCAGTTTAAAAAAAGAGAAAAAAAAAGAAAAAAGTATTAGAAAAGGAAAAGTAACTTTTCCCTCTTTCTCAGCATCTTTGGAAGGACACCAGATACTGTCCATACTCCTCACTGTGCTCATGTCTGTATTCATCAATATGGTTTTATGGACATTTTCTTTCTTATCCTTTTCAAAACATTTCAAGAAGCTGTTAAGACTGCTTTCTCTGAAGATGGGTAGGAAGGACCGGCTGTCAGAAAGGACTCTCTGAACCTCCCTCCAGCAACCCTGCTTCACATTCAGCCCACACACCAGGCCCAGCTCTACCAGTGTTCTGGCTCACTTTGTCAGGGCTGTTGCATCTGCTCAGAACTTCCTTCCCACTAATGAGTCTTTCTCTAATTGATCTTCAGAGTACATATTTCTTCCGTCTCGACCATCCACGAGCTAAAGATGCTGTCAATACTGCAGCATGGCAATGCTTGCCATTGCAAAGACAAATCCCACCTTGTACTCTCTTCGCTGAACCCTCTGCTCTTTGCACATGGTAGGTGGAATGATTACTTCATCTTCCAAGCGAAGAGACAAATTTATAAAGGTCAAGCAATGCAGAGGCAGTTGCAACAGTGGGTACAAACTGCAAGTTTTCCTCACTCTTCATTACCTAGCCTCTGAAACACAAACATACCTACGGTGCTAAGCCAGTAGTATTTCTACCTGTTACATTACTGCTTTGTTCAGGGTTGGACCATTTTCATTCAATTAATGCTTTCCTCTAAAAACATCTCAGAATTGGTTTTAAGAAAACAAAAATAGATGTTTAAAAAGATTTCAGTCTTCCTTAATCATGCAGGGATATATTTTCAAAGCAGTATGCCGGGAGTATTCCACGTGACTCCCATTCATGTTAAAATTAGAGTCACCAGAATAAACCCCATATGCTGCTTTGAAAAGGTACTGCAATGTGTCCAAGGAAAATTTTTGCAGCTTAATGCTGCTTGCACAATTTTTTGCCTGCTTTTCTTCTTTTGATTTATAAATAGATTTTTAACATACTTTTTTTTTTTTAATAACACTTTGTACTATCTAGAAAAACAGAAAGAAGGGATTTGCTGGTTTTCTTGGTTTCTCTGCAGCCTTTTTATTTTAAAACTATCAGTTTAATAAGAGTAGCTTTGCTTTGTAGGATGCGAAGCTTTTGGAAGCTTTTTTATAACTCTTTTTTTAATATTATCGCTGTCAACAACCTTTCTACCCTAGCCACAGCCCGCAGTGAGGTCTGGCTGCCTTCCACACCTGAGCTGTTGTCCTGTCTAGTGGTGCTCAATATTCCTGTGTTAGCCTGAAACTAATTTTCATATCTGGAGAGCAGGGAACTTTTTTCCAGAAAGGCCGAGTCATAGTGTCTCCTCAGGAATAGCAGCACTGCTGCTTTGTGTTGGAGTCAGGCACCACGAATATACAGGTTTCTATATTCAAGGTCCTGTCTTACTTTCTGCCCAATACAGAGCATCTGTAACACCTGTGGCAGCCACAGAAGCCCACCCACCCAAAGCCAGCTGCACTGCTGGGCTAACTGTGGGCACAGTGTGCCCTAGTTTGCCTCCGTAATCATGGTGAGCATTGCAGATGCTGTGCTTACATACGCACATACTGGTAAATACTGGTTGATTATTAAATTTGTCATTTATGACTGCAGCCTTTCTGGTCATTTTCATGCCTTAGGTTTTAACTTTTATATTTTTCAAATCCTGTACTGCCTAGTATGTAACTCTGAAGTTTCTTGTGGCCTGTTAGCTGCTCTCATGCTGGTTAGACATAACAAACCTCTCTAGGTTTCCACATCAAGGATACCAGACACAAAAATGTGTAAACTAAGGCCTGAAGAGGAGGGCAAACTTGGAGTAGTTACATCATTAACTGGGGTTGTAACTGATATGCAAATGAACCAAACATATAAAAGTGTGAAGAACCAGTGACCTGGGGTCCATCTTGGGTATAGCCTTTTGACTCCCCAGGGTGTACCTTGAAGGCCTTTCAAATAAATACCTACCTTTATTCTCTTATTCTTGTCTAGTCTCTGTTTTTAGGGTGGCCACCCCAGGCATCAATTTAAAGAGAGAGGAAAAAAAAATCTGGCAGCTCTGGTTCTCTCGTAATTGCTCTCAAATTTTTACTGCTTCTAACTGTGCATGAGAGATGGTGCACAAAAAGACAGTGTGGATGCCATCTCTTCAGTTTATCCTCATCCTTCTCATTACTGTCTCAAATTGCCACACATTTTCATTTCAGCCATTTACACCAAAAGCGCAGCAAACACTGCATCTAACCACTTCATTACTTTAACCTTTAAAGTATGTAAACAAAGGGTAAATATTTTGCTTAAACGTGGAAGATGCTTCCTCCATGGAGAAAGAAAAACCTCCTTGCTAACAGAATTGTGTATCAGGATATGGGAAAAGAAACCAAGATACAGTTGTCCTGTCATCAAAGCACTGACAAGTGAGGTGGGGGCTAAGTTCCCATCTCTACCATTAAATTTTCAGGCAACATGTAGGAAAATATAATTTATGTATTCTTGTTATCCTACTAAAAATAACTTAACATCACCTTTCTGTTCTCCTTTTTTACCCTTTGTACGTTCTGTCAATTTAAATGGTGTTCTTCTTTGGTCATAAACCTGTGCTTAAAAGAAATACCTGAAACTTCCCAGGATGGTAAAATGACAGCTTGCACCTGAAGCTAGAACCTGCGAGCAACAGAGCTTTAGCAAAAGCAAAGGTTTTTGTACAAGACAAGCACTTATAAAAACCCCTAAAAACCCAACAGACAGCCACAAAAGAACAAGCATCCCCAAAACCAATCCACTAGTAGCCAAACATGGCTCTGCAACTTCTACACACAGGACTTGCTTTAAGTATTAGGGTTCAAATGCACTAACAAGTTACTGTGTTTAGAGAAGTTACCATGTCAGCTGAGCTGTAGTAGTAGCCAGTGGTAAACATTTAGTAAAACATACTTTTGTGAACGTTGGCAAGAAAATTTTGAAGAAATGCTTTCAACATCACATTTCTGAAGGAGCTTGAATGCCCCTGAGTAATAACAGTCCGGCTGTCAGAGCTAAGACAAGTTAAAACTGCTTTAAAGGGATCACCGCAGTTAATGGGGAAAGCCTGACTTCTTGAAGTATCTACGGAATCCATCACAAGGATCTTTTGCGCTTTATTTAACATTAGAAAAAATTTATGAGATTGGCTGATGCTCCATCTGAGTTTTTTTCAATTATGATTAATGATATGAATTACTATTTCTTCCCATTTGGATAAGATATCCTACTGCATAAGAGACTAGTTTTTACACATAAAGCTACAAAATAATTCAGGTTGCTAGACGGTTCTAGGCATTAAGTCCTGTAGACACAGCAGAGCTAACTTCATACTTCAGTTGAGTTCCTCAGGGCAACTCTGGGCAAGCTTTGGGTTTCTCCAAGGATAAAGATTTCATAATCTCTCTGTGCAACTCGTTCAAGTGCTGCACCAGTATCAGTAGTTGGGAGTATTTTATCCTTACATCCTAACAGTTTCCTCCATTGCAACTTCTCTTTTCTTCTTTCTCTGTGTACTTCTGAGAAGGGTATGCATCTTCTCCTCATCCTTCTTGTTCAAACAATGGCAGAAGGTACAACTGGATCCACCCTGGATCCAGCCTTTTCCAGGATGAACAAATCTGGTTCCTTCACATTCCCCTTGAACACCACATGCTCCATCCTCCTTAATCATCTTGGTGGCCCTTTGCTGGACTAGCTCCATTTCATCAGTTTCTTCCCATTTCTAGGGCACAAAACTGGACACAGTCTTCCAGCTGTTGCCTCATAAAGGCCAGGCTGAGGGAAACAATCCCTTCCTTTGCCATGCTGGCTGTGCTTTAGCTAATGCAACCCAGCGTGCAGTTAGTCCACATCACACAAGGGTGCACTGGTGATTCATGGTACTCATCAACCCAGTGACTGTCCTACAAGCAAGCACCTACAATATTTGTAAAACATGAAATTAGCCTTTCTGAGTCCTCAATTTGCTTTGGCAATCACCCATCCTCAGCTTTTAGTATCAAAGAAAATATCCGCAGAAATTAATATCAAAACCCCGGCCATCATAAAAATCAATACAAGATACTGAAGTGTTACTCTAGTACGAAAATCAAGAAGCATAGAGAAGGAAATTAGAATCATCAAACTCTTTCAAATTATAATAGCTAAAGCAAATTGAGCAGCTACGAAACATCCTGTTCTCTGGAGCTTAAAAGCAACAAGGCAGTAAAACACCCTTAACCCATGCAAAGGTAAATAAGTTTTATGGAGATATTTTCTTTCTTTTCTCTTCAAGTAGAACCACCAGTTTAAAGATTTTGTCTGGTACTTTAAAGATTTTACACAGCAAAGGGCCATTTAGGCCATGTATATAACTGAATCCATTTTCAAGCTGCACACATACAATACCTTTCACCTGAGGTTCATCTCCCAGATTGGTGAAGACAGTTCTTTTATCTAAGTAAATTAAACTTTGAAGCCCACTGTGTGTGAAATTCGGCTACATAAAAGAATATCCTGTTCTCTGCCATCATTATTAAATGCTGTATTTATACCACTACTTCTGAGGTAAGACTTTTTTGTCCATACAGATCAATTTTTAGGAATAAGAAACACATGTGTGCATGTAATTTTGTACTTTACAATTTTAACAGAGGCCTTCAGATTTCTACTACTGCTGAAAATACATAGCTGCCAGTAACACCCATCTTGGCTCCAAAGACTGGCTTCCAATATTCTGTGACCTGAAAGGGTCTTTTCTGCTGTCTTGACAGATGTGGCTGTCCAAAGTAGTCAGCGGGTGTCCCCATCTAGAAAGTGAGAAAAGCCATTAACACCCTCCTTAAGGCAGGTGGAAGTACTATGAGCCATGTCATTGTTCCAAGGAAAGAGGACAGAGAGAAAGAAAGTCTGGGGGAATAAATCCTGTTGGAGATTGGAGTACTGAACAGGGAGAGAAGCTAAAGGAAACTTCACTTAAAACAGAGAGAGAAATTCAGTAAGATTGCTATACCCAGTCACTAGCTTTTAAAAAAATCACATATAGGCCTTAAAATGCAGAAGAGGTATTAGTTATATGACAATCAGACCAAAAAAGAAAATCACTGGGAAGAAAACAGCCCTTTAACAACTTTCAGATCCCTAGGGAAGGAAACAGTCCTTTAACAATTTCCAGATCCCTAGCTTACATAAAAATGAGTTCTTGGAAGGAATCTGAAAATCTTGACAGCTATGAGATTACATTATCTCACACATCTGATTTTACAAAAACAAGGATGTTTCATTTTTCCACTTGGTGACTTTAGAGATGTTGTTTTCACTATGAAGGGCTGGTCAATCGCTTCTGAAGAGGCTGACAATATAACAATGATATGATGAGATCTATGGTTCCCTTTGGGCTCTTGGTTAAGTAAAACAAAAACTTCTAGGCAGAATGTACAATTCAAGCAAAATGGTTAGAACTGCAATTTTTAAGTTCTTGCTACTGAAGTTCTCTTATCAGCAACACAACTAAGATCAGTCAGTTTCCCTAAGACAGAAAACTGATGCTTGAATTCTGAAGACATGTCTCCAGAGAAAAAAATTACCATAAAATTCAAAGCACGTGTGGAAGTTGTTTCTCCAGATGCTTTCACAGAAGTCTTCTAGAAGCAGACTTGACATTCTTGATGGAAGGATTGGTTCTTGAGCATTTCGGTTTCATGGCCATGGCACAAATATCTTCAGCTGACATGGCAAAATCTTCAATCATCTACACAAATACCTTTTTCAAGGATTCTGGTATTTGTTCCTTCACCTCTCCCTGGTATTTGGGTTAATATACTTTCATGGTATCAAATCTGTCTCCCTTCCTGTGCTCAGCTTTTAACGTGATATTCCTCAGCTTTCCAGGGAATTACTGTCAGTATTACTGGGGGCCTTGCTTCTCTGCTTACCGTGACCAACATATGAAGGTAACTTGAGGAACTGGGATGGAGCCTCTCAATAAATTATATTTTAGTCATCAATAAATCCACAGCATTTTTTGCATACTATTCAAATCCACAGTGAAGAGGGGAAAGGGCAAACAAAAAAAGAGCCTTACCACTTTCAGAGGCACACACAACACCTTCCATCCCCCAGTAAGCTATTTAGCTCTCAGTGGAAAAGTGGCAGAACCCAAGTTCACATGTCTCAGCTTCACCACCATCCCCAGTAACAATGCCTCTCCTGTGGTCTCAAGGCCAAATACTCTGTGGGGCAAAACCCAACACTTCCTTCAGAAAGTACATGCTAAACCCCTCACCTCCTCCATTTTCCCTCTCATCCAGTGTCTGGGAACTTGAGGACAGTTCACATTAGCACGCCAAGGCCCAGTTTAACCTGTGATCACCTAATAAAGGTAACCTACAGGGAGCCAGCAGAGGCAGGTACCTGCGTTGGCCCAGTGTGCACGGTGTGGGTATGGACTGAGACAGCTGGTATGGGGAGAGGAGAGGAGAGCCCATCTGCACCCACACACCGTCCTCTCCTCTCACGCCGCCTTCCAGCAGCCCTCCCTCCCATCTGCCTCTATCACAGCCAACCTTAATTTACACTGGTGCATCGGGTAGCAGGCTCAGCTTGTCAGATGCTGGCCAGTTACCTCATGTGCTAAAAATAGAGACAGGCAGCAGCAGCGACTGACTGGCAAACGCCTCTTTAATGGTGACTGACATTCAATCAAGACAATACGCGAGATGTAAGCTGCAAACAATGAAGGACATTTGTGTAAGGACAGATGAGACAAAAACAAATAAGCACCCCGGCTTTGCTTATGAGACACGTATGAAAGATTTCTGCTGCTCTTTTCAACCACGGTGCTATTTAGATTACAATTACTTAAAGCAAACCAACAATAATACAAGCTCTTCTGCTACTCCAAGAGAGGCTATAAAAATCTCATTGTCAGCTGCATCATTCATCACGATAACCTCATTTCAACTGAAACAAAATATCCGAGACATCACCTCTCCCCCCTTCCTTCCCTTTTTTATTTGTCTATAATAAGGTCTGTAGTCTGGGGAGCTCTCAGGCTGAATTCCATGCATTGTGATTCACAAAATGAAAATCTGGTATTATATGCCCACTGACATTCACATCAGCAGCAATTCATGCAGCAAAAAGCCATATGCCATGCACCTCTGATTTAACTGTACTACAAAAACATATCCTAGAAAGAATAAATAAAAATACAGAGACAAGAGCGGTTCTTGGGATCTGATTATTATCCACACTTTTAGACAGGAATGACAGGGGCAATATCACAAAATATGCTGTTTTGGTGACAGTTCCAGTTAGGCTATATCATTTCCCTTCACGACTAACACACTCTACATGCAAGTGAGGCATTTTTTTTCCAGGGCAAAAGGTTTCTGTGAGGTAGAAAAAGAGCAGTTAGCACAGATAACCTACACTCAGTATTTCTCCTCTGGTTATCAGGCTTTCCACTCAATCATCTTTTTGAAGGCTGAGAAGTTTATTGGTTTGATCAGCACCCACAGAGATGAAAATGAAGAGTGCTTTGAAAGTATGAAGTACCAGCAGTTTTAAAAATTATCATCTCCAGGGTGTTACACAGACCCGTATGTGTTCTACAGTAACACAAAGACTTCACTGGAAATCTGGGGGATAAAATTCCTTCTGCCAATGATGGCTAGGCTTTCCACAAGTAAGAGACTCTACTGCTGAAGCCAACAGAGTCTTTCATCACTGGGGAAAGGACAAGACAAGCCGATGGACAAGGAATGGATTACATTAAAATACTCTTGCCTTTTTTGTTGTTTTAAATAACAGATGTTTTGTTGAGACATCCTTTCCTTTCCCTGCTTTTGGCTTGAAGAAACCATCTCTTTGTTGGTCCACCCATCCTGGCATATAAATGGAGAGAAATCAAGCTTGAAAATGCTTTTCCTTTTAAGGCTATGCCCTCCATGAAATCACTGCATATGTGATCACTGGAGAAGGATTGTTCATCTATAACTAGATCTGACCCTACTACTAAAGACTTTCAAAGCCTTGTGGCAAAGACAGAAAATAGTAAAGATACTATTTTAAATGAAAAAAAGTCTTTGAACTAGAAAAACAGTTCATAAGCTACAAAGTGCAGAAAAAGGGCAAGTCAGACTGCTTCATTATGCAGTCTAAGTACTTACTTTTCACAAATTAATTCTTTAGCATGTATTTGCATGTTTGACAATGCTAGTTCAGACTGAAATTTTTCCAAAAGGAAGCAACCATCTAGATTCAAAAATGTGATACTGTTGTTCAGTTCTTTTGAGCTTGACAGCCCCCATTTTTGGGGTATGAATACTTAAATCTGACTTTTACAGACTGATGCCTCAGTAAGTGGAAAGATGCATCTTCAGCATCTTAAACACCCCATCTCAGGTTCCTGCAGCCAGGAGCAGCAGATGAGTGCTGTGGGACACATTTGGAGATCTGACAGGTGGAGATAAATGCACGGAGACAGAGAAGACTAAACAGAGCCATTCCTAAATGAGCAGCTGATGAAGGCACACATTTGGAATATCTAGACCACAAAAAGCACAGAGGGAACACTGACCAAATGCTAGGGAAAGGTCTTAAACAGGCTCTCTCTGCATCACATTCAATTGCACTGCTTAAAACAGACCATTCTCAAGGAAGAGCTTGTTAATCGAATAGAGCTGACAATCTTTGGCACCCAAATTATGCTTTCTAAAAGATTCCTACTGTATTTGAAGGGAGTAATTTCTTCAATTAAAAGGTCTCATTTTCTCTCTAATCTATGCAGCAGACTTGCAAAATGTTAATTGCCACAAATTTTTTATAAATTCATGCATTACACAATTAATGATACAATATATTTATAGCAATTATCTGTTTCCAATAAAAGTTAATAAAGTGCTTTTGGCCCCAGGTGTGAAAATGTGGGATTTAATTTGTGCTAATCTGCCCCAGCCTGGAGAATACTGAATTCATTCTATGTGAGAATAATTTATTCGCAATATCCCTGACTGATATAAACAAAGCATTCTCAAGGGAAGGTGCAATAAAGCTAACAGAGAGGTGCAATCATTCCACTAGCCCGGCATTTCCCAACGGTAAAATGCAAACAGAACAGCCTTCCAAAGCCTCTCCCAAAAGAAGTTAAATTCATCTGCTTCAGACCCATAAGAAAACAATAATGCTTTGGAGGGCATCTGTGAAGAGGTATTTTTCATCCCTTCCCTTTCTTCTTTCACTGATTCGAAAAGAAGGTGATAGGCAGGTTTAAAGACAGACGAAAGGATTTTACTTTCAAGTTTGTCTGAATTATTTTTTCTCCTGTTTGAGGTAATGGTTCTTTCACATTCTGAAGCTACCATTTGCCATCCTTCTCCAAGCCTCCCTGTGCAGCAAGATGGGGGAAAGAGTGGCACAGAGAGAGGAAAGCACCCCTTTGGGGCTGGAGCTGCTACGGCATCTGTGGCAGGGTCATGGAGGAGGCTGGAGCAAGTGGCCAGACATCCTGGTTCTGATTTTGACCCTGCAGCTGCTGCACTGCCAAGGCACTTCAGCTCTGGGTGCCTTTGCCTCCTTCCTGTAAAGTGTGGTTTATCAAGACTTGGCCAAGCCTGCAAGGAGCAGAAAAGTGCAGAATATTGTTAGTGCCACTAGAGGGGGTCACTTGAGCATACTGGGAACCTGCAATTCCCACAGGAGTGAGGCAAAGCCCCGTCACTTCCAGGTCAGGCACAGAGCTGCCATGGCAAGGACTAGCATTAGGACAACAGGGTTGTAGCAGGGGGGCATTTTGGACAGGATCTATGGACAACCTGCTTCTTGAGCCTCCCCAGTCTGCAGTGGTCCCAGCAAAGCTGGTGACAGCTCCTCTGCCACAGTGCTGCTCTGGCCCCTTCAAAATGACCCCCTAGGCCTTTGCTTCCTCATGGGTAACTCACATTATCTGATGGTGGGTTTGGCCCACCGCACGTTTTCACACTAACCACTGCTCACACAAGTTTGCTTTTTAAGAGCCTATCCTTGAACATTTAGTCATATTTTGAACCTAGCCTTATACAATTATTCATCCCTACAGCTGCCGAAAGCATGACAACACTGGAGAAGCTGAGAAACCTGTGGCATGGTATTTCCAAACCTCCACCGAGGAAGGAAATGGTATTTTTCATTTTTATGTTATGCTTGGTTACCTTTTCTGTTATCTTGTCAGCGAGCAAGGAAAAATGTTCGCAGAGTCTGAGCATGAGCCATAAACATCTTTTGTGGTTATCAAATGTCTCCGTGTTTGCTGTGCTATTTAATTACAGGACTCACGTAGGGCATTTATTGTTTGCATCTGTTGCCGCTGTGAACAATGTCTACTCTCCTCACCACAAAGACAGTTTGTTATGTGTATCCCTGTCAGTGACATGTTTTATCATCTTGCTGAGCAGACCCCCCTGCTGCAGGGGGATCCGGTGCTGCAGCTTGGCGTGTCCCTGGAATAGCCAGATACCACAAGGGCAGTTCTTCAGGTTACCAGGTCTGCCACTGTGAAATGGATGCTAGCTGAATGCTGAAACCAGTTTTTTGAGGTTTCTGAGAATATTTTTCCTATTACAAAATATTTTCTTCTTCTTCTTCTTCTATATTCTATAATATTATTACATATTCTTATTACAAAATATGTTTTCACAAAACATTTAAAAGCTCATGTTTTACACTACGATGATCTCAAACACACGTCCAGAGGGCAAATTAACTGAATCTCTAAGTAATGAGAAAAATGCATAGGCAGCATCATTAGCCAACCTCGTCCCACTTTCCTATTTCTCATATCTGTAGTTTTAGTGAATGCAATGGATTTTGTTTTCAAGCACCATAAATCACAGTACTTACAATTTTTTTCAGTTTTGGCTCCTCCTATTTAACTTTAGCCATGTTGGAATGATAAACTGCATCTTGTTATGAGTAGTAATTTTTGGTCATCTAAAAACGAAGTACTACACTAATATACTAATAAAAGCAGCCACATTGTGCCCATTCTCTACAGTGCAGCTTCAACAGTCTGCTAGCCAAGTCAAAAATTTTTGTCTTTTTCCTTCCACACTGGGACTGGAAGCAGTTATTTTTATTCTTAATCTGCCTTTTTTAAGATGGCACTACACTAGGTACAGAATTAGCAAATTGCTCACTTTGTTCTGCAGGTTTAATAAGGCAAGCTATGTCTGCAATTAAAGTAATCCATTTGCTCACCCTTCGTCCTATTAGCATGTGAACTTCAAACCTACCAAAAGCAGCCGACTGAAATCTCTGGAAACCAGAGTTAAGAGGATAATCTTGTCCCCTACACAATGTCCTACTTGCTGTCTCCTTGTATGCCAAGAAACAATGTGTACTTTACAAGATCATTAAAGAGATAGCAACCACAGTGTAAATCCACATTAGGGCAACCCAGGTGCATTTACTAAAGTACATCTAGTGGGGATCAACAAAAAATTTTCCTGGGGGAGTATGCTTTCATTTGGCCTCATGGGAGGAAGTTTACTGTTGGGCAGGTACTTTGAATTCCACCTACCATCGTGTTAAAAATAAACAGTAAACCCCGAACCAATTTAAGTACGTCTCAACCTGTGTGGCAGCAGAGCCTGATTACCCTGAGCAGAGTGTAGGTGGTCCCTGTGTGAGGGAAGTCTGACTGGTGGGCACCTATTTAAATGGGCAGGCTGCTGCTGAAGGTTTCTAGATGCTGGATGTGAGATAACTCAGGCCAGCTTTCCTACAGTCAGCACTGACTCCAAAAATCAACACACAATGCTTTCTTCTGCTTTAATAAAACATGTAGAACTATGTAAAGCTTGGGGACTAGATTATATTTTCAAAGCCATAAACCATGCTGTCTGCTCACAAATGACTTTGGAGAAACTTGTAAAGTGTCCTTTGATCATCTGTAGGCTCAAATAAAAACAAAAAGGTTTCAAATGGAATTGTTGCCACTTGCATGTCTATCTATACAACTGCATCTTAATTTCTCTAGGAAACTCACAAAACATGAATTATGTATGTTTTAAAATGTTACAAAGGCATAATATAAGCTTAGCTGCCTGTCTGAATTATTCTATTCAGGCATGTACTAGTATATAGAGAGACTGAAAAAAAGGTTTTAGGTCTGACAGTGTCATACTATCACCATAGAGATCAAAGGACTTTTTCTCATGCAACACTTGACAAAACATGTCTCTTTTAATGAATAAGAATTGGATAAAGCATGAGATCATAAATGTTTCACTAAAACATCATAAAATTCTTCCAACCATGAGCAAAGTGCTGGTTTAATTATTTTTGAAACTTTAAAAATGAACAAACCTATATGGATTCTCCACAACTTAAATTGAAGAACCATGATGGCACAGTATGCCATTTTGTCATCAAAAGGAAGTCTTAATATGTGGCTTAAAGAACCCTTGAGAGCAGGCACTAAAACCTGAGGGGAAATTCAATCACCTCGCCTCTTTTAGTGCCTGTCATTCCCCAATTCAAGAGAGGAGGAAGTAATTCTCTGTATGTGCACACAGACCTCCTACAGACCCTCAATGCACAAGCTAGTGTGATTAATCAAAAGTTTGAAATTAAACTAAGAAGCTCCTTTTCTTCAATTATGATTAAACATCGAAGCAAGCAGTCTAGATTTTTTAGCAGAGTCTCCAGGTCTCAAGAGTTACCAATCAATATACTGAGAGTGTCCGATTTTGTTTTGGAGGTTTTAGGGAAGGAAGGGAAGGAGAAAGGAATAAAATGAATGATCCCATCAGGCAGGTGGATAGCAAACCGTAACAAAGTGGTGTTTCATACACTACCATGACAATCAAGTTATTGAAACTGAAAAATAGTATCACAAAGAGAAGATGGAAGATTTTTTTTTTTTTCACACAAGTAAATTACTGCGTCTTGTGAGGTCTGCTCTCTTCCCGCTCACTTCTGAAAGGATGGGCTGAATGCTCCCCGGGCCCACGTGGCCCTTGCCTGCCAAGTTTTCAAAAGTGACCGCATAGAAATGGGTACCCTTAGCACGCAGGGAAGATGCAGGCAGAATACTAACATGCTGTGATCACCGAAGCCTCTTGCCAGGTAAGGATGAAAAATGGTGGTGTTTAGTTTGGTAAAGCCATTGGCTGCACTGGCAGCTGTCACCCACCAGCCAGATGGGCAAACCTTGGGTACCACTATCTAACGTTTCAGCCCCCACAAACCCTCAGAGCTTCACAAGCCCACACAACAACAGTTTGCTTCACTCACAGATCCCTTCAGACGTTTATCAGCTGAGTAATGCACATCACCACCACATGTCATTTGAAGTGGATAAGAGCACAAAAATCTCCTTATGACTCTAAGAAGGGCTTTAGATAAGCAAAACATAATTAGAGAAGTGTTAGAAATGAGAGACGCAAGAGCTTAGCATTCCCTCCCCTTTACGGGAAACAGTTACAAAATCAAGACTGATTCCTGCAGGCAGAGATCCTGAGTTCAGGATCATGCAGCACAGTGCCACCACCAGACACAAACCCTGGTAGCCCAATGGCAAATATTTCAGATTTGCCTCACAGAGTTAAGAATTGCCCATGTCTTCAATGACACATGCAGTAAGACATAGTGCCAATCATGCTGGACTTGACAGAACTGATAGGTGAAGTCACAGGATTATCAGAAACAGAAAACACAAGTAGCAAACTAGTCAGATCAGAGAAAAGCTCCCTGCTCTTCTATGAACCTCCACAACAATGCCTAACACTGCAAAGTAAATTACTTTGTTTTCTTTTTAGGGTGACCTGGGCTGGTGCCAGAAATGGAACCATTCATTTTCTGAATTCCCTAGGATTACTAATAATATTTCAACTCAAGTTGTGGGAAATTATGTAGACAAATCCTTCTTCTACTGAGACAGAAGGCCTGTAAGTAATAAGCAGCTGTTAATACATTTATTTAAAACAGCCACATATTATGAACTAGTCTTTATAAAGTTGCTTTTTAAGCTCTTGATTTTAGCAACCCTATATTGCTCAGTGAATTATCTTGCTCTCGCTCCTTCTATGTTCCTGGATCATTAGGCAGGAGAAGCATGTCAGAAATTCCATGTAAGAACAAGCCTCTAGGTCATCTGGCTACGACAGCATCCATTTTGGACTTCCTTTCTCTCTTTAGCCAGGACTCTCGTACTGCTGCCAACTAACTTGCCTGGAAGAACTCAAGAAAGGTCATTCCTCATTGTGACCTAAGAATTCACCTTCACTCTGCAGTAGAAAATGGCCATTGGGACCACTTCAATAATAGACAGTTCCAATTAGAAGTCAGGCATAATCATTCCAAGTAGCTCTCACATAACATTTGAGTCTGGTGACTTCAGAGCACTTGTAAGGCACATGCTGACACAGAGCAGCAGTCTCACTTTTCATTCCCAACCAACACTTCTATAACCAACGTCTCCCAGAGAGAGGCTCAAGATCCAGTCAGAGGATCCCAACAAAGACAAGGATGCCAGCTGGCCACAAAAGCATGAGTTTGTCATTCTTAGAAAATGCCAGAGATACTGTTCAGCCTCATGGTAAATTAGGTAAAACTCGGATGTCTACAGACCACTAAGACAGATTTGTGCTTTATAGGTGTTCTGAGGGTCAGGAGATTGGCTGAAGCTTCCAGAATTCTTACTGAGGAGCTCTTTGGTTGAATTTTTACTTCACTGGTTTCCAGGGTTTGGTGGTTCTGTTTAATTTGGTTTTGTTTGTTGTTGTTGTTTTGGGGGTTTTGGGGGGGTTTTTTTGCTTGTTTTTCTGGTTGGGTTTTTGGTTGGTTGGTTGGTTGGTTTTTGTTTATTTGATTTGGGGTTATTTGGGTTTTTTGGGTTCTGTTTTTGTTTTAGCAGGCTAAACTGCACAGCATTCTGTCATGATTGTGTCCAGTCTTGAATATTTTATCACTTTAGTGCTCACATGAAATGAAAGGGATGCACAGAATTATCACTGCAGTACTCTCTCTGCATTATTTACAACCTTGGAGGCTGCAGCACTTCAGCATAATATTGCTAACATAAAAAGGCAGAATTTCCCCTCAAGCCAGGATTTTAGTCTCCTAGTCTGCAGTGCAACATGACTGAAAAAGGTCTATGAACCTCCTTACATCTCCCATCCTCTATCCACCACTTTGTAAATGCTGGCATTCCAATGTGCAAGGCATCTAAATAGACAAATCTCTAGGCTTTCAGCAGAATGGGAATTAGTCAATCCTTGTGCCTCTAGGGAAGAATATATGGACTTGTTTCACCATTCTGCCCAGTTACTCCCACCCCACCCTTTTTCTTGCCTTGTTAAAGTCCTCTGAAGTTGCCCTCATTTCCTTCCATGTCTTGTTCAAAAGCTGAATGCAGATACAGAAGAACTCCTCAAACGATCTGTCATGGGTGAAGAACATGGGATGGAAATCGTTGCAGGTCTCACTGGCTAAAAATAGAAAAACAAGGGGGGGTGGAATAAAACGTGTACAGGCAGGAGCTTCAAAAAAGAAACGTAAAATACAATCAGCCACAAAATTTAGAAAGCAGTGTATTTGAGTGAAATCCCAGTTCTTGCAGCAAAGGATGTCAAAACACTATTGTGAAAAGCCAGCCTTGGTCTACAGTCTTAAAGACAACAAAACACGGAATAGACCCTGTCTTTAGGAGACCGACAGAAGAAGAGGAAGCAACTACCTGTTTGCCTGAATATTGTCTCAATGTTTTTTGTTTGTGCCAAGTTTTGTTGCTTGCTCTGGGACAGAGAGACAAAGGGAAAAAGCACAATTCTCCTCATTAAAACAAGAGCCTTCCCCACTGCTAACAGCAGGGTCCATCTTGCCTGCTGAGAACCAAACACCAGGGCCCATCACTCACAGAACAGGATTAGATCAATGTGCACACTGAGATGTGAAGCTCTGCTGACACAGCAGATGATCTACCATATTGTACAGCTGTAACAAGGAAAAGGTTGACAGATACAGCAGTGAGAATATAACTGATTGAATTTGTTCTTTGAAAATAACCAGAAACAAAAGCAATGGACCTTCTATAATCTATCCCTTATCTGAGACACACATAATAAAAACCAACCAAACAAAACCAAAAAACAATCCCCAAACTTCCTTATTTTCAATCAAATTCTGGCTTTAAGGAAAAAAAAATAATCAAGGAATACTGTAGTGATGATCCCAAAATGGAAAAGCAGGAGTGTGCTATGATTCTCCTTGAATAAAGAATGAATTTTCAAAAACTAAGGACTGAAGCAATGCTGACCTCTGAGCACATCTGAGCAACCTGAGTAGAGATGGACCTTTAGCCAAGGACTGAAAAGAATCTTCAAATTCTGCCATGACTTGCAAGATCACTTCAGTAGTTTGCATATCTATGTTCTTAGAAAGACCAAAAAAAAAAGTCAAGGTGCATAATCTTTCTTTATATACCTAGTCCTCAAATCTCAGCTTCAGCTTTCACCCCTTCATGAGTGCTCCTTTGAGCTTCTCCAGCAGTCACTCATATGCCTAAACAGCATCATCTTTCCTTACTTCAGGATCAAACAGCCACTACTTAGGCAAACTTCCTTCTGTGCAAGAACAGCAGAATTATCAAGCACTGGGATAAATCACATTTTCCCGAGGCTGAATCACTGTCTGACATCCGCTTTCTCTCACTGGAACTGGACAAATTAGAATTAAGACTGTGCAGGAGGATGTGAACACAGGCAGGCTGACTCTCTGCACCAGCTGCAGACACTTGGTCTTGGTACCGCTTCTAGCCACCAAACCATCCTTTCAATGTGTTTAGTTACCTCTGCTGCACCAGCAGCTCTTCTGTAGGAACACGAATTGTGTTTAGAACCACCTGAACCCTCAAAAAAAAAAAAAAAAAAAAGAAAAAGGTGTCTGATCTTTCCCAGCATACAGCATTCCAATTATAAAGCAAAACTCTGAAGCTTAATTGTAAATTTGAAGCTTAATTTTAACATCAGATTTACTAAGATCTAATCAATTTTTGAGGTACATGGGAAGAATGGGAGTTAAATTTGGAGCACAGGTTTAATTCTAATCAAGTAAACTCCATTTACTTCAAAGGATTTGCAGTCAAGGCGGAATTAGTCAAAGCAGGGACCTATATTTATGAGGAACAACTCAATCCCTTTAAAAGAGTAAAATGCCTCAGGCGTGCTTTTCAGAGCACCTTCAGCTTCCATTCATTCCACTGGAGCTGCAAGGGCTCAGCACTTCCAATAATCAGCCCTTCAGCCTGTAATAATGTCAGAGACACAACAGAACAGATTCTCAGAGGGCACTTGTCTTTAAGTCATGAAATACTATAATGATGAGTAGAAATAAAATAACACCAAGCAGAAGAATGCAGCCAGTACCTTCACTGTATAAATCACAGCACGAAACAAGGCAATAACCCTCGACATGCACTGGCCTTTCTGATCCTCCTCAAGCCTGAGCTTCTCACTGCTCCTGCTCATAAAGATCAATAAATCAAAATTAATGGAAAGGCTAGGGATTCTCAGAAAATAGATCATCAGTTCTAACTCATGCTCCTTACGATAATCAGCCTCAAACTGTATCTACTACGCTGACTGTTCTGCATGCAGAATTAGAGATGCCACCTCTCCCCACCTTATAAAATAAGTAGGAAATGTACGGTGTTTTATGCCTTTCAGTCTCAAAATGAAACAGTAAAAATCAGTGTTACTGATATAAATGGAGAAAGGCGGGCCTCTTAGAAAGCAGGATAAATGTCTTAAAGCACAAAACAAATCCTAGGAATAATTCGAAACCAAATGATAAACAGCTTCTCCAAAATTCCCAACATCATCCAGATAGCAGAGAAAAGAAAGAAATCCAGTCTGCTTCAGCAGTAGCTTTTTGTATGCCTTGAAAATTCTATCCACATTAATATAAAGTAATAGAATTCAATGGAAAAATCTTCAGGCTGCAGCTCTAGTTAAATCTATGTCCTGCTCAGAGTGTTTAAATATCTAATGAAGGATAAACCTTGTCCCAATACTTTCCTTCTCCTTTTGACAGATGAGATGAGGATGAAGGGAACGGTGATGCTGTTGCTGCTATCGTGTTGAGACCAAAGTAAGACTGAGTTACAAACTGCTGTCTTTGGCCACTCTCTCCAGCCCCAAGCCAGCATCTCCAATGTCAGAGCACTGCCTCTCTGCACAGCAAGCAAATTTAGAGGCTGCTCAGTTTTACTAATTAAAATCTTCTTTGAATTTATTTTTTCACTAAATTGCAATTTGACTAGTTCTAAACTGAAACAGAGGTCTAGTCTTAGAAAAAATTGGAGACCTTCTGCTTAAGAGCTGCGTGCAAAATTCTTAAGCCCAGCACTTTCTAACCATCCTTTTCTCAAGCAAGGACCAACCACATTTACAACCACATAAAAACATGCACATGGCTGCAATGTGGGGACACAAATCATCATGATTATTCACCATCAAGTTTTAATTACGCCTCTGAGAGATCACCTTCAAAAGGCAAGCTACAGATGTCTAGCCTACATAAATCAGGTGAAGATCTTGTTGATTTTGCATTCTTGGCTCAATTCTTGGAGCTGTAGATCAATATGCCACCTCTCAGGATACAAGTAGTCCCTCAAGTTTCTAGCTGATCTATAGCTGGAACTTTGAGAAAGAAGCTTAGTTCATTTCTCATAAATTGCACTGGCAAAAAAAAAGAGCTAATTTGTACCTGGGAGTGTGTAATTTTAGTATCTCTCAACAAAATTTTGTCTGTCAGTTGTTTCCTAAATTATAATAAAGACATTCAAGCATCCCAGATTGTTTAAGGAGTAAACATATTTGACATATTACGTTGTTCCTCTGTGGATTAGTAGAAAACAACAGAGAAAAAAAAGTGAGAAAGAAGAAAAGAGTTGTACCTCCATTTTGTACCCCATCTCTAAACACCTTTTCCCACGAGACAGAATATCATCAGGGTTGAATTTCTTTTAGCTGTGTCAAGAGTAGCTAGGTATTTGCATATTTGCATAAACCTGTCTTGAAAGGGCACAGATTATGTGATGATGTTTCAATAAGTGTTTTGCTTGAAGTACAGCAGAGATTTAAATTTCAAGGTTGCTACGGGGAACTGAATATGGACAACAGGGATTTCTCCATGCAAGACAGACTCCAGGAAAGGACCAGTGCACCAGACCAGACAGCAGGCTGCTGTGTCACCTCACTGTACAAAACAGTATGAACAAAAGGCCACAGGTTCAACAGAAACCAGCTGATTGTAAGGGCTCATTGCATTTTCCCCCCAGGTTAAAAAGTAGACTACAGGTCGATATCTATAACTAGTTTCAACTTGGAAGGGAAGGAAAAGATTAATACAATTTCTTATCTTAGATTGTTTTGTGGAATACTTGGGAGTAACACAGAGATAAGATCTCTCTGCCCCAAAAGCTAAAACAGCAGGCAGAGACACAGTAACACACCTCTGTAGGCAAGGTACTGCTCTTGATCTTAAGAAAACTCTGCTTTCTTTCTGACTCTACGAAACTGCTGTGTTAATACTACTCATCCTCCACAGTGTCTTTAAAATGGCATGTGGTCATTCTGACCTCCCTTGTGAAGTTCTTGAATTCAAGAAATGAAAAAGGTTGTACTGGTATGAAAGCTATATCTATCATGAAGGGAATGTTTGAAATTAGGAAGCACCAAATCCATTATTTACAAAATCCATTCACGATGCTTTGGGGGACCAAGATGAGGTGAGTTAAACAGTCATTGTTCTGTAAATTTAAGGCTTGGACCCATGAAAGTGGAAATGCATATGAAAGACAATCACAAATGAGACACTTCATTCAAGGATGTCAGCCAATTGGTCTACAAAATAGAACTTGATTAGATCTGATTAAGTAGATAGTCAGTAAAAGTGATAAGGTTGCTGTGTATTCTCAAATATTTCAAAAGCAGGCAATCAGCTTAAATCAACCATATTAGTCAGCCATCTAAACATGGTCACCTGGCAAAAATTCTGTCACACAGAGAGGCAGGCAGGCACCTGTGGTGAGGAGTCAGCCTCTCTGCTGTGAGTAGTATTAACAGATCCTGTGCACCCTGAAACTCAGCAAGAAAAGGATCCTGAAACTGCATTGGAACAATTTTGAGGTGAGGGAAACAGTGATGCAGAACCCTGGGAAACTGGTTTGCAAAGTCCCAAGGAGAGAGGGGTTCAAAAACAGCTCCCTGTCTGAAAGGTACCTGGGAGCCGTGTGATCCAAATTTCAAAGAGAAAAAAGTGCTTTCTCTTCCTGAGCTGCTGCTTAATTCAGTGTGAGTCATTTATCCCTTCAGTTGTTTTCTCGAATTTCACAGAATGGAGATGATAATATTTCATCAGAGAGGAGGTGGGTGGAAAGAACCACTGCACTTTCAGAAGTGCAGAAAGATCCACAAATGAAGGGTGCCATACGGACCTTGGAAATATCATCTCCACTTGGCATGGCCTCCTCTGGGATTATTATTTCCCAATAAGAGAAGGACCAAAGAGCAACTAATTCTCACTAGCTCTCAGGAGGAGAAGCACTGTAATTTCTACTTCTCCCTGAAGATGCAATACAGTAAAAATAACTACTGCCATGACCATTTTTATATATGCAATCAAAAATTCTCTCAGTAATACAAGAACATATAAGAAAAAGAGCACCTAATACTGCAGAAATACAGTGATTGCCAAGTTTTCCATACTGCTGATCCCTGTGGTCTGCCGGCAATAATTTGAACCTTTGGTTACCTTTCTGGCACATGATAGAGAAAGAATGTAATTTAAAGCAAGGAAGGTCACTGGCAGTGGCAGTGCAGTAATGAAGTAGTAATATTGCTGCCAATCGTGTAATTTTCTTTCCTAGGGAACAGTTCTTTTTAGAAGACTCCACTGGTATTAGAACAAAAGCCACCAAAATTGCCTAGCAACACAGGGCTACAAGAGAGCCTCAACGTTTTACCTTACCTGACCACATATTTAGTCAGAATAGAAACTATAAGAAATTGCTAAGCATGCAGCAAAAGCCATCAACTCAAACTCCTAAGAACATAAGGCAATACCATGTCTCTGAACCTGTGAGATCTATAAAGGAGCTATAGAGGGAAACTGGAAATACTAGCACACATAAAAGGCATCCTACAGTCTGAAAGCTTTCTCAAGGCTGAGAATAAATTTTAATATGCAATGACAAACAAGGATTCCATGAAGCTTCAGGACTAGGATGTTCATGGCGTACGAAGCCCCAAGCTCTTCAGTAACTTCCCCAGATTTGCTTTAAAGGTGACTGCTGCTATGTCAGAAAAGCATATCCTCTCCCCAATATATCATTAAATAAGGCAGCTACTCTTTAAAAATCCACCTCTCTCACTGTCCCAAATAAAAGTGGTGAAAGAAGAACCCCAACTATTGCAGCACAAGTCAATAAATCCCTGCACTCATCACTACCAACAGACCCAGCGGTCCAGAGGTGCCAATAAGCAGGTGGCAGACTCACTCTGCCACATCCAAAGGTGATGGTGAACTGAAAGAAACCAGGAGCCATTGGTGTCCACACAGGCAGGCTGACTTTGTGAAGATAACTCCCTCTGCAACTCTCAGTAAATACAGAGATTTTACTGCACCTCTCCTGCTTAGAACAGACCTGAAGACTGAACAGTATAGTTTGGAACTGCAAACAGAAAGCCAAAGTACAAAGAGAATTTTAAAAAAGGCTCTTATATGCAACTAGGAAATGAGAAAGATTACAAAGATCGTCATGCTGATAAGAGTTCCCCATCTCATTCAAGAGCAGCCTATTTTTGTTTGTGACAAAACAGGTGCCAATTATAAATAAATCTGAACTGCCTCTGCAATCTGTCACAGCACACTGCTGGGCAACAGGAAAGTGCTCTGCTTCCCTCTTGATTCCTCCACTACTTCCAGTATTAAAAAAAGCAGTAATCAATAACAATAAGAAAATGTAGTTTTAAAACCTGACAGATAAATTGGAATATCATTTTCAGAAGTGAAGGAGCACTTCATATGAATTAGTCATGCACTTCTAGCAGAAAACTCCTTGAGAGTGGAAATTGTACGAAAAAACAAGGGCTTGTATTCATCACACACAAAAAAATAGTCTTTTGGGAAGAAAAGGACATAGGTCTGCAAGCACATACCTCTAATTATGCTCTGGCATATCTACAGTATCCCTGAATAACAGTATAGAATCATAGAATTATCCAGGTTGGAAAAGACCTTCAAGATCACCAGAATGTTAGTTGATTAACGTGACAAATTTGCTTGGGGCCTATGAAGTCTTTATGGTCACTTCTAGTAAACATAAAGATTAAGAGGGAGGTAGACATATAAAGAAAAATCTACAGAAGGTTGTTTAACAAATAAACGTATTATACAAAACCTTCTTGCAAATGTTAACATTGCTTCTCTGTCGGGTTCCTATCAGGTTCCTGACATCCTGCAAAGCACACAAGGTAATGGTGGCTACATGAAAGCTTGAAAAATACCAACCAAACCACCATATAAAAAAGCATTTCTGACAATTTCTAGGCCCACAGATTGTCTACTTGAAGTCCAGCAGGCACAGGTAGTGGCACTGACAGAAGGCCAGCTAAGCTCAGACATATGAATTGAAGCACCTTCTCACATCTGTTCCGTGTTGATACCCTGTTCCTTTACCTGTTGCACCCTTTCTCTCCTAAGCCCTCAGAGAAACTAGACAATCTCATCTCCAGACAAATCAGGAAGAATGCCAGTGGCAAGGAGGGAGGTATATATATGTAGCATTTATAAAGAGCAGTGTAAAGACAGTCACTTACCCTGTGCAACCACCCTTTTTAGCCCTACAGTACCCACTGGCAAAGTTTATTGCTAAATGCTGCATTCTGGTGCATTTTCTAATAACTGTTGAAGCACCTCAGACACAGAACTCTGAGGGCTGAGGTCAGAAGTTCCTGGGTGCAGAACAAGAGGGCACTTGCTCTGCCTCTGCTCGTGCCTCTCCTTGATGTTATCTCCCACAAGCACTACAACGAGAAACTGCCTTTCATGGCAAAATAGCTGACTTTTCATATCTTACTCTGACTGGTTTAGAGAGCACCAGCTTATTGCTTCTCCTCCTGAAAGGATTCTTGCTAAAACGCAAACGCTTACCTCTAATTACTCATTTTCTTTATTAGGAAGTTATACAGACTGTATTACAGGTTGTAACTCAGGCCTCTCCAAAGACCTTCTGTGAGATACTTCATCCAGAATATACTCTGGTTACCATTTGAAATACAGACCATGCTGTTTTGATTCACAAGAGAGGAGGAACTGTCACTGAAAATGAATTCTGCTTTAAGTAGGCTGGCTAAGGCTCCATCCTTAAGCAAAACTTAAAGGAGCCTATGAAAACTTGCAGGGAAAACACTGCAAACATTAACCTGGGAAGTCTGTGGATTTTTTTAAGTTCCCCCTTGCTACCTAAGCAGCTCCCATTCCCTGTTCCCAGACATGGACCTCCTCATTAAAATCAGATCTCTAAAACTATACTGCAAAGAAACTATGTAGTCCTTGTGTAAGACAACTAGAGTAAAGAACATATTTTTGGGAGGTATATGGTCTTCCAAGCGAGCAACAGCAGGACAACAACAAGGAAAAAAAAAAAATGAGCAGATGGAGAAGCCAACAAATCAACAGTCAAGTCAGGAAGCAAAATAGTGTTTTTCCTGGTACCAAGGTATTCCTCTATTAGAAAAAAAGGCTACAACTGAATTACCTGTGCAGACCTGGCACAAACCAACTGTACTCACCATCAGAGGTGCTGTATACGAGACGCCTCCCCTGCTGCACTTTTATGACAGGCTGTTAGGCCGCCTTCAGTGCCCCCATGGTGGGGGATGAGACAGGTTGGCTGCCTGATACCTCTGCCTAATCCGTCAAGCCAGCTTGCGAAATGTAAAAGCTGTGAGAACAAAGGTCCAGTTACCTAGAAAGTGAGCTAAACTCACCCAGCTCCTCTGCCATCACAGAAAACGGAACAGGACAAAAGCACTCTAAATTCAACCACTTGCTTTGAACCAATCCCAGATATACTCAAAATGCCAAACAAGGTAAAAGACTGAGGCACAGGAGGAAATTAGATCAATATCAATAAAAAAAAAAGACTGTCTGTGATTAAGGTGAGGGAATTCACCGTGTCACACATCCTAGAGCAATGGCACCTCATCTTTCATGTCAGATCTGTTCTGAGCTATGCTGAAACTACATTGCTTGCTCAAGAATCAGGAGATGCACACCTGGTATCTGTCCTTGACTTCTCTGAAAATATGTGCAGTGCCACCACTCCTACAGCCCCACATAGGACAACCCACCTGTCTTGGGGTGACTTTATGCTGTTGTATCCCCTATCACCGCTCTGTGCCCAGATATGATCCTGAGCCTTTCTGCGCCTTTAAGACTGGGTGCAAGAGAGAGAGAAAAAAACTGAGAGAACTTTTCAAAACAGTTTGTGCTTCAAGGACACAGAGATTAGCGTCCTGCTGCAGCAGCGAGAGGGGAAGAAGCACCTTCTTGCTTTTCAGCCAGCTTTTCAGCTCCTTTTCTCTGGAGAGAGAGAGACGGAGAGTTGAACCTTGTTTTCTTGGAACTTTGGGGTTTTTTTTCCCTTCTTCTCTTCTGGACTGTTTCAACATCAGAACACATCGGGAGAGTTTTCCCCCGAGGCCTGGAGGTGGGCCCACCTCGACCCAGCTCCGAAGAGGAGAGAGACCATACCTACAGAAGGACTCTAAAATCTTCCCAGGTTTCTCTCCAGAGCGAGAGGTTTTATTATTTAGCATTATTATCCTTTTCCTGTGTGTTTGTTGAATAAATAGGTTTTTCTCCCTTCACTTTCCTCCGAGGAAAATATTTTTTTTCCCGAACCTGGTGGGGGAGGGGTGGCTGTAACCTGCTTCCCTTTGAGGAGACGTTCCTTTTGGACGTTTCCCTGAATTTGGCCCAAACCGGCACACCACCTCAGCAGTAACACCTCTACTCCCTCCCCTTCTACATCTCTACAAACTGTACCTTCTTTAAAGTATGCATATTTATACATGCATGCACTAAAGTGCCAAATAACATCTTCTTCCCCCCCTTATGTGAAAATAAAATGTGAGAAAGAAGAAACTGGCCACTGGATACAACTCTGCACAGGCAAAATCCTGTGCAATAAGCCCCAGGCTGGGAACACTCCCTAGCATGTCTACAGCCCACTCTCTATTCCATTCTTGATCTGCCATGGGCAACCAGTAGCTCTAAGCGTGGCAGTGACAACCTGGTGATCTGTGGGGAAATCTGTGGGCAAATCTTCCCACTCCTAATCCTTTCTGTAACCCAGGTGGACTTGCTGAGGCAAAGGTCATTAACTCACAGTGAAAACTGCACCTTACTTATCTAACTGCAACCAGCTAAATTATTTTCTGCCCCTACAAATTTTCTTAATCTGTAAATTACGTTTTTAACTCTCTGGGCTAGAGTCCCAAAGTCAGACTGACAGAACAAAAATAAAACTGCTGAAGCATACTCTTTTTAACACAGACCAAAGTGAGTAATTGCTACTCACAAAACAGGAAAACAGTGATGTGGCAGGGTGCAAGCTGCTCAGGAAATGCTGAGCCTCAGTGCTTGTTAGTGTTTTTATCCAAGATCATCACCATAACACACTAAGTGCCAAGCATCTTCAAATGGCTTTGTGAACATTAATCAGCCTCTAGAAGGACAGTAGTTAATGCTAACTCTTCAAATATCAAGCTTGACCTCTTGAAAGGCAAACGGAAAATCAAGCTAATTAGGCCACAGGCTTAAGAAGAGAAGCTATTTAAACAATACATTTCCAAGTGGCACATTCAGCTCATAAGTTACTCCACTGGAGTTTTTCACTTCGTAGACCAATATGAACTAAGCTGTACAATACTACAGCTGACAGAGCATAGTTTTGGATAGGTAGAACTACTGTCATCAAAAGTTATGTTTTAGAAATGTTTAATTAGGCTGTAATATTGCCCTGCTTTATGTTGTTGCTCTTCTTTATAGGCTGAAACATTAAACCAGCATTTCAGTCATATCACTATAAAAAAAGAGTAGTTTAAAACATTGCATTTTAGTCTGGAAAAACAGGTCCCTTGCTTAAAGGTAGTGTAGAGTGCAAACATTTTAAAATTAACTCCTGCCCTATATCCTAGGGCATTTGCATTGTATACTAACAGATATAATTCATTGTAACTCCAAACCTTAGAGTTTCTAAAGAACCTTAGAGAATCACCTAGTTCATGATAAGTGAAGTACTGCAGGTTGTCTCCTCATGATGCTAGGAGATAAAAAGCCCTTGAGTATAAACCAAGTGAATACACGGAAGACTGGGAGAGTAAAGAGGCCCAGACAACACATTAAGACGTGCTGAGGTCACATCTTTGTAACATATCAGAATTAGGAAAATAAGGACGAAATTTAGTCTGCAGTATAATGTCTCATACAATATAATAACAGCACAGCATTCCCTGGCAGCTTGTTCCATTACTTGTGTAGTCTCTAGTTTTGCTGTTGTCATTGTTATTTGATATATATTTTCTCTTTTGTATTGTAAATCCATTATTTGTTTTGTCCTTGTTGACTACAAGAATTGAATAAAGTAATTTTTACATCATGTCTTGAGGTTCCTGGATACATTTATATCTTTTCAATCACTTTATTCCACCCTGACCATGAGTAATTGCCTAATTTTTCCTTGAGGGTCTTATTTGCTGAAGTGTACTCCCTCACTCCAGAAATATGTCTGTATGCATGAGGATCACAGAATAGAGACATAGAAAGATGAAAATAATGATTTCTCAGAACAAACAAACAAACAAACGAAAAAGAAGCAGGCAAAACCCTTCAGCTGAATTTTCTCCGTTGGACTATGGCTGTATTTAAAAAAGGATCTAAGCTAACCTTCTTAGAAACTCTCTCCTATTACTCCCATTGCAGATGCTTAGCAATTTCAGACAGGAAAATGAAAGTCATCTTGTATATATAAGAGAACTCTTTGTTTCTGCATTTCAGTTTAAAATTAGTTCTCAAAATTTAGGATTATTGCTTGGCTGTTTTTTTACAAAGCATTATCCCACTCATGTCTCAAGAGACATTGCATATGAGGCAAGTGTACTATCCTCACTTTTATTAAAATAAACTCATTCATAACACAAGCTAAACAATATATACTAATCTGAAAAAAATACCATCATGCCCTAAGAAAGCATTTTTCAAATTTTTCTTGACTGAATCTGACCCTCTGTGACATCTGTATGTACAGGTTATTAGCTTCAATTCAAAAACTCTGAAGGAATACATCTGGAAAAGGAAAGTGTTTCCCAATCTACTGTGACAAGTTAGAGAAATAACATTTCCAAACCAACCATCAAGAAATAATTGAGCTTTCAAATGGGTTTTTGAAGAAATAGCTAAATTTCTCCATTGCCAATAGTGCAGGTTGGATATGTTGGTTTCAAAATTACTAAGGCAAAAGAAGAACTGGACTGATGTTTCTAGAAAAATAAGTGTCAACTCCTTCCCATCTAAACTTGTGAAAAGTAGTAGAAACTTTTCCTGTGTTAGATTAAAATTCAGCAGCCAGGAGTTTTTCCCAGCAGGGAATTACAGAGAGTCTGAACTGAATTGAATTCTAAACCTCTGTGGTTTTGGTTTAGGGATTGTATTTGGATTATTTTAAACTGGAACCCAACCTGGTTCAATATCTGGAATTATCTCCTGAGCATGAACTGGCACAAACTTAGGAAGTCCTTTGCTCTTGGCAGCTCAGCGGAATGGCTTAATTGAAAATAGAAACACTCTATCCCCAGTTGCAAGTTGTTGAGCCTGGAGAACTAAAACCTGGTCATTGCAAATATTTCTGCTCCTGCTGGACAAAACTTGCAGCCAAACTGCTCCGTGTATCTGTGTGTATCTGGCTGTAACAGGGTGAGAGCACATCTCCTCTCCTCTGCTCTCCTCTGCTCTCCTCTGCTCTGCTCTGCTCTCCTCTCCCCTCCCCTCCCCCCTCCCCTTCTCTCCTCCATTTATATTTCAGAGGTATTTTTTATATTTGTATCTTTATATACACCTCCTCAGACAATGTGATGCAAGAGGTAGCACTTTTCCCTGGTAGATTTAACAGGAAGCTAAAACTTACAGCCGCCTTCTTTTTCTTCTCATGCCTGAAGGACAAGAGGGAAATTTCTTAGAAAGTAAAATTCAGTTAAAAGTTAAGATTTTTAAGATGTAAGTCCAAGCTATCAGTGGGTTTTGACAGCACAAGTGTCATTCCAGCTGAAGCTATGCTCCAGCGGAAGCCCACACCAGCAGAGGAGGGATTTCTGCCACCTCCCAAAAGGAGCAGCTCGGACACACAGTTGGGGACGTTAAGCCATCCAGGAGGTGCCACATTTCTGTACCACAACCCTGCCGTGGTACCTGGCCTGGCCTCCCCTGGGCCCAGAGAATGGACAGCAGAGGACCTTGCTCCTGTCACACTGAGACTTCAGTCCCCCAGTTTGGTGTTTAAACTTGTAAACAGCCCCAGTCCCTTCACGCCCTCATAACGGCTTCAGGTCCCACAGAAACTTCAGTTTTCACAGCTACCCACACGAAGGTACCCCAATTCTGTGCCAAACTTACTGCTATATAATTTGCAAGAGAATCTGATTTATATCAACATCCTCTTTCTTAAATCATGCCCCTTCCTTCACCATAAAACACCCTTTCTCTCAGGAAGTCCATTCCCTCTGACCTACATGAGGCCTTGCAAGCAAGGCAGATTTTTAATAACCTTGTCATGCAAGAGGAATACAAAAGCAAACACAAGGCTTATACTTAACAAAGAGAGGAGGGAAAGGTGAAATTGCTTATTGTCATGGCTGATCTCAATAGCAGGCACAGCTTCAGAACAAATTTTGAAAGTAAGTAAGAACATATTGAGGTGAATAGAGACTGGAATAAATATTGCACAGGCTTACCAGGAAGGGATCAAGTCTGATTCATCTAATCTTGGACAAAATAACTCTTGTTTCTCATGGGTGAAATATGGTGGGCTTTATCAGCACAGCAGACAATTTAGTTCTCCTGCATCTGACTTGATTTAAGAAAAATATTTTGATATAGCTCTTTGTGCCAGGCAGAAAATCAGTAATTCATCTGCACAAAATAGGATTTGATACAAGAATCAGTGTGGTGGGTGAGGTGCAGACCACATACAGAAATAACAGAAAGGAAAGGGGAGGTATCAAGCTAAGACCAGTACTGCTAGAATTTCTCAAAAGTCAGTCTCAGACTCCAGATTTTTGTTAGTGACTTTGACACAAAAATCTAAGAGTAACCCTATAAAATTTGCTGGAGCCCAAAACTGGTGGCATTGCTGATGGTATCATAAGAGAAGATCAGACTGTCCTAAAGGAAGGATGTTGAGACCCAGAGAAATCAGAACGGTACGGCACTGAAAAGATTTTGAGTAATAAAAAGGATTTCTACTCTAATCTGAGACTCATCAGTTGTAAAAAAAAACAGTGGAAAAAAGACAATTTGTATACAGAGCCATCATTATGACAAAAGAAAAGCAACAATAATCCTAAAACACGATCAGTGAGAAATTTCTAGCACGGGTAGTGAAGGATAAAAATGATGTGATTACACTGGTAATACACAAACTAACACCTGCAATTCTGGGCACCTGTATGCAAGATATAGGGACTTAAATGAGGACACAAAGAGAAGAGCTCCTAAAATGGTCAGCAAGTGGAGAATGGTATTGAAATGGACTGAAATGTCTATGTTTGTGTAGTTTAGCAGGACGAGGACTAAATGAAATAATATAAATACATGGGGGAGATGAGAGAAACAGAAAGAGAAGACCTGTTAAATAAAGAACAAATCTGGCACAAAGATTTACAGATGTAAACTATTTCAGAATATATTTAGGCTGGAAATGAAAAGGTTTCAAACCCTCTCATGCATGAAAAGAACAGTAATTAGTATAAGACTGTAGTTCAATAAATCCATGAATGGGAATATATGTTGTGTCTACCAGCAGTGATCCAGTTCTAACCCCCCATTTTCACTTCTGCAGTAGTGCTGTTTTCTGCATTTACATCATTAAACCCAGGCCAGCTACCCCTTAGTGCCTGGGTATTATGGAACTGCTGCATTCATTTGCTCTACCTTAATTTGACTAATGTTGATTTACTGAATCTACAGTAAGAAAATGTACTGACTATAAAAGGCATACACACAAAAAAAGTGTATGTTTCAAGGAAAAGAAGTAACTCATCCTGCACAACGCCAGAAATCCTTTTTATTTAAATCTTTGTAGTACTTTACTGGAAACTAAACTGCACTAATGATGGTGTTACATCATCAGTCACAGTAAGCATTAGGGAACTCAGGGACAATTCAGAACATTTCAGCAATCATTATGATATTGCCATCTTAACGAACAATAACTGTGTGCACTATTAAATGTACAAAAATTGAAAGTAAACTAAGGAATCTGCCCTGCACTCACACAATCTTTCTGACAGTTTCATAACTATTAAAAATATTGCATTATTACTTTTTCTCCTTTCCCAGTTCCAACTACTTTTCTCATGTGATCACCTTTGAAAGTGTCAGTATGTTAAGATTTTCTAACTTTGTGCTTTTAGTTGAAGTGGCTGGAATTTTGAGTAAACACTACAGTACCCTCTAACTTTTGGCGACAAAGCTCACACCTCCTCTGCAGTATAGAGGTGGACCAAAAATAGCATTGTCTTCAGTAGGTTTTGCTCATCAGCTGTGGACCGGAATATATCAACCGGAACTGAACCAATTCGAGTTTTTCTTGCTAAGACAAGAATCATGCACCACAACTCAGTTTCTCTGAGTATAGAATAGGGTTAATGTTTCCTTTCTTCCTCTGAGAGTGATTGTTCAGATGGTCTAATACATATCACTTGTCATGGCAAATCTACCAGTATCTCAGAAACAACTTTGCCTTGGGCGCTCATCATTCGATTCAGTCTTGATGGGAGGCGGAACACTCAGCTATTATAACAAATCAGCTCTCCAACACTCCAGCAAGATGGTGTAAAAGTCAGCTCCACCTTAGACTCTCACTGATAGAAAAAAGAACAGGCAGATAGAAATGAGGCACAATAGTTCTTCTTATTAAATAGATTATTTGCTATTACTGAATAGTTGACTGATATTTTCCTGTTGAAGAGATTATCTCTCCGATAAATCATCACAAGAGAGTCTTAATAATCACCTCTCATTTAAATATCAGTTTTTGAAAGTTGGTGCTTTATTCTTCAGTAAATCCCTAAATTACATAAATGCAGGGAAATATTAAGCCCAGCCATGCAGCCCATAATGATGGTGCTGCCACGTCTAGTACTGAATCTGCCACAAACAAGATTCTTAAATTGTGCTGTGACTATATTGTTCACTGCCTACAAACCTTCACCTTCCCCATGCTGAACATGTCGCTGCTGAGGGTCACTACAGGTCTCTAGTTGCCCTAAACTGTTGTAAAATTAAGCTAGGAGTTATCCAAATTTAGCTATTTGGAAAAAAGCCAGAAATAGCAAACTTGCTTTTTAACAGAGTGCAAAAGAACACCTGCTTAATATGAACATGTCCAGAAGAGCCATGAGGTAAGCAAACTAACTCTGATCCAATGGCAGAACTAAGCAGAGTAGTCCAATGAATGCTTATGTGATGAATCTTCTTATTTTATTATACACCAACATCTCCATGAGAAGAATTTCAGCTATGATAGGTATATTGGTGAGAACAAGAAAAAAAAAGACTATTTACATCACAAGAGAAGTTTATTTTTTTGAAGTATCTTCTAGGCTATTTTTTTTCTATGAATGGTTCTAGTCCCCATTTTGCATGACTCATTTTGCATTGCAGAAAAGTTGCCTGCAATTTGGTAAACTGTGCTGATAATAATGAGTCGAGCATTAATGACTCAAGCTTCACCAAAATAATCCTAGCATAGAATGGCTTGATTTGGAAGAGACCTTAAAGATCATCTAGGTCCAACCCCCGACACGGGCAGGGATACATTTCACTAGACCAGGTTGCTCAGAGCCCCATCAAACTTGGCCTTGAATGCTCTTAGGGATGAAGCATCCACAACTTCTCTGGGGAACCTGTTACAGTGCCTTATCACCTTCACAGTAAAGAATTCCTTCCTAATATCTAAACTAAACATACTCTCTTTTAGTTTTGAATACATTCCTCCTTGTCCTGTCACCCTATTCCCTTGTAAATAGTCCCTCTCCATCTTTCTTGTAGCTCCCTTCAGGTACTGAAGGCCACAATTAGGTCATCCCAGAGCCTCCTCTTCTCCAGGCTGAACAAACCCAATTCTCTCAGTCTTTCCTCATAGGAGAGGTGCTCCATCCCTCTAATTGTCTTGGTGGCCTCCTCTGGACTTGCTTCAACAGGTCCATGTCCTTCCTATGCTGGGATCACAGAGCTGGATACAACAGGTGAGGTGTGTGTATGTGCGTGTGCCTTTCCCTCTCAGTACTGATCTCTCAAAGTGGTATCTTCCAGCCCGCAGTAACAGCGCTGTCAGATGTCAGATGTCCGACAGGAAGAGCAGTGGGGCGACTGTACTAGACCAACTGGTGGTTGTCAAAGATGAGCAACCAACTTCAAGGCTTAAGGAGGAACTTGCACACTTGGGAGCATTTCCTTTCTGTTTCTGATAAAATCAGAGAAATGCAGCAAGCGTTTTGCTAAAAGCTTGTCATTATTTTGTAAAAACTTTTCTCCCCATTAGCCTAAAAAAATTTACTTCTCTTAACAAATTTTGCCTCTTTCAGAATAACATAAAAATTAACATTTTACCTGTGTGTAATACTATAAAAGCAAATAGCTACCACTGCCCTGGAACGAGCCCTTCCTGGACTTGATTGGGAAGAACTAGAATTCCTTCAGAGAGATAGATGGAGACACGGCTGTGCGTGATCTTTCTTCCTTTTCACCTGTTTTCAAATAGAGGCACCTGAGCAAATATTGTTCAAAAGCTAAATATTTACTTTATTAATCCTATCAGGATGTCTAGAAATCGAGGCACTGGATCTCCATTGCACTGTGCCTACTTCCACAGCAGAAATCTGCTCATAGGGCTCCTGACACTGATCCCAAACCTCAATGCTTGGGCTGGAATCTCCTCCTCTCCCAAAAGATTAAAGCAATTATGTTTTAGCATGAGTACCATCTAAAGCCAAGGGCAGAAGAACCCACAGGCTCTTGAATCAGATCAGTACTGGTACCAGCAATTTTGTAAGTGCTCTGAAGGCAGCAATGGTAACATTTTGTGACAGTCAGCTATCACAGCCCAAACAGAAAGTCTCAGTTATGTGCAGGCCAAACTCCATTAGATCCTACATATGCAGAGGAGGTAGCTGCTTGGTCTGGTTCAAAAGTGCAGCAGCACTGGCACATTTTTTATTAAAGTAGCCCAAATACTGTCCAAGTCATGTGAAAGAGTACTTGGGCTAAACACAAGATTAAACAGGAACAAAAAGAAACCCAGAGAGACCTGAGCACAGATTTTGTGGTGGGAATTCAGTGGGGGTGGATAAAGGAAGCAGTTAGAGAGAGGTGGTATGTGTGTGTGCGCGTTTGGTTGCTTTTTCTTTTTAAACTTTTTTCCTCAATTTTATAAAATAGTTATTTGTGTATTTACTGGATACAAGCCATTCTTATGACTCAAACACTCCTGCCTAAGAGACTGAAAAAAAAAAAATTATACTGCTCTACTAGCAGGCACAACAGAATTATTCACAGAAGAAGGTAGAGCATTGCTTGACACAGTTAAAAAGAAGAAACACCACATGGCGTGTGTAGGCACTTGTGGTCAGGGACCTGAAACATCAAAACAAACCATTTTAATGATAAAACAAGGAAAAGAGAAGGTGAGAAATACTTCTCCCGTTCTACCCGCATTAATCTATCTCAAGACAGAGTATATCTTGCAAATATTTCCACAGGAATGTCTTCTAATTAGTTTGAAGAGCAAGTATATAAAGTCAAAGAGACTATTCACATAAAAACTTTGTTACTGTACATATATCGAAACAGACAGGTGTCAGGAAGTCTTTGGCAACAGTGTTTGAAGAACAGCATTAATACATTGCTTTACGTGCTGGCTTTTTTCCCTCTGCATATTCAGTTTTGATTAAGTCTGTTATAAAGTCTAAAGAAGATGAAGCACTCTTGCACAGACAACAGTTGGATATATTTTGAGCCCTGCATTTATTATAGTACTTTTGGAGGTCTTTCTTAAATGTGTAGGACTAATTGGTAGCAATCCAAGTGAAATTATATGGGCTTAGATTTAGGATTCACTTATTCATATGGAGGAGAAACTTTTGCTAAAACTGATACATGGGAAGTTCTGTGATCCAGTCTGCAGGGAAAGGATGAAATTATATACAGACTCAGTAAGTAGTATCTTAGCACATGAAAGAAGGTTAAAGAATAACTTCTGAGAACATCCCAGGCTCTGATCTCAGTAGAATTGGTAATTTACTTTTTAATTTTCCATGGTTTTTCCATTTTTTTTTAACAACACAGGAGGGAGGAGCATTAGAAAGAGCCCGACAGGCTCAGTGATGGAAGAAAGGATGGCAGAGTCTCTGACCACTGTGAGTGACTGACCTAGCCCATGTCTGAGAAGAAGATAACAATAGATAATCTGATGAAGGTAATTTGCCAATATGTAGCCATAAGATTGAGTTGTGTGAAGACCTCATTTACCACAGGTTGACTCGGCCTAGAAGTCTTCCAAAAGCATACCTACCATATAATAAACAAATAACCAACGCCCCCATACTAAGCAAACAAACATACAAACAAAAGAAACTCCACAACGATCCCCCCCCCAATCTCTATATGTTCAAGCTCTGTCATAAACATCTAAGTGGGACACCTGCTCACTACATCTCATTTCCAGAAGGTGTACTTCTCACAGGAAGAGGACCAAGGTACTTCACATCTCCTTAAAAGCCCATCCATCTGCTGATGAACTCAGGAGGACACATCTTCAAAATCTAAATAGGGTTCAACTTGTACCTCACAGTCCAAGGACAGTGGCTTACAGGTCAGTTCTTCAAGACTTTACCTTATCCAGTGTTGCTCAGGCTTACTGTTGTATTTGCAAGAGTTCTCATCAATCATTTTGGCAGTTCAGATTTACAAGGGTGTTGGACTCTCGTGACCCTATGTCAAAAACTTTCTACGGACTCAACTTAGGCTGGACTCTGCTTTTCCTAAAGGAATCCACACTTTCCTCTGCACTGCACCAAATGCAAGGGTAAAATTTCATCATTTATGTTCGTCTGCATAGAAGCAGAAGCAAAAATGAGGAAGTTCTAGAGGCACAAGTGTCTCCTGCCATCAAATGTTCAGATACATATTCTTTTTTCCTAGAATTATTACTTTAATCTTCACAAAATAAAAATTGAATATTTTATAAGCGGCACTGCATGGCTGGCTATGATCTAGAGGAAGTATAAACCAGCTGAAGTGATCAATGTTATACCAAGAAACTCAATGATTTTATAGCAACCAACTGTCACTCTACTGCACCAACATCCATCAGATAAAATAATTGATAGTGCCCCAATCAATTGGTATAAGGGAAATAGAGTCATTATATGCTGGTACTATGCCAGGGGATCAATATCTCCTTCAAACACAAACATCTCTGCCTGGTTTTGACATTAATTACCCACAAATATCTCCACATTGATATGCCAGTGGGAGACCATTATCCAGTGTCAGCATTTAATAACTTTGGTATTCCCCTTTAATCCTCGCTGTGCCGACCTTCCCTCTCTTGACAGACATCACTTCAGGATATCTCTCGACTCCTTCACTTCCCACACAAAAGATTTGTGGTCACGTTTGCATCTCATGAAATTTCCTGTTCATCTTCTCTTTTGCTGAAAACTTACATCCATCAGATCTGAAGGCTCATGAAACTGAGCTCATAGACAGGGTGCACGGTAAATGCCAGGAATTCTATTGGGACATCAATGGAATTTCTAGCCTTCATGTGCACTTTTTATCTACCAGTTGTTTGTGTCACCTACTATCAATATTTACATTATAAATGCTAGCAGTGATTTTTTTTTTTTTGGACTAATGGCAGTCACATTTAGCTTTCACTTGAAGCCCAAAATAAAAAAAACCAATAACATACGGGAAATAAACATTATGGAAGATTTTATTTTGGTTTTCGGAAGGATCAATGAGAATTGTCTTCCTGTGGATTTAGACCTCCATTTAAATCCCCAAGATCCCACAAGGATCTGTCGGTGTCTAACTAAGTGTCAGATCACTACAAAGATGTTCCTCACACTGAAGAAAAAAATCTACTGTTTTCAGAAAGCTATTTTCTCTATATTTTTATAACTTCACACTTCCCTTTGTTATATTGGGTTGAAATTGACTCATGCACCCAAATTATTAGGAAGGACAGGCACAGATAGACAATAGATAACATGTGGCTCATTTTTTTTTAATAAAACAGGCTAAAAAAACTTTGTATTTTTAAGTGTGGAATAAAACTTTAAAATATGAACTCAAAAGACTGAAATCTGCAAAGGCAAAAAATCTAAAGAAAAAACAAACCCTAATGCCAACATAAAGAATTATATTCAAGAATCATGGTGTTAAAACAACCTCATATCTTAAAGCAAACACAACAAGTAGCATGAGACTTGAGTTTGTGTTGTGTTGACTATCTAAAGCAGCATATCTAAACATGGAGTGAAGTTCATTATGATATGCCAATGCAGACTGATGATGAAAATCATCAATCTTGGAGTTGTTTCTGTGGGTTGTCAAAGAGAAGCTGGTAAAAGCAACAACGTCAGCGAATACTCACAATGAAAAGCATTAGAAGCGTATTTTCACTGCAGAAAACAACTGCCCCATATGGTGGTCGCTTTCTTTATCTACAAGAAACCTACTCTTCTGCATGCTGATACTCCCACAGTTCTTGCCACCTCCTGTCCTATACCTCTAGCAAAGCAGTGTCTCTTCATTCCGAAAAGATTGTTTGTTTTTTTAATTTGGAGATGGCAGAGAAAGCTACCAGTCTGCTGGTAAAAGCAGAGATGATTTTATACATATCCTCACTGAGCTATTAAAATACACCTTGAATATTAGGGATCCCCAGTCTATCCAAATTATTTTTAAGTTGCACAAGTTGTTGAAAACATAGTAAACCCAAGGTATTATAACATGATATAAAAACTATTTTAAACCTTATATTGGTTAGTCGCAAGTAAGATTCTTAAGAGACTAGTGGAAGAAAGCAACTCAGTGTATTGCAGGCTCTTCCCTGATTTTGTACCAGCAGACCATAGTTTAGGTAAACAGGAAAGAAGAGTGTTTCCTGTTTCTCCCTCTGACATCAGACACATCCAGAAACATAAGCACAAGCAGACTGCAGTCTCCATTGAGAAAACGGAAGAACTTTATGTGCAAATTCAAGCAGGGAAACTGCATTTTATACTATTAAATGGGGTTGTCTTCTGCATAATTCATATACTCTATCCTAGACATCTCAGAGACAAAGACTAAATCAAACCCCAACCCAGAAAGATAGTCCTTGAGTTTTCCAGGACTGCAACAGCTGAAATTCGGTATGGTATGTCTTGTCCCAGTCCTGCAAAATAAACCCCAGAAGTTTCTATGACACTTGTTTTCCTTCTGCAATATAAGGAACAATACAAAACAGACCCCAAGGAACATTTCATATACCATTGTTTTAAAAGACAGCTCATATGCTATAATTTTCGACCAAGTTGCTTTTAAAGTATTCATTGTATTTTTCCAGAATCTTGGGATGTAGCTTGAATCTCATTTTATTGCTATGTGCTGTAAAATCATTACATACACATTTGGTCTTTGATTTTCTCAGACCCTCATATCAAAAGAGAAAAGGATCAATTCATTAAAACACACAGAAGTTGCACAGAATTCCAAATAAAATACTAACACCTTGCTCAGGCCTTCTATATTTGTATTCCGTAAAAATTAAGCAATTTAGTTTCTGACTTACTTTTAATTACTCTTAAGTGGACATTTGAAATAATTTGGGAGCAGCTCTAAAATGTCTGAGCTGACTCATTTCAACAAGCCTGAAAAAGACATTAAGTACTTCTTAAATAAATATTTTAAAATAGTAGTAGTTATTTGGCAAAAATTAATACACAAAAACACTTAGCAAAAGCAGGCTGCATACATCCCCACTTTCCTGTCAGAAGCGTAAGTAATGAACTACAAATTTAATGAAGATAGAATTTCAGTGAACTAATATGCCTGTCTAGTACAGTGATTATGTTAATGTCTGTTGCTATTTCAAATCTTCCTTAGATACAGTATTCAGAGCCTGGCATCCAGGTTTCTGCATTACTCACCCAATGCAAATCCCTCAGCAATTGTAGGAAACACAGGCTGTGCCTTTACATTCTACACTGTGTCTATATTCACACGCTTCTCCCTTCACTTCTGTTTGTGTGCAAATGGTGGTAGTCTCTGACACAGGACATTATGCATTTTACAGAGTGAACATACTCATTCCATGGGAAAGATGCCAAATTATGATGGCTCCAAGGTATATATGGGGGAGTAACAAAGGCTTATGTTCCAACATCCATATGCGTAAAAAAAGCATGTTCCTTTGAACCCTGCCAGTTTTCTTCCAAGTCTGTCTTTGGGGCACCCCGGTGCCATTCTGACTGCTGGAGAAGCACTGACTCCCAGAATTCACCTGTTGCTGCTCTACAGAGAAGTATTGCAGACCCAGTGTGTTTTCCTACGGTGGCCAGAGAGCAGTGCTCCTGACTTTGCATTTGGGAAGAGGACAGCCAGGAGCTTTGCACAGGACAGCCTTAAGCTCTATATCACCTTTCCTGCATATGATGTACATGCTGCATTGATTCCTTTGCCATTAAGAGTAATAATGAGCATCTTTTTCTGTCTCTGTCACTACTAAATGTAGGCCATGATGAAGATAACACCCACTGGGTCTGCTGTGCATCAGTTGTCAGGTAACAAGTGAAAGAACTTGGCCTGTATTGATTTACGCTGGCTTTTGGGTTAAGAAAAGATTTTATTTTGTTCACTTCCTTTTGTTCCCTTGAAACATAAGATTTAACATAATGCAGTAGAAGGGCGTCTGTTGCTGCCAATAGTGAGCTCTAAAGATCAAAACAAAACGGCTGGTTTCACTTAAGTTATCTTGATCCTTGAATATTAGCAAAACAGGTGATTAAGTACTATGTGTAATAAATGAACGTGATACAAAATGCACTGAAAAGTAATAGCCAGACACGAGACTAATAACAATAAATTATTGTTGTTGTTCTTATTGTGCTTTATCAAGCTCTCCTACAAAACATCAGATGAAGTTAAATATAACTGAAGTCAAACTTAACAATGGAACCTACAGCACTATCTTACAAGTGTTCTGAGTACAGAATACTCATGAGTTCATGGTCTGTTGTTGAACCTTAGCATTTTCTGAACAACGACAAGCAATTATCATTGATGTAATGCTCCCTCTTAAAAGTACTTCTAATAAGAAGATGTGAGAGCTATCTCAAGTGGACTGTGATTTCATTGGAACTGAGGGTTAGATTAGTCTATATTTTATAAATCATCTGGACAACCACTAGATTTGTAACCGTGTTCCCCCGATTGTGAATTCATGCACAGTTTTGCCCATCTCCATCTGTCAGCATTGCTCAACTTCACAACAGTTAATCAGATTCATATTCTCCTAAAATAATTGTGTATGCTTCTGCTATGTTTAAAACAAAGGGAACAAATGTTTTCATTTCCTGAAGGGGCAAGCGTGTCTGCTCAGCTAAGAGCCCGAGGTAAAGAGATAAAAGTTCTCCCAGGAGGCCTTTCAAAGGGCCTAAGAACCTGTGGGAGCTATTCAGGTTATAAATGCTTCATTCAGGTTAATGGAGCAATTGGAAAGTGTATAAGGTTTAGGTGTCAAGCAAGTGCCTAAATTAGGCATACTGCAGGTGACTCTTTTACAACCCCTACAATTTTCACAGTGTAAGTTAGCATTACATTCAAACATGCAAGGTAGCATTGAATTAGGAAAAATGGACTCCAATCCTGCTTTTGTTTAAGATACAGATAGACAATGAGGTAAACTGCCTTTGCTGAAAAAGTACTTTCAACTTTTTCTTGGCATAGCAAATTAAAAGAGATGTTTTTCACATTCATACTGGAAAACAAACAGCAGTTTCAGGGAATTTGCCTTCCCTATCTAGCTAGGATAGTTGTTGGATCACAAAAAATAACCTCTATAAAAAAGGATGAAATTAAGCATGAACCAGCTAATTTTTGTAAACATACAGGATTTGAAAATGCAGTGTATTTGCTATTTGCAATTGTTTCATCGCATTTTCGCTGCAGACTCAAGTAAATACTCAGGGTAGTATCACCAGACAAAAGTGCAAGTCAGTACTCAGATCTTTTCCTTGCAAGATGTCTCCAAAAAATAAATAATATTTCAAACATAATTGCAGAGTGTAGCCAAACAAATAATTTCCATAAAAATTCATGGTTTTATTTCCAAATCCTCCTTTTATTTCACCACTGAGCTTGATTAGCCCAAGAAAAAGGAAAAAGAAAGCAACCATAAGCAAAACATGCCTCTTTACACTTTACCAATCCTTCCTCACAGCCGTGAATTGTGCTGGGCCCTAAAAGAAACCAAACTTCCAAATCTAGCTTGAGATTCTTGCAATCTTTCAATAACCTGTCCCATAGCTCAGTCACACAATTAGATCATTGTTTACTCTCACCAAATGTCCGTATCTTTGAATAATTACTTATTAGACTCCATATTGTAGATTTTTGCTTAGTGAAGTGTTTTCCCCAAATTGCTTACTTGCATGCTTTTTTCTTTTTTGTCTGCTGTTATTGAAGGAAGAGGGAGGGAAGATAAAGAAGCTACACATAATTCAAGGCAAAAATCTAACCCAAAATCCCCAAGAGATCCCTGTAATCTGTTGCACAGAGCCTCCATCCTCAGAGGCCCTTGGCTCCCCAGGTGACTCCGTGTACTGAGATCTGCTTCTAACTCTGGTTACCAAAGACACATTTCCTCTGCTCAACACCACATCTACTCTCTACATGAGTTTTGTTCTACTTCCCGAGCTCGGTTGTGCCTTTAAGACCTCATCCAAGTGTGGCAGAGCCCGACAAAAGTTGCCTGGAAGAGAGTCAAGGGACTTCCAGAGACACCCCAGTTAGCACCCCACGCCAGAGGCTGCTAAGTGACTCTGGCCAGCTTTGTACCCACACATGGCTTCATCTCCCTTGGCACTAACAATTCACAAAATACTGGGAGAATTACTGCCCTGGCCCTGAGTTACTCTGGAGTAACCGGATTTAATGGTATTAAGGTATATCTTACAAAAAGCCTAAGAAAAAAAAGAGAAAACCCTCACTTGAAATAACCTGAAATGCTTCATAACAAACATTAAAGGTTTCCAAAGAGGCAGAAATGTTAGGAGTTATTACAAGAATATTTAGGCAATCATAACCTTCATAGGACCTCACAGAAATGTGCTTCAATTCAGTGAAAGCTGGACTAGAAGCAGGTCCCCAACCACCAAGATTTGATTTACAGAATCTTTTGTGACACCTGCCTCAGCAACATCTGGCTCCTGCCCTGAGTGCCAATACCAGGCAGGCTATAAACCTGCCAATTAGAAGTCATACATTGAAAAATTAAATTTCATTAGTGGAATTGAAGTTGTGAGCTCAAGCTGGCAAATCTACAGCATTTAATAAATCAGCATGAGCCTACAAGCATTCAACATTAGGAAGACTCAACACATTTTCACACAAAATAGCTCTTCCCCTTTGCCATCTTAGCCACATTTGCATTAGTTACTGATCCAGCTGTGCCACTGTCACACCTGCTCCTCTCTGTTCTTCTGAGAGGCACAGATCAATTTGATTTCTGCTCCTACCATCACAAAATCCACCACTTTGTTCCTTTTCTAGCCACATGCAACTATCTACTCAAATATATTTTCATTCAACACAAAAGCTAAACTGGTTTTCCAGAAATCAGTTATCTCAAAGCCAACTGATCAATGCACACCATGAAAAAGTATGATTTTAAAAGTAGGAGACAGGAAGGAAAGACCAAAAAACCCTTAAAATTTAATGGAAAACTAACTACTTTTTATTGTTACATGCAGTCAGCATCCATCTACATCATACACTTAACACCCCTTCTGTTTCTGTTCTCCTTGTAATCCTTCTTCCTTATAACACTGCACTCCTACAGTTACTTGGGATTTTCCCATCTCTCCCATCTGTGGAGGTTGTACTTCCCCCTAATCAAGGTGAAATGAGATACTGATAGGCTCGTCCATTTTCCTTGAAAGGGATCTCTCAGCACAAAGATTTCAGTTTGGTACAACAGTGATATTTCACCTCCATAAGTAATGACTTCATCATATGTAATACTGCCACTGTTACATTTTTCCTAGAGGAAAAAATTGCACTCAAATCTAATGTGTTTCAGAGAGACTGTCAATCTCTCCAGAGCAGAAAGATCTCTACCAAATCTCTATTGAGTGCATTATTCTTTGTTTTTAAAAGTTAATTTCTGGGGCTCTACCTGGGTGGTAAGGAGCAGCAAAGGCCCTGTTTTCTGACAAAGTGATTCAACACTCTGAAAATTGAGCCCCTGGACTTAGGGCCCAAAATGCTCCAGAACTGAAGCATTCAAAGCTACTAGTCACTGCTGGACAAAGCCTCAGCCGCTGCCTAACTCCTAGCTATTTTTGCTGTGATGTATCATGTCTACTCCACTTAAAAGACATCCCCTTGTGTACATAAAATTTAAGCTTCTATTTAAAAAAAATAATTATAGCTTCCAGCACATGCGACTGCAGATAAAATCTTCTCAAGAAAGTTGACTGTAACTGCAGAGCTGCTGGAAACAGGATTACACAATATGAACATGTATCAGCTAGAACAGAACTGACAGCTATCATTTTCATTTCAGACACAAAGGAGACACAGAAGAGATCTTCATTTTTTATAGAAGTAGGTCCTATGTATGCCGTACTTTTTTTCTTTCTCTTCCAAGCTCAGTAATATCAATGAACATCCTTGATCTGACCTTAGAAATTCAAAGTTTAATGTATGAGAGAGCAAAGGGGTTTTAATAAAAAAGATAACACATCTGTGAGAAATGGGAGTGGGCTGTTTATCAGCATTAAAGGTTTGTCATTAAATAGATTCATTTGCATCTTAATAACATGATCAGCTTTTTATAATATGCACCAAAATGAGACTGGTTATACTTTCTTAAGACCACGGGATTGAAAACACCATCAATCTGTTCTGAGTGAATGGCACTCCTGAGATTTCTGATAGGGCTGTAATAAAAGTCTGTGGCACTTTGAGAAATGCAGGTGGTAAAGGGGAAAAAGCTGCAGTCTTGCTCCTGGGAATTCTCAAATCATAGCTCACATCAACTCTGAAATGTCTAAGTAATAAAACAGAAATCAGAAAACAGAAGTCCTATTGCTGTATCATTCTTTCCATTTCTCAGAAAGAAGTGGGAAGAATGAGAAATGAACACTTTCTCCCTCAGATCTCAGAAGGATCTTTCCACTGCAATAAAACAGACACTGCCACAACAGGTCCTGTAATATGACTTTTCTGGATGGAAATACTGCAAGGCTCAAGACAACAGAACAAATATTTCTCCGAATGGAGGATGTCACTCCATACTAAGCAGGGCACAACTTGAAAATAGGATGAAAAACTCTGTGATATATAAGCACGACAAAAAAATCTTGCTTTGCTTCACATCAGGGCTCAGGTGCAATCAATAAGAACCATCATTACTGTAACTTAAATGAGCAAATTTCTCATTATTCACAGATGGCTGTTATGTGAGGGGAAGAAGTTAGACCATTCCAGACAAGTTTTTGAGCGCTTGCAACTTACTTTTCTCTTCCTGAAGCTTTTTTTTCTTCTGCCTTACTTTTTTTTTCTCCAGCCTAAGTCTAATGGGAATTAACACTAGACTAGAACTGAAAACCTTTGTGCATACACACAACACACACAAATCAGACTACCTTGCAAGAAATGGGAGCAGATGGGCTCCCACTAATGAGATGACTTACCCTTCAAAATGAATGCTTGATAGAAGGGAAATAAACCAGGCTTGCTCTGAATGCTATTTTTTCCCACAGTATAACTATACCAGGAGGATTTTTTATTTTTAAACTTTTTAAAAAAGATTAGCTATCTTAGACATGGTAAGTCGTAGGGTTCCCTGAAACTGTTAGTGGGATGTAGTTTTGGCCTCCTCGTCTGCCTTCTGAGGCATTTTGGGGCTCTTGCAAGGCATATAATGCTCGCAGTATTCTGTGAATCAGACCTAGAGGGTGATATAGAGAACATAGACTCATACTGAAAGCTTGGAAAAGACCTCGGATCATGTCTCAGCTCAGTTAAGTACAAAGACAAATCCTCAGAAATGTACTGGGAACATACTTCTTCTCAGGCAGAATCTGTATTTTAAACCTCACTGCCTGTGTTGCCTTTGCTTAATCTTTAGTTCAGCTGGAAGAAAAGCAGTTTCATCACCTCACTTTTAACCTGTTTGCTGACCCGTGGTCTTTCCTGTGAAGCTGACACTAGAGGAGCATGCAGGACAGCAAATCTTCAAACAGTTGGTCACTACCTACAGCAAATTATGGAAATTGATAGAATAAAGGTACAAACTTTCCATTTAGCTACAAAACCTGACAATATTATATCCGCGTCTGTAAAAAGCTTTCTGTGCTGTGGGAGGTCAAGAAAATTTGGACACAAAGGGTGTAGAAACAGACTCTAACCCACATCCTCTTGTACCATGGTACAATAATGGTATATGAAAGCATCGTATGAAATGTAAATGTTCCCTCCACTGGGGCAGTTTAGCTCAGCGAGAATGAGCTGGAATAGTAAAATTTTTTTCTCCTTTTGTGTCGTGGGGACAAGATGCCCTTTATTTTTGCTTAGATTTTCTTGTTCTTCAAAAATAATACATAGGTTTTACTTCACCATTTTGGGATCAGAAATACTTCAAGAAATGCACACGGAAATTCAATTCCTTACGCAACTCGTATGACACTGCATCTTCTTTGTGAATGGATAAGCATGAGCTCAAAAAACCAGGAAAAAGTCCTGGGGACGTTTAGTGCAACTTTGAACTTCTCAGAGAAGTGGAAATTAGTTTCCCAGTAAATGGGTTGTTAGGTGTATGTATGTGTGCTGTGCATACCCTGCTATGAAGGGTGGTGTGACACCTGACCCTTTCTCCAGCCTTTACAGCTGCCTCCATGCCAGTGCTTTGGCAAGGCCCTTCGTGAATACTGTCCCCTGCTGTACTAAGCAAAACCCAGTCTCCAATAGAACCCACCACTTGTGGTGTGACGGTCCATGGATGTGGAGATTTGTTTTCCATTAATACTTGCACAGTGATCTGGACTTTGCAGAAGTTCATTTAATGAGAAAACGAAAGGAACACATGCACACACACACTGCAGAAGAAGTTTTAAACTGGAGTGAATAACAGAAGAAAATAACTGTGACAGCTTTACCAAAGCATCTACAAAAACACTTAAAAATTCATAATTTAGCAGTGGCATGGAAAAACACTTCTTTTTTTTTTTAATTCAAAATGAATAGGTATCTGAAAATATATCTAATCACTTCAAGCTGTCACCACCCACCCCTGGAATCTGAGGGTGGAAAAGAGAAGGAAAGGAACTGTTGATGATGGAAATGCTCTGTTATTTGTTCATTGTCAGTGAGGAGCGACAGAAATAGCTCTTCCAGTGCAAATTTTTCTGTCTTGAGGGTCAACTCACCTTTTTCAAAACCAAGTAGTGCAACATGCTGCTGGTACCACAGCTTACTGGGAAGTTTAAAGGACATAAAATCCATGCAATTTTAAATTGTAACTCTCGTGAAGATACCTGAAAATTCCAGCCTAACACATTCATAATTACCTAAGGCTCCACCTACCTAATGCAGAAGTTCCAACAATGGAATTTTTCTAACGTTGCACCATATTTAGTGTCATCTTGAAAGTCCACGTTTTCAGATCAAAAAAATTGCACTTTTATTGTTTATTTCTCAGCTTACTTTGATAAATGCAGAGAAAACAATCTCAGATGACAAAAAGGGTCAAATAAGAGAGATCTTGAGATTTTTAAATCTGTCTTGGGATGTCCATTCCTAATTTAAAAATGGAAAGAGACTACCTCTCCTCCTTGCTCTCAATTGCCTGGTAAAGAGAACACTTTTTTACATACACAAAATGTTTTGCAGATGCAGAGATAGGAACTGCTTTATGTCCTCACTTGAGCAAACAAAACAGACCTTTAAGGTGCGTCAAATCTTCTCTGTACTACTCCACGTGCCTATATATGAATGACCACTGCAGGAACCTCCTGCAAACCAGCACATCTAGCACGCCAGTGACTTGAAGCCTCCATAACCCCAAAGGAAGTGGCTTCAGAACATTAACAGGCAACATTCCTTAGCCAGAGCTATCCTCAGGGAATTTTTTAGTTTTATTTCTTACCCCGCAACTCCAAATCAGAGAGCTAATCTAGCAGAAAAACCAAACCAATAAACCAACCCCTCCTGCCAAAACTCAAAAATACCAAACAGCACCAAACAAAAGAAATCCCACCACCAAAACAAACAACCAAACCAAGACAACTCCCCAAAAAGCCCAAGAAGGTATGCCTCCTCTCCACCATTTTACAGGCATTTCTGAAATTCCTATATGGAAAATAGAAAAGTTAACTATAAGCAAATTTCATTTCCCTAGCTGCTAGTAGCTTTCTACAGTTACCCTTAAAGGCCATTTGATTTGATAATAAATTCATCATGATATCAAATTTACATAATGTATCTCAATGACTTATTAATATGCAAATATTTAAAAAAAAAGATTGAAAAGGCAACCCAAATGTTCCTAAAACATGAAGATATGCTATTTAACAATGGGGGTGGGGTGAATCAAATGGAACCTCACCATTGCACAAGCAAAGCACAGCCAGAGAATACAAGAGACTGAGCTCTAGACCACCTGCACTGAAAATCCCATAGCTGTCCTAAGTATTCACAAAACCTAAAATGTATAATTTTGAAAAACACGGAAATAATTATTGGAAAATATTACAGCTGCCTGTCACTATTTAGAAGAGGAAGGAAAAGAAAGGGGTAGATGATGGCTCCACTGTTGGAAGCTGAAGGAAGAGAAGGAAGAGAAGGAAGAGAAGAATTCCAGGACAGATTTCCAAACACCTGTCTGTAAAGCTCAAGAATACTTCACAAATAATCCTCAAGACTTTTAATGCCTTCAAATATAGCACATGACCAAAATACTATTGTAGATCAGTGATTCTCTGGACTTTCCAGATGACATCCTTATAACAACCCTGATAGTGAATTACTGTATGAAAATGCAGTGAACTTTCCCAACTAGAAATGCACTGGACTCTGGGACATTAATTTAGGCAAAGACTACCAACATCTAAGCTCTTAGCTGCTATCAGGCCCATGAGTTCTAACAGCACCTTGCAGCTGGTCATAGTAGGAATTGCTCTAGTCTTACCACGAGCTCTCACATAACATACCTGGGAAAAAGTGATACAAGAAAAGCTGGCGATAAAAGTAAAAATGGGGGGGCTGCACTGTCCTTACAGTCTGAAGTCTTTTTATAATAGAAGATTCACTATTTTTCATGGCAATGGTCAGCTTGCACCATGGCTCCACACAGCGTGTCTTTGATACCTGCAAAACTATCACCTCTGAAATCACAAGGCTTAATGTTTAAAAAAAAAAAAAAAGAGAGGGAAAGAGATTGGACATTTTCCATTTTTACCTATTAGGTCTCACCAAAGATTTTTTAAGAATCCAAGAAGAGGCATTTCTTGTTTGTGGGTTGAATTTTTTTTTCCAAGTCAAGAATCTTATTTTTGTATTGCAAAGCATAAAAATCAAAAACCTAATTTAAAAGTAATTGCATCCTGATTAACTAATAAATATGGGACCTAGACAGACATACTCAAAACTGTTTTCTGTGGAAAATCATTCACTTCCTTATAGTGTCTTTTCATTGGCACTGGCTCTGATAACTTTCCTCTAAGAAAATGGTTCCATTTGTTTTGATAACAGCATCTGCCTTGAGCAAAACTAGCAATGAAAATCCTGTGTTACACCTCAATCAGTTTTTTGCCTATTTAAGACTTAAGGTAACTTTTCCTGCTTAGGGATATCTCCTGAAGTTTCCTTAATGTCTCAGGTAAGGCTTGCTAGCACTCTAAAAATCTCAAATGATTAACAACTGAGATACTGTCCAGCCTACCTGGAAAATGAGAACTTCAATTCTACAAGCTCTGCTCCACCCTGTGACAAACCTATGCTGAATTCTATGGTGTTCAGTCACATTTTGTACAGCTAAACAATGTCCTGTTACCAGCTGGGATGAACATACTGTATTCCATACCAGATACCAAAAACTATGGAGACCTAAACACATGAAGGACAAAATATGTTATGATGAACACAAGTGAAACTTGTGCTAATAAAGCCATTTGCTATGCTTTCTGTTTTGGTCAGTTCCATGCATAATTGTCATTCAGAGCTTGGAGAGGCCCAAGGAACTGTCAGAGATCTTCTCTCAGATTTTTACTATGCAAATATTCGTGCTAAGAAGCTACAAACATAAAAGTGAAACACAGCCAGTCAAAGCACAACGAAACAGGACTTAGTATCCACCAGAAGAAAATTTATTGCAAAAAGCTTAAGAAAGTCAGTGTTATGCCAACAACCTCTTTCCCACTCACATGTACACAAACAAGCAATGATTTTCTGTGGCTTGATTACCTACTTCAGATGAACAAAGAGTCAAACACTTTTCCTTAGCTCCTTATCAGTCATTTCATACATGCCTGTAGCTAAAATCATTATGCTATGGTTTTTTAAGCGTCTGTCACCAAGTGGGTCTTTGATGTGAAGAGACAACGAATCTGGATAGAGCTGATGGATGTTTTAAGTCCTTTCTTAAAGGCTTGATGGAATAATTAAACTGATGCTCTGTAGTGGTAATTAGGGGAGAAAATAGAGCCACCAGTCAGTTTGGGGAATTATTAGCAAGCAATTTAGCAAGCTGTGCACATATAATACACAAAGGCTCAGGAAAAATAAGCAGAGTGCTTAGTCCTGAAGAGTGGGAACCTAGAAGTGCTGGAGGCCCTAGGTCTGTTAATGCACAGCATTTGAAACGGCAAGAAAAAGAATAAACCATGTGTACAAACTTCAGTAACAAAAAAGACATAAGGGAAAAAATAGGGATATATCTAACTGGAGTCACAATTTTTCCCTTCAAAAAATACTTGGAAAGATCCAGAAGAGAGTCTCAGCGCTCTGTGCCACAAGGACATACATAGTACATTAAAAGGTGTTCAGTGGCAGCTAACAACTCTTCTGTCAGAAAGCATTTACGTCTCTAATAATTCTTCAAAGAGAGCTCAATTTTGTTACAATATCTCCAGTAGAGGAAATAAAAAGTCATGGGAGCCTAGATTAGTATGAGAACCTGGCTTCAAAGACAAAAGAATCTGCATGGGTGCTTGTGTTCATGTCTCCCTATTAATAAAATACCTACTGTGATAAGATCCTGGAGTAAGCAGCATGTAATTATATTCCTCTAATGACTTATCAGCATAGATAGGCACACAACTAGTGTGTACAAAGGCTGCAGCTCTAAGCTGTCTAAAAAATGGTGAGCCGGAATTATAGGAGACTGCTGTTTCTGAGAGGTGTCCTGAGAGCCCCTATGGACCTCCTGACACATTAAGGAAAAGAAATGTGAGAGGAATTGTATGCCCTTGAGAAGAACTAGGGCCATCTTTTTTCAAAACTCTCAGGAAATAACAAAATAGAAAGTGCAGCTACGTTAGCTAAAAACATGCCTGTCGTGCCATTGCTTACATTTCTTACAGGAGTGATGTGATCCTTATGCAAAGTTTTCTAGCAGACCATGGTTTCACCTCTTGTCTCCACCTCACAACACTACATCACAGTTATAGTTGTTATAATGCCATAAGCCAGTTTTTTGGGCTACGTGGAATTCCTCTACCAAAATCAAAAGTGCTCTTTCCTCTCCCTTTCTTTCAGGCATTAAAGCTTTATCTTTAAAAATTACACTGAAGCTAATTTTCAATTCATGAAAGATAGCCATGACAAAAATTCAGCACAAAGAGACCAGAAATGTTATGAAACAAGAAATTCAATTCCCTCCCACATATAAAGAAACATGCCATGAAAATTCATTCATGACATTTAAACATTTGTACCGAGTTTCTGCCAGTCCAGGAATATGGAATAGAACTTGTGGACTAAAGAAGTAGAGCTGAAAGGGCAGTTTTAAGAGTGGATGTACTCACTTTTTAAATCCCCCCTCACGGAACAGAACAAAATACAACCCCACAGACTCCTTTTTTCATTTGACTTACCCAGCACAATTTAAAGCTGTTGCTGAATGTGAACATCTCTAAGGCCTTTGAGAGGCCTGAGGGTCTGTAGCTTTCTCCTGCCCCAGTTCCAGCCAATCTGTGCTTCTTCAAGAAGGGCAAGAGAAGTTTAATTGTAAGAAGCTAATTTTCTTAAACTTTTCATTAGCAAGCATTTCAACAGAAATGAAGGTGACAGATGGTATTTCAACATGTACATAACAGCAGTAACCCAGTGTTAAAAATCTGTGTCACCTTCATGGCACAGCTCCAGTCCTTCATGTTACTCACCATTACTGTTATTTTTACTTGCAAAGAAGAGTTTGACTGGAAGAGATTTACAACAAAATACATTAAGGGCTGTGTGATAATGATTTAGAATTAAATATTTATAGTGGATGGTAAATAATTTGAAGAAAATATATTAAGATCTCAGGCTCTAATTATTCTGTTTTCATTGTTTTGATCGACTCTGAGAAAACAATCTTGCAAAATAAAAATCAAGCACATGCCCTTTTTAAGAGATTAGGAATGGTTGACGGCTAAGTATAACCTCTCCATGAAAACAATTATACTACCAGTTTCAAGCGGGTATATGATCAATAAGTTTAAAGTAGCATTCCACAATATTGAGTGGTGTCAAAACGTAAGTACAATTATATGACAAACTTAACTAGTCTCTGGTTTAGTTTTTGGTTGGGTTTCTTTCCCCCGATAACATTCGCATTCACCTGTTTGGTCCACCAAGCAACAGAAGTAAGGTTTTTGTAGCAGCCTAAATAAATGCAAGCAGTGTGTTTGCAGTGCACAATGCATGGCTCCAGAAGCAGCACGACTTAACCAGAGAAAAGCTTCAGACACATTTGTCTAAGCTGTACTCAGTGCCTGCCTTACCCCTGTGTGTACTGCATCAGGGCATTCTGTCCAGGCTTCTCTCTCAGACGCCTGGCAGTTCAAATTTGAAATGCTTGCAAAGCTCAAAAACTCCCCTCCCAGATTCAGAGTTTAAAAAGATGCCTAATTTTCTTAGAATGAACAAAGTTTAAAAGTCTAAGAGGGTAAAGCTTTCTGACAGAGAACCTGACTGTACAGTCAACAGCAACCCAGAAGTGCCTCCAGTGCCTTGCAAGCATCCATGAATCTTCAAGTTCAGGGATAACCAGAGACAATTAGTGGTACATTCACTATCTCAGAGCCAATCCAGTAAAGGGTTTTTACAAGGATACTCAGCTGCTCAGCGAAGGGAGTATTTTTTGCAAGGCCTTGTGCATTTCCCAGAATACTACAAATGTACTGGCCTTTCCAAGTACAGCCTGGTCTCGGGAACTACAGGAATTAGTAGTTAATGCTGTTTTCATTCCATCAGAGAACCTGCTAATGCAATTGTCCTCAACCCCCAAATCATTCTTCCTTTCTTTGGAAGAGGTGCATCTCTTCACCTGCAACACATCTTATCTTTCACCCTGAAAACCCTTTACCTTTGCCAACAGAAACATTTCTGGAGCATACAAAACAACATTAATATACACTAAAATTTGCCATAAAAAAAAAAAAGGGCTTTTATACATTGTTCAATTCTGTGTACAATTCATTACGCAACTTCACTCTTTGAAAAGGAGCAGCTGCAAACTTTCCAGTCTGATGCGCAGCAGTGCTGTGCAACCATAAGGGCTAACTTCAGATTTGAAGCATAGTTTGCTACAAAATACAAGAGATTTTGGCTACTTTTAGTAAATCTATATTTACAAAATATTACCATAAAATGAAATGAGAAGGTCCAAAATGGATTCAAAGATTATTTTTCTCTTAACTTCAACCTGCTCAGAATTAAAATATCCCTGAACAATGTCTAGCCCTTAAAATGTACAGAAATTGCTCTAGAAAAGCAGCAAACATCTCAGCTCTCTGAAGTTCCTTTCCTCTGCAGTGTTTCAAGGGAACTTTAAACCCCTGAATTTTATTACAGGATTTTGTCTACAGTTTCCTTCTTCAAGGCTCTATTAGAATCACAGAATCATTGAGGCCAGAAACACCTCTAAGGCAATCAAGTCCAGCTGGAAATATAGCACTGTTAAGTCCACCACTAAACCGTGTCCCAAAGTGCCACATCTACACATCTTTTAAATACCTCCAGAAATGGTGATTCAACCACTTCCTGGGCAGCCTGTTCCAAGGTTCAGCATTGCAAGAAGGAAGTCTGCTGTATTTTTATATTCTACGGAAACCAAGAAGTGCTGTGAACACACCAAATGAACAGCTAACAAACCTCTCCAATCTCAGAAGAGATGCAGAGTTTTTGAAATGGGAGATACTTTTAAGATTTTATTTTCATACTTCTCCATATGGAAATAAATAAAAATATTTTAACATATGGCAACTTATTCCTCTGGCAATAATCCAAATTACTTTAATATTTCTTGCGTATTGTCACATCTGCCCAGACTTTTAACTTGCCACATTATGCACTATAGCCTACTAAAAAAATTTCAAAAATCCTAGAATTGGGTTCCAGTAACCACATTAAAACAAATTACAGCTGTTATTTTATCATGCCATCAAATTTGCCAAAACTACATTTTCTAGTAACCGCAGGAAATCAACATCATGACTTCTTTTTCCTCCTCTCATCACTCTTCAGCTTTCTGTTCCACTAGTTCCCTAGTTCAGCACCCTTACACCTAATGCCTACACTTTACTCCTAGTTTCAATTTTTTAGTTTTTAACTTCCAGGTCTTGAGTCCTGCTACCCCTTTCAATACTAGATGAAAGAGTTCTTCACTCTTAATCAAACCACCTTTGTTGTCTTTCGGGTACATTAATCAGCTTCTTAAAAAAAAAATCCCTTACAAAAATCCCTTACACCCACATCTCTTTCTTGCCCCTAAGTGGTTTTTGAGTTGCTCTCCCTGCGCTTTGCTCTTTGCTATTAATAATAATATTGAAAACTGAGTTAATGTAATTTTAAAGAGGCTAAAGAATCCTGTACCAAAGCCACAATAAGATTAAGCACTTCACACCTACAAAACAAGTTATGATCCCTGCTCCAAAGAGATCAAAGAGTAGACATAGGGCAGGCAGTAGGTAAAAACACTAGAGGGTCCTGGGCAGGCCAGCATTTTCAGCTAACTGACCCAGCAGCCAACACCGTACCAGCTTTGAAGCCATCAGCACCACGTGTAGAAAATAACATTCCTAAATTTGTCTCACTGTCTCTCAGATGTAAAAGTCAAACATCTTGCTTAGAAGGTGTCTGCAGCTCCGTTGCTCATATTCTTACAGATTACAGTCGAAATTTTGTAGAGACTTCACACTTTGCTATAATCATGAAGAGACTGAGTCTTTTTAGAGCAAGAAGAGGTTAATTGCAAAGAAATTATTATCTCCCTAGGAAAAGAAACTTCATTTTGTCTCTCCTGTTGGATTGTGTTAGGAAACAGAAAAGTGAGGACTGTTTGATAAAGAAAGATTCTTCTATCATACAAAAGAAAAGTGCAGTTTAGACTACTCAGCAAGTTATTAGTTTTGCATCAAGAAGGACAAGCATATTTAATTTCCATATAGTCAAGAACAGCTAATTTGTGAGCACTGTTTCCAAAGGAATTATTCCCCCCACCCCCTCCCCTGCTACTGAAACAGTTTTCAAATGTTGCTTAACTTCTAGCCTTCAGTCACGATCGGCTTAATTTTTGCTGTGAACAGGAGTTACCTGTTGTGCTGTCAGTTTGGGTAAGACGACAAAAAGGTGGATAGGTAAGAATGAATGCAGCAAAAAGCTACAACAAAGGAGGTTATAGATTTTAAATTTTTTTATTGTATTCATAATGAAAGCTCATGATGAAAGAGAAAATTGCTACCTTTCACTAAATAACTCTTCGACCAGAAAGACTTATTTCTTGACTCATAAAATGCTTTGCTTTCCAGAAAATGAAATTACAAGAAATGCCAGAACAGTAAAAAAAATACTCTTCTTTTATTTACTATTTCTAGGGCTTTATTCTATTTCAACTTAGGGAGAAGGAAGAAAAGCGTAAAAAGGCAATTAGCTTTCAAGCAAGGGGAAAAAATTTTCAAATATGACATTCAGTCATAAAAATATTGCATTTGCTGTAGCAAAAGCAAAATCAAACCACACGAGCCCTCAGGTCTGGAATGCTGATCCTGAAGCGACCAATATGCTTCCAAGGAAAGGCCAATAGAAACAAACCACACTGCACACTATGGATTGTGCAATGCAGAGGAAAAATTGTGCAAAGAGAAAAAGTGCTTCCTGACCCTTGCAGCAATCAGCTTACTCCTTGAAGCATGAGATTTGATTACCTTCATCTCAGTGGGCACAACCATGAATATCACTGTATACCTTCTAATGCCCAGCACATTCTAGCTGAGAAAGGGACGACAGTGTAAGAATTTCTAGAGCATTTCAATTGTGCAACCTGAGCAATAACTGCAGTAACAAATCTACAGCAAAAACATGCACAAACAGCATCAAGTGCATGAAAATACAATTGCATTTAGATCTTTTCTTCTGAGGAAAAAATATTCTGTAAATTAATTTCACTCTAACAAGTCCCGTGATAATTAAATTCCCCATGCCAGAAGAGCAAAAAAACCCAAACCCAAAACCAAAAGCCTGAGTGAAGATATTTATCTCATAGAAGCCTTAGGACAATCCATACATAGGTATCTGACGTGGTCTGTCTTAAAACTTGAGTGCAGATTTTTGCAAAAGCCCCAAAAAACGCCCCCCATCAAAACAATCAAATAGGAACATTGGCAGTTGAACATCTGTGTCCTGCTCAAAAATATACTGAAAAATATGTGAAGTCTGACATGCCTTAACTACAGAAGAACTTTAGGCATGCAGTAATAATGGCTTATGAACATCTTTAGACTACTGTTCTGTTGGTAGCACTGTCTTTTCTCAGTGCACACAGCATTAATTTAGCATTCCTCTTACAGCTACAAGCCTCCTCACCAGCTCCAACGCTAAACAATTTTATTTGAACCTGTATGGAAAGAAGGCAACAAATCCAAGAAGTTGAACTAGTTCTGTGTAAACCAGGTAACATGGTCCAGTACCATTTCCCACCAGGAATGAGAGTTTTAAGGGATGTTGAGGGTAGAAACAGTGTCACATGCTGAGCAGAGGTACAGACAGCTGGACACTGTAGGCACAGATCAGAGAGCATTAGGGCTACTTAAGCGAAATGGTGAGCTTCTTACTCATGACAAATACTAGGTTTAATGAACTCCTAATCTCCCATTAAATTTACTAACTCCAGTTCTGGAAGGTCAAAGGTTTTCTGGACCTCATTTTTAATTTTTACATTTATCTGCAATGTTACTCTCTCCCAGAAAAGCTGGCAGTCTGTTCGTGGGTATTCCTTCTCCTCTGAGCACATATGGCATGTACTAAAACTTGAATAAGAGGGCAGGTGGAGGTTACCTCAGCTTTCATGATTCCTAAGGAGGAGCTATGGCCTGACCTTTTCTCCTCTTTGTAAACCTGTCAGTGTACTAGGAAATAAGGAGTGTCAAAGTACCTTACTGTACAGGAAGAGGAGGATTGACCACTGGGTCACCGTGTTCCTGTCTGATGCCATCTCCAAGACACAGAGGACAAAAAGAAAATCCTCTTGTTAACCGAGATATACAAAGGAAGCTATTACTGCAGAAATCAGAGTTACTATAGTGTTTGCTAAGATGAGTGCCTGGGCAAGTACTCACTGAAGACATTCTGTTTCAATGCCTTTTTAACAGCAACAGTAGCACAAGATTAAAAAATTTATAGTTAAATATCCCACTCTTTCCTGATTCAGAAGTTTTAGTGACGAGGCTTATGGATATGTTGCATTCTAGCTTCCATGTTACTAAAACACTACACCAACCTTCCTCTTAAGTTTTACCTCCTCTACTCTGCAAGTCCACCTCTGTAAAGCAGCTACCATATGCTCAACTCACAGCTTGCACTTGAGCTTTCTCTATTTACACAGGATCTAAACATACACTTAAATGCTTTGCTGAAAAAGAGATGAATTTTCGAGTCATGGACATTTTGGAATCACAGCCAAAGAATTAAGAAGTCCAAAACCTGGATTTGTGGACATACAAAAGTAGAATGGCATGCCTTTAACACTGCCTTGCGAGTCCTTGCTGGGATGAATGCCTGCTTGAGAGGACCAAAAAGAAATAGCAAAATGTCTTCTTGTTGCCCAAGGGTATTTAATACAGCAGAGTTAGGGGAATACAATCAGCATTAAAGTGCTCTTCATAAATAATGGACATTCTAGCAGCTTTTATCTACTCTGCACTTTTAAAAAGTTTCTACTGCTGAATATTTCATGAGCAAAAGGTCATTTATTGTGGCTTTTAAATTATACTATTCAAAAACTGTTAGGAAAAAAAGTTCTATGTTGCAATGCAATAATGGTGAGTTTTGAGTATCTGGAGAAACATGGGCAGCCTTAAATACATATTTTGAAACCTCCCACATACAAACTAACAGGGACATCTTTGTCCTGAACTATAACTACTGATTTTTAAGATGTCCAATCCTATTCAGCAATACAGGATTTAATCTCAAGTGAAGATTAAACCTGAATGTACATTCTCCTGAGATGTCAGTTCTAGTCTGCATTTCTTATCAAAATATACTGCTGATCACAGGTCATTTAAGATGTGCATCTGTGACAGCCATTTTCAAGAACTCTGTTTTCTGCACATTATTTTAAAGGCGTATTTTATTACAGCCTTTTAAAATGACAATTAGAGTTCCACATAAACAAAACCATTAAGGAAGTACACTGGTGAACAGGTGAATTGTCAAGATGAGTTAGAAGTAACCTTAGCTCTGTCCCCTGTGAATATAAGGCCATGACACAGTCCTATTGCTGCATCCAGAGACAGATGTTCCGTGGATGTAGATCAGCATGACTTTACAGAAGTCAGTCCTGCTACATCTGGTTTCTATCAGAAGCACCAGTACACCTCTCCTTAGCATCATAACATTTACAACATCCCACACCTCTAAATGACCACCATGGGAGCCTGCTGCACATCGGCACACCGAGCATGCTAGAGACTTTCAGCCTCAGTAACACCAAAACAAGTGGCTTCCGAACACAGCAGGTAACATCCCTTAGGCAGAATTATCCTCAGGGAACTTTTCAGTTTTCTTTCTAACGCCACACTTCCAAACCATAGAGCTACTCTAACAACAACAAAAATAAACCAACTAAAAACCACACACACCCCCTCCCCCCCGCAAAACCAACAAAAACCAAACAACCAACCCACAAACAAAACAAAAAACAGATTTAAAAATATGACAATTCACTTTTTTTTAAAACTAAGATATTTTCTACATAGGGTAACTGAGCTCCAAATCCTCTTATTTTATTCACAGTCCCCACTTAAAAAAAACCAAAACAAACAGATAAGGAAAAAGTTAAAACATGAAAGACCTATCTTCAGAAGTTACAAACAATCAGGACAAACAGTACATGGCAAATTGTCTACATACAGCCGCCTGCATGCAGATGACAAACCTGTCTGTGGCAAAAAAAGAAGTTTCTTTATCGAATGACTTATGACACTGCAAGGAGGAAATCTGAGACACCTGGCTAACCTCTAGATCAATCATCTTTCTTAGCAACAAATACCAGTGAAAGTCCCATGGAGTGATGGGACATGCATTAAAACACCATGTACAAAGCTTTTCTTTGGATTTCAGATATTTTTCTGTGCATTTGTAAAAATAAAATTGATCTTTAGCACTTATTTCAAGTAGGCTTACAGCTTTGTTGAGATCATATGTCCCTCCTACATCTACCAGCAGAAAAATTCAGACAGATCTGTCATGCGTGATTTGGCATTAGACACCTCAACTGCAGCAGTAAGGTTATTTTAAAGAGTCGTGTCTGCTACAGTCTGAACCTTATACAACACACTATCATTGCCAAACATCTAAAATAGTTGCTAAACTCTTTATTTATAGACATAGTGAATGCGGTCCTTAATAACTCTGGTTTACTTAGGATGGTATTCAAAAGCCAGTATCATGTCATTTATCTGGGCCTGTCAAACACAAATATCAGTTTGGAAGCTGCAAGAAATACACAGGTTTTATCCTGGCCCATTGCACAGAGACAGATTTTTTCTTTGGTCAATAAATTCTGTCAAGACATTACATTTAAAATCTTCAAGTGTATCAGCAGCCAAATCATACTTTTAAAACAGCTTTTGATGCCTGTTGCAGAGCTAGTAGGAACAATGATACCTACGGGCTCTCTTGCTGCCTTTTACATTGCTCTTCTCTCATTCGATTTCATGGACTTGGGTGTAAAGATAAAAGAAAAAGATCTTTATAAGGGAGAAAAATTCAAAAGGAAGATGTCTCTGAGGGAAGCAAAGCATCTCAGTTGTGCCCCCTACTTCCACAAGGAGAAAATGAAACTTGTTGGGAGAGCTTGCCAAAACAGATTGCAGCTGGATCCAAAATTATTGATGGGTAACTGAATTTTATACGTATCGATAAACACCAACACTCTAGACTAATGAAGATACAGCCATGCTCTTCTGTTTGATAGTATCTAACGATTTATCAAGGGACTGTAATTGAAGCCAAAGACAGCTTGTTTACTCTGTATTAAAATACAGTATTTCTTTCATATCATACTTTTAGAGTACCTGATACATCTAACATCTGATAGTTAGATAGAGCTTCCGATATCTAAGGGAAAATGGGATGTGTCAGTTTAGATGAGCAATCCCACAAAGAATGACCATGATACTTATATAAAACCAAGCTATGGCCAAGGTTGGGGACTAGAACAACCATAAAGTCTCCTACACCGAACCACCTGATGGGAAACAAACTGACTCCTCTAGAAATTGTGAGGCTTCCCTGCTTCTTATAGAAAAGAATCAAAGAATAGATGCCCATTTCCCCTATTCCACTCTCATCCCTGGTATGCCACACACTAGTAAGAGAGAGAAAACAGACCTAGTCATTCTGAGTGCCAGTGTTCAATGTGTAACTATACCAAGAAGCACTTATTGGAAGAAAATTCTTGCATTGAAAACACTCAGGCGTCACAGAACTCACTCCACGGTTCTTAGAGGTCAAACAGATCAACTTACGTAGCTCTCCTACTTTCAGAATTTCACACAGCATCTTTGTCAGCTCAATGCTGCTTCGGCCAAATGGGCACTCATGCTTGTCTTCTCGACTGCTGTTCTCCAGGACAATCTGAAGGTGGAATCAAAATGGAAAATAATCAGTTTGAAGAACCCATGAGTTATGACACTGTTCTCCACATCCAATATTTAAAAGACATACCAGACTGAGATTAGAAAACTGTACGTGGAATTTAGGAAAATGTATTTTCATAAACCTTAGTTTTCTCTGCAGCTAAGTGACCTATGCCATTTATGTCACGGCCTCAGACTGGAAGAGAGTAGGTTGAGATGAGATATTAGTAAGAAATTCTTTACTGTGAGGGTAGCGAGGCACTAGAACAGGTTGCTCAGAGAATCTGTGAATGCCCCATCCCCAGAAGTGTTCAAGGCCAGGCTGGATGGGGCTTTGTGTAACCTGGTCAAGCAGAAGGTTTCCCTGCCTAGAGGGGTTGGAACTAGATGATTTCTGAGGTCCCTTCCAAGCCATTCTATGATTCTATGTCTGAGGCAGTCAGCAACATATAAGCAATGTTGCTCCATGACCAACTGGGAAGTTTTGCTGTTGCTATGTAATATTGCTGCACCACCCTTGGCTTGGAGAAACTGAAGTAGAAGCCAAAGAGGAAGAAATAGTTTCATTTTAAATGTGCTGGTTAAAAGAAATTAGGTAAAATTATTGATGGGCATGAACACACCTAAAAGGATCTATAAAACCAAATTGGAACAGAATTTTCATAGTTGGATTCAGCCTTCAAAGAAGGCTCAAGTGTTAAAATCAAACAGAAGCTCACAAAGGAAGAAAATGTCTGCATTCTATTATGAAAAGAACTTGTGCGCATATGCAAAACATTTCAGAGAACTATCACTCTAGTATCAAGCCCATGAATGCCACAAAAATGACTGAAGGAGAGCCTTTGCATTCTCTATTGAGTGACACTGTAAAATAAATGGGAGAAAATAACTCCTTCCACATTTTTATACCCATTAAGTTCTGCCGTATCTGATACAATTGAGATAAAGTTTTCCCTGGCACTACAACTAAATAAGAAATGAAAAGTTATAAAAATACTATCGATTTCACTGAAGCAGTGAGCCTGAAAAAAGAGCAAAATAGGGGCTGGAAAAAAATGAAATGGTCAAAACAAATTTGCAGTAAGAATTGTCTTTGCAGAACAAACTTTGCCACTTTACAAAAAGAAAAACCACATCCTAAACAGCTGCTGCATAGCCTAGGGATGAGGGACAGAAGAAGAAAATTAATTTCAAAGACAAGAGATTTTGCCAAGCACCAGAGAATCCCAGAGGATCTCTACATTTTTCTCACAAACAGGTGTTTAGACATTGCTCCCTGCTTTGCATTCCCCCTGTCTCGTTAGCTCCCATCTTCATCATGGTTTTTGTTTGTTTGGCTTTTTTTGTTCATTGTGGACTTGTTTGTGGTTTTTACTTGTTTGTTTTAAATCTTTCAATTTTTGCAAAGAAAGCTTTGCAAAGGGCTTCGAGGCTGGAGTTTCACCCAAAACCAGGATGAAAGGTGGAGGGGAAGAGCAGTTCAATGCTGGATGCCACTAAAACCTTTCCCTCAGTTCCTAGGTCTTGGTTTTGACTGTTTAGGTCTAGAAGCCTTTCCTGCGAAGCAGTTACAAGTGGGAAAAGAGTGAAATCCCTAAGGCAAGTAGGAAAGTTATGTGCTTCACACAGCATGCCAAAGTCTCTTCACCAAGCATCTATTTTAGTCCTATGGTACAAAGGGCAGCCTCTAGCTGCTCCCAACCCATCACCCAGGGATGTAAAAGGATAGATGCTCTCTGTGTTATGATAAAGCATGATCTCTTTCTTGGTTTTGTTTTCCAGTGGTGGTGATGTTTCCTTTGATTGCTTACACTTCCCACAGAAGCGTCATAAGGGATATGATATATACTTTACCACCACAAATTTTTACTGGTCTTTTGCAATAGTACAGAGTCATGTTCCAGAGTCTGCCAAGACGACTTTTCTTTCTACAAGTTTTGGTTTAAATGACATGTAATTGCTCCATGTCATCTCTGGGTAACAGTAAATCAGAGAAACACCCCTGCTATTTTTGTTTTATGTTGCTGCAGCCACTGTTCAAGAAACATGTGAATATGACTTTATATTCTGGATGAGTCATCCTGCTTCAGTCTTTCTCATGGAGGATAGTGCTACAGTTCTACACCTAAAAGCAGGAAAAATGATAGAGTAGCACAAGCACAATGGAAAGCTGTATGTCTCAATACCTCCCTAAGATCACTTCTCTTGTTCTTTTTATTACCCTGTTTTATCTCTCACATAATAAAACATAAAATCTGCATACTGGAGCAGGGGGTTGCTTTGACACACGTTTAGATACAGCAGAGAAACACTGGTAATAAAATCAATGGAGAGGCAAATTGAAAGGGCAAGGGGGAGGGAAAGGGAAGCATTGCGATGTATTCCTGCTCGCTTCTGGCAAATGCACTTTGTTGAGTCTCACATTAACCCGACATATTAACATTTCATGAGCACATAAATATTTAATGGTGACACCATATATGCATATAATGTAAGACAGAATTACAGCAATCAATAAGAATGCCAGAGAAATAGTTAAGGCACTGCGTATTGCTATACAGCAAATTAAATGGCAATTTGAGTAATCAATATGTAAAGCAGTCTTGAAATGATCCTCAGACACACTCTCTACAAGCATCAGTTTTTTTAGCATTTGCTGTACAAAATAAAGCAGTGCTGCTATGTTACATTTCTTTAAGAAAGGAAGATGGACGGCCCTTTACTGCGTCTAAATATCTGTAAGCGCATTTGACAGATATGGATCTTCTGTAAGAAACAGCAACAGTAAAAAGGGAAAGAAAAAAAAAATAAGTTCTTAGAAGTATCCAGAAAAAAACCATTCCTAGTCTTGGCAACAGATTTACAACATTCATTATTATATTTGTAATACTCTTTTCACGACTTCACGACTCATATCCTGTTCCAAAATAAAATGCTATAAATAGAGCTGATAAGGGCATGATTTTAATGTTATTTCCTTTATCACTCTGGTTACGGAGGAGAAATAAGCAGGGAATGGACATGTTCACTTCATAAACTAGTGAAAACAATACCAGGGAAAGAAATATAATACACAGCTCAAGACAGAAAATACCTTTTTATATCTATAGAGCATACTCCTGGCTTGAGTCACATTTCTATCACAACAGTTATTTTACCACTGGAAGGAAAGTAGTGAGGAAGTTGCAAGCCCACACAACCTTCCTTTAAATGGAGGTCTATCATTAATGCTCACTAAGTGCCCCACCCTATTATCGTCCTCCTCCTCCTCATCACAAATTCACAGTGAGTTGCAGATCCACTAGACATCTCACAATCAGCAGCTACAGTGGTTAAATTTTGCTTGGGGAAAACAAATATTTAAAAGCAGAGACCATGGACATTGCATTCCAAGTCCTGGCACCACAGAACCACAGAATCATTTAGGTTGGAAAGGACCTTTAAGATTATCCAGTCCAACCATTAACCTAGCACTGCTAAGTCCACCACTAACTAAGCCAGGTCTCTAAGTGCCTCATCTATGCGTCTTTTAAATACCACCAGAGATGGTGACTCAATCACTCCCCTGGGCAGCCTGTTGCAATCATTGACAACACCTTCCAAGATGAAATTTTTCCTATTATCCAACCTAAATCTCGCCTAGCACAACCTGAGGCCATTTCCTCCTGTCCAGTTGTTTCTTCCTTGGGAGAGGAGAACAACTCCTACCTTGCTACAACCTCCTTTCAGGGAGTTGTAGAGAGTGACAAGGTCACCCCTGAGCCTTCTTTTCTCCAGGTTAAACACCCCCAGTTCCCTAAGCTGCTCCTCATAGGACTTATACTCCAGACTCTTCACCGGCTCCCTTGCCCTTCTCTGGACAAACTCCAGAACCTCAATGTCCTTGTAGTGAGGGGCTCAAAACTGAACACAAGATTCAAGGTGTGGTCTCACCACTGTTGAGTACAGGGGGAAAACCACTGCCCTGGTCCTGCTGACCACACTATTGCTGACCCAAGCCAGGATGTTATTGGCCTTTTTGGCCAACTGGGCACACTGCTGGCTCATCTTCCTTCAGTACCATCTTGACAGTGGTCTACTTGGCTGCCCTTTATTCTGATACTATGAATCTGCTTCTGCCAGTTTTTCCTTTCTTCAGTCCTTGTGAAGTTACAGAATTGGGTAGGTCAAACATGGAAATGTAGCTTATAATACTCTAGATGTTATACAGTCAAAAACCAAAATGAGCTCACAGCACAGGAGTATTAAATTCTGCAGATCCTCTTCTCCTCCTCTTGTGCCTTTGATCAATACTACCCATTACCATGAGGCAGAAAAAAATCCACCGTAATGTGTAATGTTCAACAACAATATATTTTTTTCTTTAGGGAAAACCAAAAAAGTCCAGACGAAAATGTCAATAGAAAAACTAAAGAAAATTACCAAGACAGGACAGACAGGAAAAGTCTGAGTGATGTTCTTTAAAAAATAAACAAGAACAAAACAATAGCAGCTCAGAAATGGAAGGAAAAAAGACAAAGTGAGTGAGAGAAGCATAGAATAAGAAGAAAATGAAGAATTAGATGAATTGACTAGCAGAGAGGAGAAAGGAAGAGGTTTAAAAATTTTTTTAAAAATGTAAGGAGGTGAAATTTTTAGGAAATCATTGTTATCCATTTCCTTGACAGTTCTACAGATGCAGCTCTGTAGCCTGTTAAGGTATGGGACAGTATTTGTATTAGAATACAGTTCTGTACAGTTTTTATTATTTTAAATTACCTACTATATACATCCATCTACCTGTGGAACTAAATCCAGCTGGTGTCCACTCACAAGTGGTGTAGCCCAGGGCTCAGCACTGAGCCTAGACCTGTTTAACATCTCTGTCAATGATTTAGATGAGGGGATCGAGTGCCCCTTCAGTCAGTTCACAGATGATGCCAAGGTAGATGGGAGTGCTGATCTACTGGAGGGTAGGAAGACTCTGCAAAAGGATCTTGACAGACTGGATGGATGGGATGAGGACAACTGTGTGAGGGTCAACAAGATATCTACCAGTGGCCTGGCCATAAAATAAATTTAAAAATTTGTTTTTAAATCTAATTTTTATTTTTTAAAAATAAATAAATAAAACTTATAATAAAGAAAATAAATATATAAAATATAAATATGCAAAATAAATAAATAAATATACTTGAAGTAATTTTTGAATTTAAAATCAAATAAATTTAAGTATCATGCCAAGATCACAGAGGAATAATGCAAATCCTCCAGTAGCAAAAAAACTCCTAAAAGACACCAACCTCAAAATCAAAAAGATTTTCTAAATTTATGGCAGTGTGCCTTTATGATTTTCCATTGAATTATTCATTGAGTCTGTCACTACCTCAGGAGCTCAAAATAGACCTTCAGGAAGGCAGTGGACTAAGTGAAGGATTTTCCACACTTGACTACCATGGATTTAAAAGTCTGCATCAGCTTCAGTAATGAAGCTTATACCTGCAACTAAGAATTAATGACTGACAAAAGGCAAAATTTTGAAGACAGGTATGTTCAAAAGCTTCCTCATCAAAATCCAGGAAGCTGAAACCACCAGGCAGAAATATTTCTCCTTCACTGGGAAGAAATATCGACTTAGCCAGTCCCTTAATCCTTCACATTAAAGATGAAATTGTCTCAAAGCATATTGCCCATGGCAACTGCAGATGTAATTCTCAGATTCCTGAGCCAAAATCAGAGCTTGGCAATGAAATAGAGATTCATTGTGATTAGGAAATAAATACAGAACTGAAAGGCAAGATCCGCTGTAGCTGCATTAATACTTTTAATAAGTCCCACAGCAGGCAATTCAATGACTATTGCTGCACTATTAAAAAAGAGCATTTCCACAGACCAATTTTGTAAAATGATCCTGTCTTAATAGAGAACAAGCTTTTTAGCAGTCTGCTGCAGGTTAATATCAAGAGGTTCAGAGAGCTTGTTAGTAGAGATCATAAAAACCTCCTTAGACCCAAAATGAAAGGTCAAGCAGCATTTAATACCCAGAAATTGCAGGGATTCTCTTCCTTTTCTTGACACTGCTTTTCTTTTTCCTAAGCCTCCTTATCACATATGGTAGGCTTCACCATTCCCTCTTTAGGTAACTTTAAGAAGCCTGAAGTCCTTAGGATATGCTTCCTGAGAAGGGTAAGAGACTCTACTGCAGACAGACTCAGTTTCCATTCATCCTCATCACCAACTTTGCCTTCTTCCTAAGGTAGCTTGTCATTTGCTTCAGGTTCAGCAACAGTCTTCTTCCAACATCCTTCACTCTGCACTGTCCTCTCTGATGCTTATTTTCAATTTCCCATGCTTCATCACTCCCTTATCTCACTCTTCCTTGACATTCTTCAGTCATTATAGAAATTTCTCATGGCAAAGCTAAAATAAAGCAAGAGTTATTTCTGCCTCCCTCTGGAAGACACTAGAAGTGCAATTTAAACCAAGATCTGAAAGAAAAGTTGAGACCTACAGATACTGAAGAAAGGAGCCACTGACATGAGATGGCTTAACGTTTCCAAAAGTTGGGTTTTTTTCTGGAAAACTATGATGAAGTCATACTTTTAAAACAAATCTAGTGCCAGACTATTTCAGGCTTAATATGCATGCTTCTGCAGGTGCTCACCTAGCAATAAAATTTATTTCTTACACAGACACTTTAGCATGAAGCATGACTGTAATTTTTATTTTCCATCTAAAGATAAATATGCGGTGGTTTGTCTTGCATCTTCCTCCTTTCTTTGCCACTCTATGAAGAACCAACCAAATAATTGTAAAGCGTGATGGTAAGGCCCAAGATGAGAAGGGTCCGTTGCCCTGTCATCTTCAGAACAGCACCAGGATGTGGTCTTCACTTCGCACAGTCACAGGTCTGTGAGAGGGATTTGGTGTTGAACTGGTCCAGTTTGAAAACTACCAGCCAGGTATTCCTCTCCCTCTCCCTCCCACAAATATAAGGCGGCAATGCTTTTCCTGAAGTTCTCTCCTTGTTCACCAGTGGCAGAGGTAGAAGACAGAAAACTGCATTATCTGTAGAATATAGCAAGATTTTAAATTTTCTTTTCTTTCATAATGTAAAAAAGGCCCTATGGGTGCCCTAATATTATTGTGGTACGGCTATATGAGAAAAACATCAACCTTTACAGCACATCAATGAGCCTGGCAGCCAGAGTCACATCACAAATGCCCTGGACATGAAGTAAATGGGAAAACCTTTGACAATCCAGAGCTAGTTTTCTCTCCTCATGTGTACACATCTCAGCTTTGCAGGTGGAGGGACTGTGGCTCCACAAAAACTAGGCCAATCTTTACGTGCTACTGCTGCAACCCATGGTGTGATTCAAAACCTTTCGAAGACAGTTGGTAGGCTTGCAAGAATTTCTGGGCCCTTTGGATCAGGACATCATTTAGACAAGAGCTTCCATGAACTTGGGAAAGTTTAGGTGTGCTATGAATGGTGGAAAGTGAGCTGAACACACGCAGGACTGTAAGGTGCCATGTGTATCCCACTGCACATTCCACACAGGGCTGTGCAGAGAGTGCCATGATTCCCTTACAATTCTCTTCCTCAGTGCTAACTTTGTGTTTGTGCCGCTAACAGCCACTCCAGGGTTTTGCCTCTTGAACTGCAGAAGGACCCATCTCAATTCTGCCATCAGTGATGGAGGCCCTCAGGGCTGTCATAAAGGAGAAACATTGTGTGATATTCGGGAAGGAACAAAAGACAGGCAGAAAGACACTTAGATACACGAGTGGAAGGTATGAATAGAGAATGGAAAGCTTGGCAGAGAAAAGACAAGACCACATTGATAGGTTGGGAACCTGGCTTAGGCAATTAGGTCTCTTAGAAAACTGCATTCCTTCATGAGACTCACTAGGAAGACTCATTTAAAAAAGCTCACTTTTCTCTCTACCTTCTACAGAACAAAAATAAATTACATTCCTTTTCCTACCATTTCTGGGAGGGAAGGAAAGCATGGCAGAAATCAAGTTTTAATTTTATTTCAGAAAATGCTGAAATTATATGTTGGACTCCTCGTATCTGATCAGGATAGAGTGAGTAGGCACGAGGAGACTTTGTGAATTGACGGAAGGATGTGTAGGCAGCCTCCTATACAACAACTGCATGGGTTAGAAAGTATATGGCAGACAGTCTGACTGTGACTCAACCCATTTAAGTTCTGAAAGGTCTCTGCAGGATGCCAGCAATCTTCCTGCCTGCATCACTGGCACTTGCAAACAGCACCTGCTCCTCCACTCTGACTTCTGAAAGCTTCAAATGCAAAAGAGCTCCCTCCTCAGCCTCCCCAAATGTAGCTGCTGGGGGAGAAGTGTCCCTGCATTACAACTGTGTGAATAACCAAATTACCAGCTCAGCAAATTGAGGGGAAGGGGGATTTTCTACTACTGACCATAAACCAAGTCAGCTTCTAATTTTCAGGTAATCAGTGTAATTCTTGGTGCAACCACAGTCCACATGTTGTTTTTTTTTTCTATTTGGAACACTGCAATAACTTTTAAAATTTGTTTTAAATGCAAGAACAGAAAATCTAAGAGCATACTACCAAGTACCTTACACATCACTCACAAAAATGTAGTAGCATTGGATCCATTATAAAACATACCAAGGGATTGATAAGTCAAAATTCTCAGCATGGATTTCAACACTGCTTTCCCATGCTGGCGATAATATTTTATATGGAAAATTTTACACACAAAGCACACAAATATTTGAATCAAACAGATAAAATCAGTAGGAAAAGGGATAAACTTTCTCTTCTGCAGATGAGACTTGAATTTCAGGCTAGAGTAAAATGATATTTCTTCCTACAGATGAAGAGACTACAAATCTAATAAAGGGCATAGAACTGGACATAAATTTAGGCAGCCAGCTGGAACGAACCCAAAATAGGTGACCAGCCAATGTTCAGACACAAAGCTGCTAATTTTATGTGCATTTTCTGCCTGAAGCACCAATCCCTTGTGCTTAAACAAAATGACGAGACACAGTATGTGTCTTCTCAAGGCAGAATCTGACCCCAAAGCAGCAGTGAGTCCTGCTAGAATATAGCTGGTCAGAAACACAGAAGAAAAATACACGCAAGCCACCAATTTGTCAGTCAACAAAACCAAATTCATTAGAACGAGAAATGTTTTTCCAGAAAAATTAAAAGGGACATTGCTACAAGTTACCAGTAAGAAAAATTTCAAGATGTCTGTACTGAATAAAGTCTGTCTTCAATGGTAACTTATAATTTTATTTTTGAAATTAGTAGAATGTGAAGCTGAAGTAGTTTTGGAAAGGAGTAAATTGAAACTGGGGGAACACGTGACTTGTCTGCTACAAAAGAACAAAAAAAATTATCTGTCACAAAGCTTTATTCCAATCATTTTCTTCTCTGTTAAATTTAATTATACACTCTCGCTGTCCTATAATTACGGAGCTTGGGAAGCTGCCAATTATTTCCTGTGGAAAATTTTAAAATTTCTTGCAGAGATTCAACACTACTTCCATCAACGCATTCCATATACTATGTCATCACCTTTTAAAAGCCAAGCCTCTGATGATAGTGATTGATTATTTAAGTGCAACATGAAAAAAACCCCAGTGCATATCAGTCGCTGATAGCACCTGACAATTAATTTAAAAAGAGAAAGAAAAGATAACTCAACACGAAACTAATTCAACAGGATGCTTTTTAAAAATCCAAATGATAGCTAACAACACCACACAGTCAAAGAGAACATGTTTGTTTTTTTCCCATTCACTAAACAACCTTTCTGCTGGAGGCTCCAGTCATCTCATATGGCAAACAAAAACCCTCAGATTTAAAACCTGTTAATTCAAAGTTTGTATAAAGACTGTGTTTACCTAAAGGAAGACAGCAGGTAAAGAAAACACATTACTGCAACTTCAGGAATAAGTATACAACGGAAAAAAGGTGAATGAAAGAAGAGGATTGTGGGGAAGTAGGTAAAAAATAATAAAACGGGGGAAAAGTGTGGTTATTTTTGTTTCCTCCTTCACCATGTGACACCCATATTTCCACCCTGAAATGCCTTTTGCTTTCAAGATGCAGAGTTACCCATCTGCTCCACTGCCTTCTCATCCACACTCTTTAGCAAACTGCAATTGTATTTACTCTTCCTACTTTAGTGTGCTAAAGTACATTTGTTTTCTACCGGACTTTGAAGCCCCACTGCCAGCCCCCAAAAGGGCACTTCAGTTTCAGACATCCTTCTCACCTAACTAATCCATTTATTATGCAAATTACTTCTATGCAGAATCTCTTATGAGAGGCAGAACAAGGATTGAAAAGGGAAGAGATTAGTTATTGACTTTATTCTCTTCTAACTTCTGCTTATCCCTTATTTTCATTAATACAAGAACTAAGGGTCATGCAGCTAGGGCATCCTAAGAGTCACAGGTCAGACTGCAGGGAACTGTGCTTCCCATTAAAATGCAGCACTGCCAATACACTCACTAAAACCATTATGACTTCCTGATAGTGTCCCTACTTAATACACCACATTCTATCAAGGAAAACTTCAGATATTCACAGTTTGTTTCAAACTAGCTCTAATTTTCAGCCTCAATTTCTAATTACTGCATAGCAGAGATAGTATCTGGGGCTTCGGAATTAACCCCATGGCACAGGAATCAATTGCATTGCAAAGAGCCAAGCTGAAAATAATCTCTCCTCCTAGGAACTAAGCTATTTCCTAGTATCAGCAATGAAAAGAGAAGACCTCCTGTCAAACAAGTTTTTCAGGATGCAAGTGTATAACTGATTGTATAGCTAACAATTTCTTGTGGAAACTTTAGCTTGACCACAGGAGGAATTTTATTAGGGTACAGGAGTAGAAATACATCTGAAAAAATAAGCAAAGTCAACAGGCTGTACAAGTAGAGCAAATTGGTGTTGCGGGAGCTTTGGGAGCTGAAGGCCATTAAGGAAAGGCAATGTTAGATGTGAAATAAGGAACTCAAAAAAGGAACAGGCATGTCAGGGCCCACAGGAAACTACTGTACACCAGCTAGTAAGTCAAGGCGATGAAGAGATAGAAAGTAGGTGTCTTTTGCAATCAAAGAATATCAACGCTGTAGGAGCTGCACAACACCATCATCTCAGAGGTGTTCCTACTGCGCCAGCAATGCTGTATAAACACTAAGTAGAACTCCTCAGAGTGGTGGATAGACTAACATACTCCCAAAGCACATTTACAGTCCCCAAAGCAGCTTTAGGCAAGCAATTGAATCTGAGAGTGCCTCCGTAAGGCACTTCTAGTGGATGTGTGCTCTTTCTCAGGAGGGAAATACATGAGGCACTCAGGCACTCTCCTAACAGGAACCATGCAGGAATAAAAACAGGCAGCTCAAAACAACAAAAATTCTCAGTAATGCAGCAGCAAAAATACTGCATTATAAAAACAGAGCTGAGCCAGCAGCAAAATCCTTTCCAAAAAGTGGCTAATTACGTGCTTCACTGAATCCAACTTTTAAGACAGCATTTGCAACATGAACATGAAAAAATAAGAAAAAATTGAGAGATGTCAATGAAAGCTCTATTTCAACAGAATTTCTGTCCTCTTTCAAATTTTTCAAGCTTCTTTAAAACGTGTCTGACTCATTTGGAAGCACTGGCTACCTCCAATTCTCTAAACTTAGAATTTTCAGAAGTAAGAAGTAACCTAGCCCAGATCTTATCAAATTTTAATGAGAAACAGTAACCAATTCTCTTTTTATAAACAAAACCACTATTCAGCATAGTTTATCCAGAAAACATGTTCTTTGTTCATTACCTGAGATATCCCTTCATTTCAGGGATTTATAGGGATTGATAAATACTGTTGTATTGCACACTACCACAGTGTCTTTTTTAAGAGTTATTGCTAGATTCAGACTGAGAGGAAAGATCCATTTAAAGAACAAACCGTACAATCTCATCATCTAGTATTATGTCCATGGATATCGGCAGGCCCTTTGCAAACCTATTAAGAGTTTTGACACTGATTTACTTTGAACAGAAAACAGATGATAATGTGTATTAAAAGCTCACTCTTGACTTTAGTGGAAATGATTAGTGTGTCTACTGTCTCCTTGCTATACACAACCTTCTTTAAGCAGATCTACATAACACCTTTTCTTGCGGGATTAAAACATCCCTATGAACTCCAGACACTGACTTTCTGGACTATCCTTCACTCTCATCTGTGCTTGCTCAGTTTATGCTTGGCAAACACTCGATTTAAGTAAAGTTCAGGAAAAATTGTTCTCTTCAGAGGCAGGTATTATTCAGTTGTATGCCTCTTGTAGGGATGCAACACATGATCTGCTCTAACTACCCTTGAAATAAACAATGTAGGAAGTGGAGTGGGCAGGGGGCAGGAATGGGTTATACAAGTCAATCATGATGCTTTGTATGTATTTTACTTCAAGCATTGCCTCAGCTACATGAGGAGTTTTAGTGGAAGCATCTTAACCCTCAGGACACTGCCAACTCGGTCACCTATCAAGGCATTTGATCATCAAAGCCTTCTTTCCACAAAAAAACTCTGTCAGTTTTTGGTAGACTTGGAGCAGGTCAGAGAATTCTGCATAATTACTCCTTTCTGAGTTTATGGTCATCCATTATGAATCTGACAAAGGAACAAGCTCATTTCCCTTCTCTTTGCAGGCCTAAGCGAAAAGGATTATTTGTAAAAAATAATATATAGAATATTTGACTCGGCAATGACAGACAAGACACCTGCACAGCTTTCTCCCAGAGCTTTTACGGACTAATGTCATGTTTTAGTGTCATGTGGTTTGTCTTCCTAGAGATTGTTGTTAATGATATTGGGATTTTGAGCCTCCTCTTGAAAGTCAGCTGTAAACAGGACATAATCACTGTGAACAGGCAACTGCAAAGATCTCCACAACAAGAAGAAGCCTTACCCGAATATAAGCATCCTGGTGATGTTTAGCAAAGTACAGCATGTTGTCGAGAGCCAGCATTCCAGGAGGGGTCTGCGTGAAATCCATCGCTGGGTTTACATGATTCTGCAAAGAGAGAGCAAGATCACTCAGTGAGCAGCTTTACAAAAGCTATCAGTTCCCCAGTGTTGGTGAGCACTGTGTTAGCATGCTGTGCTGTGTCAAAAAATGTCCAGCAACACAGCCCTTTTTGCTGAGCAGAAAACTCTTAACAAGGAAATGGCCCATGCCTCGAAGAACTCTAAAACCAAACACAGACACTATGAGGCTGGCATGTCAGTAATTCACTTCTGCAGCTATGGAATGGAGTTTCCCAAAGGCTGAATGCTTTAGAAGCACAGACATCCATGTCTTTCATGGCAGATAGACCCCTTGGTGGTACTACAGACTAAAAGTACATGAAAATACAGATATTTGAGTGAACAGATACCAAAACACCTATTTATACAACAGCTACGGAATGATTTCAAATAAACCACAAAAAGGAGAAAAAAACTACCAGACTAAATAGACGTATTAAGTCTATTGGATCTTGTGGACTCCTGAACACAAAGGGCCTCAGACAAAACTTTATATGGAAATAAACAGATTCATCTTGTGGAATTCAGGTACATTTTTTGTTACATTCTGAACCTATGAATTTCATCTATGGAATTAATGAATATACCAAATATAACCAGAACTCATTAGCTTCCACATGCACATACATATTTCAGATGTTCAGTTTCACACAGTACATGAAGACCTACAGTTGCCCAAAATATTCATCAACCCAGCTGATTTTTTGATTGGATTGAAATTAAATGCACATTTGAATAAGTTCCATGTAGTTCATGATTTAGACATGAAAATTTGCCTGGCTACACCAAAGAAGCTGCTCAGAAGTCCCAAGAATATGTCTCCATCAAAAAATGCCTCCATTCTGCTGTGCTCTTTTATCAGTATCACCTTTGCAATGTCTCCTGCTCCACTCATCATTCTGACACAGAAAGATTTTCCTGGCTGCTTTGCAATGGCACTTCTATTCTGCAAGACCCAGCTGAGAGGGACTTTACAAGTGCATTTACTACCAGAAAACTCGCAAAGATCAGCACAGATTTCTTCCATTACTCTGTTTCTGCAGTGTGCTCAGGGTCTGATCCTCCCACCTCACTGATAAAAGCATGGGTTTTACTACTTTTCCTTCTGTTGGGTCTGCCAGGCCATAAAGTGGTAGAAATGAGTGATTCCACTTTTTTGCCCATTTTATCTTCAAATGTATCACACATTGGTTTTAGCCAGTCAAAAATTCACAGTCACATAAAAGATTAAAAATAGTAAAAAGCAAAATTTATACATTAGGTTGCCTGCTGCAACTTCAAAAGTAGACAAATATGTTAGTCTGAAGATGGCATGCACAACCTGCTGGTTGTACATTTCCAGCTCAGAAGTACTGGTGTACAAGCAAAACAATCACAGGCTCATTAGGGAATCAAGAGGATGTGTGGAACCCTAGATTTTACATAGAAAGATCTATGTAATAGGTATTTCAGAAGGGTAATTGTAGTTTAGAAAGGGAAACCAATGTCTTACTGAATTGTGAGTTCCAAAAACTCCCCTTTAAACTTTTTTTTTCACTTTCATCTGCTCTTCTGAATTACAGACAATAACTCTTCATGGCTATTTCCACAGCTCAACCTTTCATCTTCCACACTGATGCACTTATCAGTCAGAACATTTAAAAGCAGTACAAAACTGATGTCTTTATCAGTCAGAACATTTTAAATCAGTACAAAACTGCTTCACACACATCACAAGCCCTACAGACTTCCACTTCCGGGAAGAGAAAACTTCCCTTCCTACAATTTTCAAGCATTTCAAAAAGGGCTGAGTCTTAAGAGAGGCTGAGTCTGGCAGACATACAAATGCCCCTCCAACCCAGCACGAATATCTTACAGATTCTTCTATGCATTTGAAACTACATCCATTTTGGCCACCAAGTACAAGTCCTGAGGAAGAACTACAGCATAGAGCTGAACATGCACTCTTGGCTCCCATGCTATGCACAGGTAGGATACACTTCGATAAATACCTGACAAGCACAGAGAGTTTCAAGACCCAACTACGTTTCTCCAGCTGTTACTCATTTCACTGTACTCATTTCACTAGTACTCATTTCACTGGCGTTTACAATGGTAAACTAAAAGCAGGACACAAATAAAAAGGCTGAGCTACTGTTGCTTGAACAGTTCTTTCCTTTATCCCATTCTAAATCAACAAAAAACAGCGAGGACATGAGGAATCTCACCACATTTAGTGAGGATGACTCATTTCGTCTCTACCATCACTACTAGTTCTTTGGTCAATCAGAAAAGCCATCTCCCCATCACTTTTACTTTATCTCCAAGTCAAGCCTATAAACCCAGCTATTTTCAGTTGTTTGTTTCTGTTTTTCAAAACTTTCTGTCACGTTGGATCCCAGGATAACTAGGGCTTGATCTTCAGCTCTGTTGATTTAAACAACTAGAAATACACCAGCAGATAATAACTGAGGATCCACAAGACAGTTCTGGCATGTGTGAGACAATACATTACCTTCAATTGTTCTTCAAATTCAAAAGGAATGTCAGACACTTTGTTCCCTTCCTTCTTCCTCCCTCCCCTAAAACCATCATTTCCTTAACATGATGAATATTTGTAGTTGAAATATTAAGTTATTGAGAGTGGGTTTAGAAATGAGATACAAAGCTAAATTATCTAAAATGCTTTAGTGAATAATTCAGAAGTAGGCAAACACCCCACCTACAATATAATTTATTAAATATATGGAACACAGCGCTTCAGGCATATTAGTTGCATCCGTCTGGTACAAAATCTATGGCATTTTTCACTTTATGAAAAGTGAAGAGTAAGAAATACAAATGAAACTGATTTGTTACTTCCAATTTTTCAGATAATTTTTGATTTTTTTCCACTAGGCTGAGTAATATCTTTGCATTTTTCAGCTTCAGCATCTAAGCGGTATTTAACAGCTTATGTTCTTATTCTGTACATGTTAACATACCAGAAGCATCAAGAATTTGTTAGCCAACTTAATAGGATACTGTGGAAACAAAAATTCATTGTTTTTGATAAGATGAAAACCCAAAATCATGTCTGCTTGTGCCGTTAAAAAAA